>CM068840.1:107966326-108323826 GCA_028554795.2 Sinohyriopsis cumingii | reverse complement strand
ATGTGACGCCAGTAGCGATTGGTCGCCACTATGACGTCACATTGGGACACCTAGGTTTTTATTCCGATGTGGAGGGATAATTAATTGTTCAAGAAAAGAGGAAAAAGTGCCTCTCCCTTCATGTATTTAATATGTGTTATGCACGTTTATTAATTTAATGTCCGGTGGTTGCGAGGAGGAAGGTTCGGTCAGGTAGGAGCATGCTCACTTGGAAGGCACCTTGGTTTATCCAGGGTATAAATGTTTTGACTCCCTTGTCAAAAGGTTAATGAATCGTCGTCTTTACAGATTTTTGGAGATATATTCTGTGCCGTTCTTCTTTTTAAAGATAGTACCACACCAGTGACAGCTTAGTGATAGTCTATATGCTTATTTAAACTTTATCTATTGAGCCTGACTTTGGTGGGGTGGTTCTTGGTTAGGGTTCATCCTTTTGTGTATGGTTATTTAAACTTTCTATGGCTTAATGGTGCGCCGCTTTGTGCTGCTGGTCCTGATGGTCCTTGGGGTTTGGATCACCTCATATATAATTAAGTTTAGGGTCCTAACTAGTTTCGCTAGTTATTTGGTTGCCGCATTGTGCAGTCGGGCCTGATGGTCCTTGGGGTTTAGACCACCTTATAGGTATAACTTTTGGGGTTATAGTAAGTTTTCCTATCTTGATAGACTTTGCCGCCTTGTGCAGCGGGGCCTGATGGTCTTGGGCTTTTTAGACCACCTTATATATTCTAGTGTTTTTGGTCTTATCTAGGTGTTCTAATTGTGTTTAGTTCCTCTAGGAGAGGCTGTGCCTTGGGGCAGTTGCGTTTGTTGTACTTGCGATAGGAAAATATGTTAGTGTCCCTAATTTTATATTCTAGGATTGTTTTTTTGTTTTTTAGATTAAGGGTTATTGCAGTTTATTTGTTTCTATATGTGTGGGTTTAGTGTTGGGCTAAGTACTTGATAAGGTATCTTTATGTTTGATTTATTTTCCATGCTTTTTGGATGAAGCTATTAGTATGTTGTTATTTCATTTTCAGGCTAAGTCTATTTGATTAAGAGAGATATCTTTGCCGAATACTCGGGTCGCTAAGACATGTCAAATACATATGATCTTATCTATTCCCAAATTTTAGGTTTATGATTATTGTCCCTATTTTGTTTTATTTATGTAATGTTATTTTATTTTCAGGCTAAATCTAATTTTGATAAGATAGATATCATTGCCGAATACTCGGGTCGCTAAGACTTGTCAAAGATATCTGTTTTTATTTATTTCCTAATCTTAAGTTTGTTAGCCTGTCTACTAGTTTTGGTAGGTTTGGACTTATTTTGATTTGTTTATTATCCTAGCTTGTGGATAGAGTTATTTATGTGATTTTATTTTCAGCCTAAATCTATTTTGATAAGATATCTCAAAGACATCTGATCTTGTTGTTCCTTACATTTAGTTTGTTAGCCTGTCACCTAGTTGTAATTAATTGAATGGTATTTATTTATGGTTTAGCGGGTCATACACTTTTGATTAAATCCCCCACCCCTTTTTTCCCATTGTCGGTGAGGAGGCTTATAATATTTTTGTAAGTAATTATAATATTTTTGTAAGTAATTATAATATTTTTGTAAGTAATTATAATATTTTTGTAAGTAATGCCCTTATTTAAGTTTTGTTCTTTGAGGAAAGCTGGATAGGTCGGTGGGGACCCTATTTTATGTTGTTTAGTCATAAACCTAGTTCTTTGGGTTCCATACTTATGGCGGGTGTTACAGACATGTTCTAAATCTTCTTAGAGTGGACAGTGTGGGCATTTGCCATTTGAGTTTATGTTGATGTCAAATATTTCCCAAAGCTGCTGGCTAATTTAGTTTTGCCTGTTAGTATCCTATTGATACGTTTTTGATCCTGACTTATAACGAGTTGTGGAGGGTTAGTATGTCTTGCAACCTTACTTAATATGGAGTATAGCCTGCGTTACATTTTGCTGCTATCCCATTGTTGTTGCCACTTATTATCGACGATGTAGTATAATGTTATGGAGTCAGGTTCATGGAGATATTGTTTAGCTACTTGGTCTCCTTTATTGTTACCTGCTAGTCCGATATGGGAGGGCGCCTACATGAACTATATTATATGTTTGTTATGTAGCAGTTGTTTAATTAAGTGGTTGGTTTCCTTCAGCAAGTTGCTTCTTGTGATAGAATGGTTTGATTTACTCGAGTTGATGACACTAAGGGAGTTGCTAATGATAACTGCTTGTGTAGTGTTTGTTAGCTGGATACATTTTAGAGCTTCAATAATGGTCAAGAATTTGACTGTGTAAATGGAACAGGTGTCGGGTAATCTAGCTCCGAATTCTGTGTTGGTTTCAGGGATTACTATTGCCGCAGCAGTTTTGTACGGATTTGTAATCTTTGAGCCATTGGTATATATCTTGGTGTACCCTATGTATTTTCTTCTAGCTCTGCTAATATTTTGTCCTTATATCATGTACCTTGTCTTGTTTGTTGCCATAAATAATGGCAATTGTGTTACAATTAGGGTTACCTCCCGTCCATGATGTTGGGTCATGGTAACTGCATTGTTCAGCTTGTAGAGTGGGTAGGATAAGATCTTTAGTTAGTTCATGAATGTTTTTGCACCGGGTGGCTGTGTCGCTTTGTTGGATAATTTTCCTGGTAGGGTGGCTTGTTTTGTGGATCGACACTCATGCGGCATATCTTAATATACTTTTGCTTCTTCTTAGTTGCAGTGGTAGTTCTCTTGTCAGTATATGGAGCTCTTCTAAGGAGGCTGAGTTTAGTGCTCCAGTGCAAATGATTAGTGTCTTATTTTGTACGGAATCTAGTTTATTAAGTGATGTTTGGTTAGCTGATGCACAGATTTGGTACTCGTAATCTATTTTTTCTCTTATAAGTGCCTTATTTAGTGTTAAAAGCGTTTCTTGGTTGGCCCCCCATGTAGTTCCCTTGAGGTTTCTTAATAGACTTAGATCAGCTTTACATTTTTGGGTGAGCTCTTTAATGTGGTGTTTCCATGTTAGGTTTTCGTCAAGGAACATTCCTTGGAATTTGGCTATTTTGACAAATTTTATTAGTTTCCCTTGTATGTGCAGTTTAGGGTATTCTATAGTACTTCTATTGTGTGGCGAGAACATAATGGCTTCTGTTTTAGTGTTGGATATTTTAAAACCCCATTTATCTGCCCACCGACCTATTTGGTTAAGACTATCTTGTATTTGCCCTATGATTGTGTTGCCGTTTGGATTGCCTGCTTTCCAAATCCCGCTATCATCAGCAAATTAGGATAGATCTACCTCATTTTTGTTAATTATAGTGTCAAGGTCGTTTATCATGATGCTGATTAAAGTGGGGCTAAGCACGCTACCTTGTGGCGTACCGTTTTCTAGGTTATATATATCTGAATATCGATCCCCTACTTTTGTCAGTATCTTCCAATCTGTTAGGAAGCCTGCTATCCAGTTATATATGCAGCCAGTTATTTCGTATAGATTAAGTTTGGCAATAAGACCTTTGTCCAGACCAAATCGAATGCTTTTTCTAGATCGAGAAATACTGTGATTAGATGTCTATTGCGTTTGTGTCTTGCATTTAATGCTAGCTTGATGTTTGCTTTGATTATGAATACTTGGTCCAGGATGGATCTTTTGTTGCGAAAGCCGCTTTGTGTTTCTGCAGTGTAGTTGTTGCTTTCTAGATGGTATTTTAGACCGTCATTAATCATTGTTTCCATTAGTTTGCATATGTTAACAGTTGAAGATATGGGTCTATATGCATTGATGTCATTTGGGATTTTGCCAGGTTTGGGTATTGGAATGACGATAGCGTTTTTCCAACTTTTGGGTAGTTGGCCCTTCCGCCAGCTATTATTAAGTAGATCTAGTATGATTTCGGTTATGTTTTACGGGATGTGTGTGTATATTTCATAGCCAAGTTGGTCTTTTCCAGGTGAGGTTGCCTTTTTTTTAGCAAGTGCAGCAATCCATTCTGCTATTGTGAAGTCCTCATTTAATTTAGATTGTTTGGATCCTAGGTCGGAGAAGAGGTTTGGATACTTTTGTTCTACAATTTGGTGGTGCTCTTGAAATATTTGGGTATGGTTGGAGTTGCTGCTCATGCCTGCAAAGTGTGATGCCAAGCAGTTTGCCTGTTCTCTGTTGGTTAGATTTTCATTCAGTTTGGGAGTTGGTTGCTTGCTTTTCCCCTTTATTGATTTTATCTTCTCCAATACCAGTTTTGCGTTGGTTTTGAAGTTTATGTTAGAGAAGAAGGCTTGCCAGAATTTTTCGTTTGCATTTTGGATTATTGTTTTCATTTTCCCCCTATTTTTGTAAATCCTAAAGTCATTGGAGTTCCTTTTGTGTTTAAATCGATTAAGGGCCCCTTTTTAAGTTTTTTGAGCTACTTTACATTCTTCGTTCTATCATGGGACAGTGGGATTAGGTTGTTGTCTTCCTGTTATGGGTATACTTATTTTAGCTGCCTTAGTTAGGGCGTTCATTACATTTAGATTGTATTAATCGATGTTATCGTTATAAAGATCTGCTAGAGTTATTGTAGAGAGGGCGATTTTAAATTTATCCCAATTGGCTTTGTCACACCTCCACCTTGGTATGTTGTTAGTTGGGTGTGTTTGTGTCATTATATTGAGGGTGAGTAGGATAGGGAAGTGATCGCTTCCAAAGGTGCTGCTCTGATCAACTTCACAGTCTGAGATTTGGGCCAATTTAGGAGTGATTATGGTGAGGTTGATTGCTGATAGTGCACCTTTGATGGGGTCTAATCTTGTTCCTGTTCCATTGTTAAGGATAACTGGATTGGATTAGGTTGTCCATTTTTCAAGTAGTTTTTCCCTTAGGTTTTGCGTTATTCCTCCCAAGCTTACGTTATGGGCGTTAAAATCTCCGCATATGATTAGATTTTCCTCTTTGTCAGTGGTCATTTTCGTATAGTGATTGATTGCTGTTGGATTATCTCCCCTGGGTCATATATGTTTAGCAGTTTTATAGCATGCTGGCCAGTATTAATCATGATGGTTTGAATTCCTATTTGTTCAGGTGCGTCTTGGTTTTGATCTGGGATAACTTCTGAGGTGTTTGGAAGTGAGTCAGTAATATAAGTTGCTAGCCCCCCTATTAATTTACCGTTTCTTCTAATTTTAGTATATACAGTTGAGTATCCTGGAATTTTGGGGGTGGTCTTAGAGGCCTGAGTTAGATGGGTTTCTTGTAAGCAGATAATGTCAGGTTTAGGTTTGTCGGAGTTTATTTTTTGGATTAGCTCGGTTTTCGGATTTTGAATATTTAGTCTTGCTTCATTATATGATGTGTGGTTCGAATCCATATATTATACTATAGCAAATTCACGAGCAGTTAGGGGGCATTCATACGATTTAGGGTGGTGAGGTCCTGTACAGCTAGCTCATTTTGAATTGTTTTTGCAATAGCTAGTGAGGTGGCCCCACCCTTTGCAGTTTCCGCAAAAGCGTGGTTTATTTTTGTAGCTTTCCAGTTTGTGTAGCTTTCCGTAGGGACCTAATCTAACCATTGTTTTTTGTGGTTTTTTTTGTTTTTTTTTTTTTTGATGGGGGGGGGGTATTGAATTCGATTATAGGAATTGGTGTTATATGTTTATGGGAATTCTTGTGTTTGTATACCCTATTTATATTAAACCTGTAATATGCAAGGTCTTCTTCGAGGTGTTTGATTGTTTTGAGTTGTTGTTCTCTGGGCAGCCTAAGGACTTTTTGTATACTGTTGCTGTACTGTTTTGGGTTTTGTTTTGATTGATCTCAGTACTAGTGGTTGCAGTTAGTGTAGGTTACCTGCTTCCCATGTTTCCTTTTAGTGCTGCATGTCTAGTTATAGCAACTCTAATTTTTGCGATTTGTTCAATTTCAATATACTTATTTGCTTGTTGGATTGTGTTGCATCTGATTATTATATAGTTTGTGTTGGGTCTGATGATTGAGAACTCCCCTCCGTGGGCCTTTGTGAGTTCGCTTGCTATCTTATTCGATTTAAGTTGAGGAATTTTGAGTTTTTGCTAGAGATAAAGATTGTGAGATTGATGGGGTGAAATTTTTGCCTATGTCTTGGGTTTCGTTCTGTTTTTGGGGTAGGTTTTGGATCTGATTTTGGTGTTTTTAATTTTGTCCCCTGTTTATCTGTTTGATGTTTGGGTAATTGGTTTGGTAATTTATGATTTGGTTTTGTGGTTTCTGATTTTGGGTTTGCCCACAGACTGTAACGCATGTATTAAGAAATATATAGACAAAATAATATTAAAGAGTAAATCGAAGTGCTAGAAATAATATGACATTGTTATTTGGACAGTAGTAAAGAATATATAGTACAAGGCTGAATCATACCGTAGAAATCACTCGCTTCGAAATAAATGTATCTTAAATGTAATCCCTTGTTGGTTAAAGCGTGTTTCTAGTGGTGTAGGTACAATGCTCTCAAGTGTTAATTGTATTCAATGAACTGTAGGATGCTGTTTTTAAGATTTGGACGGAAAATAGTCTTCTCTCTCAGTAATACTTCCGATGTATAGTTTTCTCTTTTGGTAATTCCTCCTTCGTTTGGTTCACCTTGATCAAGATAAAATAACGTCGTTTGTCTGACAAAAATGTAATTGAGGACTGTCAACGGTTCCAGGTGGCAGGAGTACGGAGTTACCATGCTTTTAGCTAGTTAGCTACTTAACCAAAAAAAAACACATTACGAACAGGATGTTGTCATATTCACTGATGATTTAGATTCTTGCTTGTGAAGAGATTTAATTTAGGTGGTTTATGTTTATTCATTCCTGGTCAAAATAGTTACTTTCGATTAGTGTTTAAACATACTCAAGATAACTCCTTGATCAGAGCGCTCAAACATACTCAAGATAACTCTTTGATTAGAGTGCTCAAACATACTCAAGATAACTCTTTGATTAGAGTGTTTATACATGTTATATAGAACGTTTTGATTAGAGTGTTTAAACGTACTCAGGAGAACACTTCGATTAGAGTGCTCAAAGATACTCAAGATAACCCTTTGATTAAAGTGTTTGTACATGTTATATAGAACATTTTGATTAGAGTGTTGAAACATACTCAAGACAGCTCTTTGATTAGAGTGTTGAAACAAACTTTGATAACTGCAGATTGCAGTTCAGGCAAATTCAGGAAATAATTATTCTTGGTTCTCATTTCCTACCCTCAGCAGATGATGGAACTATCTGCTCCGAGGCAGTCTGGATACTAAATTTGATCGATCAAAATTATTGATTTTTCACATTTTTTTCTTCTTCAAATTTCATATGATTTTCGTCATAATGTTGTTATTCGATGATTCCCATAATTTGTAAAACAAATAATGACATGTAAAAGCAATTATCTTGCATATTGCTGGTGTTGCTGGAAGGAATAAATTAGATTATGATCACCGATTAAATGGCAAAATCAGCCACTTTATTGCTCGACAAAACGCTAATAGTTAAGTACCATGATTTAAATTTCAATATTCTCCTACAAAAATCACAGCACTAATCACGCTTCTCTTTCATAGACAGCAAAGGAATGTTCAACAGCAACTTTCCCAATCAAAACTCTTCAGAATGGATTTCGGCGTGCATTTTGCTATTTAAGTTTAAGTTTTGCTTAAAAAAAGATAACTATATGCAGGCAATATTACAACAGAAAAAAAATATAAAAACGACTATTATTTCACCCTACACATTTGAAATAATCTTGTCAGTTATCTGCATTTGCCAGCAAGAGTACGAAATCGATATTTAAAACACCTTGCAAATCTTTGCTTTCAAACTTAAAAATGTACATAGGTACGTTTGGCAATAAATAAGCATCGTCTGCCCCTAATGTCCATATTCTGAAAGCCATTTAACATATCCAGAAGTATTTACCATGCAGCCCTCTTTTTTTAGGACTGTATTAGGTCAATGGTTATTTTGGTGCGTGCTACAACGCATACCGGCCGTTTCGATCCTGGTAGCGCACTGGTGCAGCTTTTGACGTATTTGATTGATATGCTAAGTGATGCAGCTAATAACAAAGAGAAATGAATACTTTTAAGGGCAACTCATTTAAAGACCTCCATGTTCAGACACATAAGCACATATGATACGAGATATCAACACAACTTGATATGCCATTAGAGACGTCGACAGAGCTTGCAGGAAAAGGAAAATTCATCGACATGACCCTTGTGTTCGAAAAACGCCCCGACATCCAATATCTCATTGTCCTGCCTTATCAATATCGTTAATGGATTTTATTTTTGGTGACTCTCTGAAGTATAAACGAGGGATTGGCCACTCACATATATTAGAAGCTCATATCTTCAACGTTTTCTTTTCTTCAGGTACATGTTTTTCTTAAATTACCATAAATACATTGATGAGAAGAAGAAAAAAACGACGTTTAAGAGAGAGGCATATGATTACCTTTCGGGAATCACTGCAATAGCTCCCGCCTTTAGTACATACATGATATTGCATGGCATATATATAAACACATTCGTGCTCTACCGAGCCACGGAAAGAACTCGTGTAGTACGAAGTATCAATACTTAAATTCTTCACGACTGACGGAGAGTGAGAGACAGACAGACAGAGACAGACAGACATATATACAGACAGACAGAGACAAAGAGACAGACAGACAGACAGACAGAGGCAAAGAGAGAGACAGAGACAGACAGACAGAGAATTCGAAATTAACTGTTGGAAAGAAATAAATTCTTCACGACTGACGGAGAGAGAGAGAGACAGACAGACAGACAAAGACAGACAAACAGACAGAGACAGATTGACACAGACAGACAGAAACAAAGAGAGAGACAGAGACTGACAGAGACAGACAGACAGAGACAAAGAGAGAGACAGAGACACACAGACAGACATAGAATTTGAAATTAACTGTTGGAAAGTATTAAATTCTTCACGACTGACGGAGACAGAGACAGAGAGAGACTAACAGACAAAGACAGAGACAAAGAGAGAGACAGAGAAACAGAGACAGACAGACAGAGACAAAGAGAGAGAGACAGAGACAGGTACAGACATACAGACAGACAGACAGACAGACTTAGAATTTGAAATTAACTGTTGGAAATTAAAAAAATTCAATTGATTGCATGGAACGGGAGCCAAATAACAAAGTTCATAATATGTACGTACTTTCCATTAACAAATATGCTTAACTAATTTCGAAAACTTCACGAAAGGTACATTCAGATATTGTTCACAGACCTTGTGCAACCGATTTACAGCAAATAGATGCAAGAAATGGTTGAGTGGTCTTATTCCAAATTTATTTAATTATTTTCCAATATCAGCATCAGGATTGTCGCTGTTACGTGACGGCCGGTACCGATACAATACACTTTTTATCCAAGTTTCTGTCTGTTGATTGATCCGATGTCATGGGCTGGTTTTTGGACTGGTTTTTATATTGAAGAAGTCTTTGCTAATTAACAAAATGTTGCTTATCACAAGGAACACGCGTGCGATACTTGATGGGTCGGTTTTGTCGGATAAATGATAATAAAATATATCCTGGTGGTATCTTGAAAAGTTACATCCAAGTTTCTAACGTTTTGATGGTGGAGTACGGAAAGGTTGTGTTCAGCAAAAACTGAACGGTTCTCTCACCGAATTATTTGAATTACTGACGAACAATTAAAAAAAATATCGATCCCTACACGAGTCGCGCGGAAGAAACAGGTCAGGTAGAATCACACAAAGAATACATTATTCCGCTGAATGATAACAATGAATTTATTCTCAGAAAATGGATAATAAAATCTGTATAAAACCATTGATTAAGAGAAAATAAATATCTCAGCAAGTCCACGATGTTATTTCACTGACTATCATCATCGTAATGCAATGATGGAATCACTGAAAATGTAAAGATCTAGTGTGGATATACTTAAATAGTATTTGTATTATATATGGAAAAATTTATCTCGGACAATCGAAATATTGTCAAGAATATACTACATCTGTTAATCCAGTCCACGAGTGGACATATTTATAAATGTAAGGAGAAGACAATTAACATTTTGGAAATCTCGCTGTATTCGTTTCCTTTGTGACTTGTCGTTGGTCTTGGAAAATATACAGCGCTGTGTCTTCTATCGTTATTATACACTCAGTGAGAAACGTTAATTCGCACGTCTGCGGCATAGCCGCGCAAATAAACAAGTTCCTACGAGTATTTTCATTTTGATTTTAATCAAAAGTCACAGTAACCTTATAAACGAACTGTCGTGTCATAATGAATTAAACGTCATATCATGGTCGTTAAACTTCAAATCACATCACTGTGCGTCAAAGCATGTATTTAGACTACGTTTTACCATCGACAGATACGACATGTGTTTGCCCCACAATTCATATTGTCGCCTGCGAAACATTGGTAGTAATGACAATGATCACATGACCAATAATTCATTCGTAAATTATTATCAGAAATTCACAGCGAAATTAAGCGAGATAACTTTGAGAAATTTTCCAGTAAATTGACCTTACATTTATTTAGGGCAGACAGAAGGCTCTCAAATATTTCAGAGATACGAATTATATAATCTTTTTTAAGTATGTATCAGCCACAATCGATAAAATACTATACACTTAACAAATCCACCACAACCCTCTTTTTTAACCTGAAGTCAATTACAGGTAACTATGTCCTCTCTTTTAATTTACAGTGTCAGTTAATCGATGCCACATCTAATAGCTTTAGAACTCTAGATTTGAGATTTTGAGAAACCATGTGTCAAGGAGTTAAAAATCTTAGTTCCTATTCAGATTTTGAAATATAATAAGATTCAAACAGATACAGGGACAGATTTCTTGTTTATCTGGCAACATACGTCATGTGACAGCATGCTAAATCTTCCCCTCGAATGTCTTAAATACAGCGGAACTTTGAACAAATTTTTAAAATTGCTTTAAAGATCGAGATCCGCGATTGACCATACAAATTGTATGGTCTGATGATGAAAATGTGTAACAATGATTCCTGTGCTAAATATGTACCCGAAAGCAATTTGTTGTAATCTATAATTTAGTCCTGAAAATATCACACCTGCCGATCAAGCCCCCCTGTTAATGCATTGACGGTAATAATTTGAAAATATACATCAATTAGCCGTGGATTGTATTTAACATTTAGTCCAGAACATGCCCAAAATATGTACAAAATGTGTGCCAAACCACTTAAATAGTAATTGACCGCAATTTCGGAAGATGTGACGCAAACTGCATGACGCATGAAACAGCCTGGATCATTTTGGTGTCAGCGGATGGATATTGACTCTTTTAATGGTTCTTTGGTCCTCCTAGCTACAGAAATAGTCAATCAAGTAGAATGTGGTCAAAATTTCTCACCGAGGTCTACACCTCTTTCAGTGAACTCGATGACCTATGCATTTCAACTTCCAGTACCTCTAACTTAGGATTCGTTCGTTTGTCTTTTGCCTTTTACCAATAAAGTAATGTGTTCCTAAACACATATATTGAAATAGATTATTGATCTTAACAATGCACTGAATCTTTTGAGGTTTTTACCGGGAAGAACCCGAAGACCCTATATATTAGGGCTGCTTGTTCGTTAAAAGTTGTATAGTGGCTTGTATCAACCAAATAATGAAAATGTTGCCTTAATATAACACTGTATTATTTTAATTTGTCTCGTAATGTTCATCTTTTTTCATCTAAGCAGCTTCTTTTTCATCCAACTTCTAACAAATTAAACCATTTTTATTTCTTTCTGCTATTTTCTCATGCATTTAAGAGTGTAAAATTTCAATTCCTCTTTAGTTGACCAATGTGTTTGATATATTGAGGCCTCTAATGTGTATCTATCCTACATAATAATTATTAACTTATTTCAAATTTAAATATCACACATATAAATATGAGAATACACTGGTTTTGCTGCATGTTATTAAATAAAGCGCTAATAATATCGTCTTTAAACAAGAACTATTTCGCTGGGTTTTCGACAGTATTATTGACCCTGTGACAGCAAAGGCGTGCTCGATTCGTGATTCAGATCGGAAACAGTATCAAAGACTACGCCTCCAATTTAGCAATGATTCACACATTTGTTTCACTGAATCTTGCTTAAACATAGAACACTCCTAAAACAAACATGAAGATATCGAACAAGGTCAAAAATTTAGGATAAGTTGGCATAGTGGTCGCAAGTTTTGAAGTTTTGCCCTAAGTTAAAGCAAAAGGAATTTTGAATAAATCGCGTATTCATCAAAATCTCTCTCTCTCTCTCTCTCTCTCTCTCTCTATATATATATATATATATATATATATATATATATATATATATATATATATATATATATATATATATATATATATATATGCAAATTGGTCTAGAATCAGCTGCACACGGTCGGGAGAATATTTATATATGCGTATTATTTCGTCATGTGCGTATCACAATATATATATATATATATATATATATATATATATATATATATATATATATATATATATATATATATATATATATATATATATATATATCGATCGGTGTTGTCAAATTTTCATTGTTGTATGGAAAATCAAATTTTATGTTGACGATCATCAGTTGGAACATATATTAAGCAATTCAATATTATAAAGTTAATTGTTTGCATTTTTTGGTGTTGAACATATAAATAACTGAAGACATAAGAACAAAATGTTAAAAGCCCTAATAAGAAGCTAATGTTAAAATCCCTAATACGAACATAATGTTAAATTCATAAAAAGAAAATAATATTTAAATCTCAGTTAGAAAATAATGTTAAAATCCCTTAGATTGTTACTTTTCTTAACTTTAATAAATCCCGGGCCACAAGTGGCCGAGTGGTCTAATGCGCTCACCTTTACGGATCATTACAGTCTCACCTCTGTCTGCGTGAGTTAGAGTCTCGGGTTCGGCCGATGTGGGTGTGTGAGAAAACTTGCCAGTAGCTTCTCGTGGATCGGTGGATCTTTCTGGAGTTTTCCCGGGTTCTTCCTCCACCATTTATACAGACCGCCATGTAAAGCCTCTCTTGTGCTGAAAAATGGCGCTAAACCCAACAACAACTAAACGAAATAAATTGAAGGTAGAATAAGACCTCCATAGGAACAAAAAGTAACTTTCATCCCATATTAAAACTTTGACTAAATAAAAGTATTCTTTAGAAAATAATTTAAAAATGAAAAATACAATATATAAAATAATGTGCGATTTCAAAATTGAAATTCATTGCGCATATCCAAAACTCAATTTCATTGTTGTTTGGTTAGCAAAACATGATCGCTGTACAATGGTAGATTCTGGCAGAGATAGGAGTTGTACATACACACATACATACATACATACACACATACATACATACATACATACATACATACATACATACATACATACATACATACATACATACGTACGTACGTACGTACGTACGTACATACATACATACATACATACATACATACATAACTGCCTACTTACATACCTACCTGCCACATACCTACCTACCTAAATAAATAAATACATACATACATACCACCTAAGTCGAGCTCACATTTTTTAAACTGCCTGCACACCTGTCCGTATTACGCGAGTATGGTTCAGGTAACGTCACGGTTCTGAACCTTGTAGAGGATATATTTGAATCCATGCTATGTTGCAGTCAGACACGTTTATTTGATTAGACACGATATTCTTTACCGTTATATATAATTAAAACAAATTACTGACCAATGTACAGCTCTTGAAACTTTGACCATTTGTTTTACTGATTCTACAGTAAGAATAAGTATATGCTGATGTTGATAAGGTTCGCAGCCAGGATTAAAAAATGCTGCCAATTTCATCCTGGTTTTATCGATTGTGTTTAAATAATATACTGTATATGTTTTGTATTGCTCTGATTTTGTTTGTGTAACCAAGTGTATAAAATCGCTCATCCTTCATGGTGACGCGGGATAAATGATACCTGGCGATCGCAAGGGATTATACAAGATACATATGAGCATGCATCGCCAAAAGAAAAATGCATCATATTTATATATAAGATCCCAAACAATAATTTGTTCTAAAATATCACACATTTTTTATCGTCCCTTTATTACTGCATTTTATCTTAATATTTGAACTCAGAATTTTAATATATGGGTGTTTCTAGCCATTCGTGTCAGTTTTGTTTAGAAATAACAAACAAACGCCTTGAAACATGCCAATAATGCCATCGTCACCGTTCTCAAGTAAATTTTCATTAATAATTTCTATCTGCTGATTATTTAATTTTTATTTAATTCCTTCTTGAACTATGGTCTACATACATATTTGCCCTCTATTCTTTGATATCCTCTTTCTTTCATATATGTCTTTTTGAGAAGTTTAACAGTGCTAAACCGTTAGCGTACAGCATGCATCACGGTGATCTGACAAAATGTTACTAACATCATGCAATAGAACATTACATAAATGGGACTAAGAAGCAATGTTATAATTATTCTACATCCACCGTGTCCAACAAAAAAAAAATCCATCTTCTCATCATTGCCTTACACGCCAGTTCATTATACATAAATCTGTTTGCTTGCATAAATTAAGTAATTGAATTTTATTAGAGTCTGGATGTACATTATTATGTGCAACACATGATTTTATCTTACAACCATCAGCTATAATCGTCGGGTAGTGCATATCGAGTATCCAGTATCACCAAAGACTGTAGAACCAAGTCGAAATTATATCTATTCACCGTGGGTTGCCTACTAGATCAATTCGGTATAGTCTATTTAGCACTGGCAAACATATAAGCCTATTTTGCCCAGATATTGACCAACATATTTCTTCTATAATATACTACCTTAATACCTAAAGAAGGTATTGTCCCAAACAAATTTATCTATAATGATACATATATTCCTTCAGAGTTTCTTGAATGTTTTTCTTTCATTGTCTTTGTTGTGCAAATGAAGTTTTTAAAAATATGTAGTCAAATCAGATAATTCGTTTGTCCAAGGTCGTAAGAAGAACTTCGTTTTGGAAAAGGTTACATTTAACTATTTATTTTTAAGTTTATTCATTCCATCAATGAATAATTTATAAACACGCCTCTCCACACCTTCTCTCTCGGTTAATTCTCAGCGTTTCTTCTGCAAAAAGATTACTTGATCAGATTACATTAGGATACCTTTCCTTGCTACCCCCAGAGTCCAACCCTTCCGGAAAGACGGAAAAAACGACTTTCTGCCTATATATTTATATAGACAAAGTTAAACAACCATTTACAGGTTAACTCCCAATTCCCATCCGATAGGTGGCCATCGGTATATCATGTTTAAACCAGTTGTTCACTTTCGCTGTACATGCTAGGATATTCTCCAGTCAATCCATTTAATTTGTCAAATTATATAAGTTAAATTTAATCACCTACTTTTTTATGGACCATACAATATTTGTGTAAAATCCTGTGAATGTACAGATATATTTGCGTACAATCGGGTGAATGTACTGATAGATTTTGAATAGTATGGATCGTACTTTTCGTTTTTGTCACATTTGACCATTTGATTTGACTTCGAACATGATCATATATCCTCACCATTCGATTTTCCCGCAGGCTGTTGGCATATATATAACAACACTTTTAATGGAATATCCCATGGAAACAACGTGGGTCATCATCATTACCATATGCAATGCTCTACCCATGAACCTAGAGTCTTCAGAATGTGGACAATACTCCTCTAACGAAGGCGATGAATTGTAAAATGCTGATTCATCTGATCCGACAATGGAACGGACGTAATTCAGCTTCCGCATCCGCCTACCGTCATCAATAGCTTCTAAGTGAAAGTCTCTGTTGATAAAGACGATGACTAAGATGGTCCACCATTTAGGATATTGCCGCAGCCAGCGAAAGTTGCAGAAATCATCGAACGTCTCTCAAAAAGAATCGCAGTCCTGGTAATACAAAAGCCTTCTTTTCATTGCGTCACTTATCAGCTAGCTTCCTGTTTAACTGGATTAATTCGCACTCTGATGAATACTGTTCGGAAATAAATAATGTTGACAAGGATGTTTCCGCTTTCGGAATGACTTCACCACTTCGTTATAAAGTGCATAGGAAGGTTTTCAATGCCATATCCAAGCTAGAGACGAATGTTATGTCAACTTTCTAACTACTTAACGTCATCGGCATGTTTCGCCTCGCTGGGAACGCCGGATGCGATCACGTCTGGAATTCTGTGAGTCGTATCGCCAATAATGTGACTATGGGTTCTCACCACACCATAGCTAAAGCACTGACATCCTTCTATCAACATGTCAGATGAAAAGCACTCCTGCACTCTTCCTGTCTGAAGTCCCACTTTACTGCGGCCTTGTGCACTCTCCGGTTCGGCTCTTCCGTTCTTTTCGGGGTTCGAAATGAGGAAGTCACAAAGCAGATGTCACAATAGCTGACACTACATTTATCAGCACACGCTCCCTTTTTCCTGATGTCATAGTCAGGGATCGTTCCAAAGAAGGGACAATCGTCAGAATGGACATAGCAGAGACAATTCCCAAAGTCAACAGAATAACCGTGGCCATACAAATTATAGGTGGTCATACACCCCTACTTCTCGCCGGCAGTCAGAGAGAGGAGTTAGAAAACAACATTTCTTCTTCTCCAAGCCTTCCGCCACCCATCAGTAACTTACATTTCCCACGGCCGCTAGCGACCAACCCGTGGGTGCTTGACTCCTTTTTTTTCGTCGCCCTTCTCAGTGCGGCGGCAGTTTGTTACACCTTGAACACCCTTACATGCACCCATTACGAATGTCGTAACTATCCCAACGGCGACTTTTTCACAGGCCATCTAGATCAGAATATTACGATATCAATCCATATCAAAAGCGTCCTTCTCCAGTGACAAGACAGGGAGTGACTCACAACAGGAATACCCCTCGATAACTCACAACCGGATATCATTATTTGTACAGATGCTAGTCTTACTGGCTGGGGAACACGCTCGCTAGCGGACTTTATAACGGTCAGTAGGAAGTTAATGTGTCGATTGATGGCTCTTCGCACTCAGATCTTAGAAATAATGCAGTCCTCAGCGCATACAACAGTTAGAACATACAGTTGTAATACTGTCGGTTAATTCGGTAGTGATCACGTACCATTAAAAACGGGAAAAGGACTAAATCGTCGGACCTTTGTGTCATGGTATGGGATTACCTATGGTAGTGTACCCAATACCAGATAAATATTCAGGTCTGCCCACATACCAGAACGCTTAAACGTTTTAACCGGCTCACTGTCGAGAAGAGGACAACTATTGTACACAGAATGATCCCTTATTCCTTTCACATTCAATCGATGACAGATCGTTTTGGTAACAATGTGAAATAAAAAATGCCCACTTTCATCTCTACATTTCCAGACCAAGGTGCTCAATCTGTCATCCACATCCAACAAGTAGCTATCGTAAAAGACTTGCTTTCAGAGAGAGCTTGCCTCAGCATGCAAAGTCATTGAGGTACATGCCTCTGAGTTGATGCGAACAACAAGCAGTTCCGTCTCAACAGATCAGTCGTGCCAATGACACAAACTTGCTTCATTGCCGAAAAGAGATTTCCGTCACTAGGCAACCAACAAATAGCAATTCACCTCTCCTCAATCGATACGTTGAGAGAGGCGAAGCTCCAAGATCCTCTCAAATAGTATCTAAAACATACGGAGAATATCAGCACCGATCTGACCAGGCTTTTTCTGCTCAAGTCCGGAAATCATGAATAACAGCACAAGTTCTAGCCGGTTGGTTAAAGGAAGATATTAAATCAGCGTATACAAACGTTTCTCAAGAACAAGTACGCTTCATGAATAGCACGGCTCATGAATATTATCAATTTCCTCAAGTTTGGCATTCGAACGTAATGTCTCCATTCGAGACATAGTGTAGTCAGTACGATGGCATGCCCTTAGCACTTTCTCCAGTTTTAATCTGCGGCACATGGCCTCACAGAGGAGAGAACGGATCCTCGCCGGACCAATGTAAGCTACACAGACAGTAACCACTCCCCATATATAACAGAGGGAACCTTGTAGGCACGTGGTATTGGTCATCTGGATTCGCGTGAAACAACTCTAAAGGTGAGACCAAATAAGTGCAGGATGCCATATAGTCCTTCTCGCATGTGTATAATTAAAAAGGGTCTGCTGTTGTGCTAAACAAACATTAAAAGAATTTCATCTATTAGTAGAAATGCTTGCTCCTTCTGTGTGATAAAGGTTGAAGTAGGACGATTAGCATTTCCTCCTCGTCTTACTTATTCTCCTAAATTTATGTGATCAGGAAAAGTATTTGCAGGAGAAAACTATGTTTCTCCAAAAATGCTTACCTGATCACATTATAAATAATACATTCCACCCTTGTCGGCAATGGGTGCATCATTTAAGTTCTCACTGGTTTAAACTGGATATACCATTAGCCACCCAACGGGTAGAATGAGACTTAACTTCTAAGAATTGCTTCCCTTTACTACAAAATTACTTTCCTTGTTCTGACATGGAATTTTCATCACAACATAATTCGCTCAGCCCTTTGGTGTTTTTTGTGTGCAAGGTGTGTCAGGGTATTGTCCTAATTAAAGGTGGTTGCATATCACATTTGCTATCTGCTCAAGAAGATTGCACGACCATGACTGGTACCATTTTGATTCAACAGATGGGCATTGGCTTGATGGCTAATATCATTCTCGTGGAAGGCTGACATTCAAGTATGTTTGCTGGTACGTTGGAGTGAAATATAGACTGAACTCCTTTCGGATATTGTTTATGTTTAAGATCAGATCCAGTGGGTGGTGCATGGTGTCAGAACGGAAGGGAATATCTATTTGCCTCTCAAAGGATATGTTGTTGATATGTTGATGTTGTGACCCTTGCGCTGAAGCAGTGTTGGTCCTCTGCCCATCGAAATAAAAACATTTTTTTTAAAGTGCCCTGCTATTATTGATTTTCTGGTGCTTTACCCTTTAATATTTGGTCACCAGTCGCAAGAACTTCATGGTATTGGTGAGTAGGGAGGGGTAGAGATGGGTGGGGTGGCTATATATCATCTTTTGTGGAGCTGAGTTCTTCACCTATATTCGCATTTGAAACTGATTCTATAGTTACACTCCATGTAGGTAAATTCCATCATCTAGGCTTTTGTTGCTTTGAACCTTTTAGTTTGATTCGCTGTTTTTTATACAAGTGTTTGTAATTGACCACGAGGATAATTTCTTTCTTGACTTGCCGAAAAATGTTGCGTATAGGAGACTATCATGTTGTTATAACATTACGCTGTATCAATTCAATTTTGGAAGTCATTGCTGATCACATCACCGTTTACAACTAGATTTACTGGATACTGGATAGAATAAGATATGAGATACATTATAACATTAAAATCTTCTCAATCCCATTTAATACATTCTTCATTTTACAAACCTAGTATCACTTTTTCTGTCAAGGTAACAATTGGTGCTATCTCTAATTATTTTCTAAGTTATTTACGGCTGGTTTGGGCAGATTGTTGAAACTTGATGATACAGATTTGCTACAAAGAATATTACTCATTTTCTTTTACATGTCAAGTGAGGCTTCGGCATAGCTCCTCCAGCTTTGTACATTTTTAGGACACTGATACTGTAACCAGGAAACGTCTAAAAAAAATGTGCTTCAGACGTTTTGGATTTAGTAGCTAAATTGAATTACAGGTCTCATTTGAGTTCATGATGGTACAGAACCGGAAAAGGTTTCCCAACGTTTATGAAATTACTGTAAAGTTATGCATTTTTCTTGAGTAAAACATTGATAGATATATAAAATGTCAGTAAATGGGTCATATATAATGACTTAACATTCTGTTAATTACTATGAATCAGTAGCGCATTTGTTTGAACTTAAAGATAATCGCTGCTGGCTGACTTAGCTGATCAACGCAGTAACCGTCAATGGTTTTGCCTCAGAATTAAAAACAGTTTAAATCAATTATTTTGCCTTGTTAATTCCTGTCTATAAATGAGACTTGGTACATTTGTAGAGATATTTGTTTCTCATGGTACAATTCTCAGTTTTAAAGTTATAAAAACTGACTTTTCCATTCGAATTCTTTATAATATGCGGTTTCTACTGCAAAGGTATCTATAGTTTATGCCCAAAGACATTTTTATTAAAAATGAACATGCTTAGTATTGGAAAAATCAAACTGAAAACCTATTCGCATAACGTCTGTGTTTAAAAGGATGAACATGCAATCTAAAGACAAATAAAATTGCTTGACATATTAACATCGAGAATTCGCTGCTAATTTTAGAACAATGTTGGTAAAAAGATGGGAAATATATAACATGGAAGATAAGAAGATATGAGATATGACCTTGAAAAAGAGTTATGTATTACAATCAATTAGCTTTGAAAATATTTAACACCTTTGAGCTTAGCACTGTCAATGTTAAATTATTATGAAATTATATGTTCGTCAATTATGATACCCTTCCATACTTTAAAGGGCCAAGTCAATCAACGGTTGAACTGACGTCGATGGGACATCAGTCCAATGAGTTTCTTTGCAAGAACAGGTTTATCTACTCACACGACAAACTTATTTTATTAAAAAGCACCTTTTCGTCATATAACTCATTTCAGTCGTGTAATCCTGTAGTACATAGTATATCTTTGACTATAGGATACACCAATTAAGAAAATAATATTGGAAATAGAACCATTATCGCATTGCCCATATTTTTCTTTCAATTGCTATCATTTATATGCCAGCAACAACAGAAATATGTGTAAATGTGGTTCCACAAGTGCAGTTACTCGCAGCACGGGTTCGATTTCTGGATTTCTGCTTGGAATGAATCATAACTCTCTAGACTGTTTAATATACTGGTGTTATTCGCTTTGATAGAGGTGCACAGTAATAGCGATAGACCTAGGTAATTTTTGTCTGGTAGACGTACCATGGTACTGTTTCATTGTAATGGTACATCGATAATTTCTGTCAGTAAGGAATGTACGGAAATTGATGAGTAAACTTGGTACGAATTTAATTAATTTAAGTATAATTTCAATTTTTTAAGAAAATTATTTACAAAGATTATAAATGTTTGACGAAATAGTTGAATCTGTCACAAAAGTAATGCCGACACCAGCAAATACAATTAAATTTATAAATTTTGAATCACATGTATGGCCCGTGTCACACATGCTATGGATGTTGTTAAAGATATTCGGGCCAAATCCAATTTTTGGAAACATTTCCGATAAATAAATATGACAAAATAGTAAAATGACATATAAAAGAATAAGTTCAAACAATTGTATCAAGCCTTCTATCAAGAAAATAATGTAAGAAATTCTTAGAGTACATGAGTCATATAACATTCAAGACAAATAATGAATAGTAATTTGTTAAGTACAGGTATTCATTTGTAAGACTGAGAAACATCCTAACATTGTCAGGAGAACAGTTATTATCTGTTTGAATTTTGTGTAATTTCTGATCCACTAAATAACTACTCGTTGGTTGAGTCAATTGAGTTAGTGTCCCTTTCTGATAAATATCTTACACTCTATTCAAAGTTCACTTTCTATTACATTAATGGCGTAGCTAAGTCAGTGCCAAATGTTGCGTATAGCTATATAATATGTGTTATTTTGCATGATTCTAGTTTTAAGAGTTATTTAGTAAATAACATACTTGTTATGGGGTGGTGGTGGTGTAGTGGCAATCGTTATCTAGAAGATGAGTTACCTCGGTGTAATAGTCCGGATCGAGTGAATAAAAAAAATAAGAAATTAATAGATGGAATAAATGGAGATCTTAGCAGGGACATATAATCTAACAACAAGAGCCCCCGTATATAAAATATAAAAATTTAATCGATTATATAGAATAAAAACCTTGAATAAGACACTTGGAAACTTGAATGAAACACTTCTACTAGAAATTAATTACCAAAATTTATTAAACATGCAATTAGCAGTTTTGTTGACAAATATCATCATACAATTGAGTGAGCGTTCGAACATATTAGCCAAGCATCGCTGCATAACATGTTTTCTTGGCTGCAGGTCACTCCATATGCAGTACTAGTAGTATGTTGGGGTTGACTTATCCCTATGGCTAATTTGTGCTACTGCCTACAACGACTTCTCTCTCGCCTCCAGCCTCTTACACGGCTTTACCTGCAATATAGATCGTATTTATTATGCGTCTCCGCGCGGAACTATTTCCCCATTAAATAAATAAATTGGGTCTTTACTTCATGGATAGAACGTCATCTCCTCTCTCGTTGCGTCAGATATCGTCGTATTGTAATTTAAACAGACACTAACAGCTAATAAGGTTTTCAGGTCGCATTCTGGCATTTCATACAATATAAATTCTAGCTCAGTTTCTTCCATTAACAAAACACAGTACGGAAAGTTTAATGGATTTTTCCAACATATTATTTAACATCACTAATCGAGATATAGCACAGTCTGGCCTCACTTAACAAACAATTAAGCCCCACCATCTTGACTAAGTCGGACACTCGCATACATACGGTCGACAGTAAAAGCCGTATGGTCTTTGTTGTAGCTCCAGTGCCACTACACAGATTCGTAGGTTAAGGGAATTCACATCTTAGTTATACAGATGGATTAAAGAAAATTTCAGTTATTCTCTTAACTGCGATATTGATAACTAACAATTCAGTGGCATAACATCTTACAGACCTAATACCTAGCATTCGTTATTCGTATATGAACGAATAAATTCAAACAATTGTCTCAAGCCTTCTATCAAGAAAATAATGTCACAAATTCTTAGAGTACATGAGTCATATAACATTCAAGACAAATAAATTCAAACAATTATCTTAAGATTCATATCAGAAGAACATCGTATGAAACGAAATATATAAATGCTAACAATTATATTTAGACTCTTATCAAAGAAAAGTTGGATGAAATTAACATACCTTCTCTGTTTTCTCCTTTTTACAAAATCGTGTCCCAAGACTTCCATACACGCCCCTTAGAACATTTTTACGAGAAAAATACTCGCTATCTTCCCCGGAGTCAATACTTCTTGCCTCTCACAGAAAATTTGGACTGACTAATTTTACGGCGTATGACATTTGTATATTGCGTCTCAGTTTTTGATAGAAAAGATGATTTACTTAAAGTTAGTTATTCCCAGTATGAACATGAGTCTTAGGAGAGACAAACAGTTGTGATCATTTAAGTGGATTTATTTATTTATTTCAATTATTAATTGGAGTTACAAAGTGTTCAGACTTTTGGATTTAGTAGCTATAATGAATTACAGTAAAACTCATTTAAAGACATATTTGGACTAAATCATTGCGATACATCAAAAATACTGGCACATCATCACAATAGCTTGAACTTCATCTGGATTACCACTGGAACGCATTTGGATTACTCGATACTTTGGGGCTTCTGATAGAACTTTTAGGACTAAGAACTTTTAGGACTATTTAGGATTCCATGCACCATACTGCAAGTTACTTTTAATTTTTCACAATCTATTTTATGAAATAAATTATATTAATTGAATTTACAAAACTCTTTTGGTTTTCACTCTTTGTTTGTTACTGAGATTAAGACCACAAAGACATAACACAGTACTTAATATTTTTATCAACAAGCCATCTAATGACATAAGTTTTGCAGGGTGTCAGCTAAAGTGTCAATTTAATACTCACACTTTGATTACAATTTATACAGGAAGTATCATCCACATGATAAATTGGTCAACTATAACGTTCTGACCATTTACTTTGAGGGGGCAAGGGCGCTGCGGTTTTGTTTCAGGCTGTTTTATTTTATTTTATTTTATTTTATTTTATTTTTATTTTTTTTTATTTTATTTTAAAATAATACATTATCTTCAAATAAATGATAGGATATGCCATGGTGTTATCTTTCTTTAAAACATCATAGTAGTTTTTCAGCTATGCAAGAACTGGAAATGAGAAGCATCTTAAGTCCCTGTCCCAAATTGTTTTAAATTGTTGGTCCATAATATACGCAGTGTTCGGAAATACGGAGGTAAAAAATCTTTCTTGGTAACCAGCTCTGTTTTTTGTTCGTACATCTTCGGGCTAATTACCGCTTCCCTAGTAATTGGTTCTGATGGACCTCAAATCCTTTTCTTCGACTATAACCCATCCTTTTACGCGAGAATGTGTGCGTGACGTTGTAGAGAACTGGCACGTATACATGCTGGCTAGATTATGTACACGTTGCAGTGTTGATCAAGCAGGCTTTCGTGAACGTGGATTTTTTCATTCGCACAATTATATAATTTACATGACCGCTACGGTGGCCTAAGTGGTTAGAGCGTACGCCTCAAATGCGGGAGGTCACGGGTTCGAACCCCGGCCGAGTCATACCAAAGACTTATAAAAAGTGGTCCTTGCAGCTGCCCAGCTTGGCGTTCAGCATTAAGAGGCTAATGTTAGGATTGGTCGGCCTCGTGTCAGGATAATGTGACTGGGTGGGATAAGATGCTACATGTATGTTGAATGATGCCTCAGTGCTAGACATCACAATGACTATGAAGTGCCACACTGCAGACATCTTGCGATATGACTGAAAAATTGTTAAAGCTACGTTAAAAATCCAAATCGAACACGCACACACATACACACACACAGATATAATTTATATAACATTTGGATTAATTTGGCCACAGCTGTAAATTAACGTGTTGCAAAATTATCAGTTACTTGTATGGCTCTGCCTTCTAACCTTCAGAAAACTTCATTCTTCAGACAAATATCAACCATTTGTTTTGTTTGCTCTCACTGAATCGACGAATCTTGATCTAATATACTTTAATCATTCCTGGTGATAATTTTGAAAGCGACATTGTCACTGGGACCTGAATCCACGCCACGTTGAATTCAAGATTCAACAGAGCAAATGTCAAGCAAACAAATGCTCCTTTTCAAACAAATGTCACCCCAACATTGTGACGATATTGAAACTATTAACGGTATTATTTTGCAGTGGAAAGTTTAAGAAGAAAATATATTAATCTTTTATCAGTAATTAACATTAGCAATTAGATTTAAGAAGACTAATGAGCGTATGTATCGGCACATACTATATTTACAATATGAACGGAGTAAATTTGATAATCTAAGCGTGATGTCAATCAACTTCAATTTGATTGCATCTAGTTGAAATGAGTTTTAATTGTCAATAAAATTCTGTCGAAAACGCCATCTTTTGTGTTTGTTTTATGGGTGCATAGAGTGTACATTAGTCCTGAAATTCTTTTTTGCAACAATGTGCTGGAAATAAATGAAGAAAACTAAAATCATGATGATATGTCAATATTTACACTAACCAAGCCCCGTATTGCCTTCCAGCAAAATTAGACAGGTTCATTATCATGACATTGATTGGTATTAAAGGTGTGTTTCAGCTTTGATAAAATACGTTTTTGCACATGTTGTTTTCGCGACAATTTTATTTTTGTGATTTGATAGGAATGTTTAGTTGAAAATGTTTGTTCGTATCGACCATGTCCCATCCTCATGGATTTTGAACTTACTTCGTTGATCCGATACAAATTTGCACATTTTAACATTTTCGTAGAAAAGTTCACAACTACCAAAATACGTGCTTTATTTTGATTACATTAATATAAATTGCCTCAAATTCGACTTCGTAGCCATCGGCATGGTTGTATTTTTTTGCGAATATTTCACACAATGGACTTACCTACGGCACAAATGATATACTGACTGACTTTGTTTTCAGTATAGTAAGTCGCTCTATTCTACGACATTCAAACTTATTCTTTTTTCTCTCATGCTATAGCTAATTTGCATATATAGCAATTAAAGAGAAGCTTTGTTCCTTGAAGTTTGTTTCGATTAAATCTTTTAATTTCTTATAGGGTCATCTAACTAGAAATCTTCAAAGGATACAAAATAGCATATTCAAAGAGGTTAAGTCTTGTTCATTTTTAGCTATGATAATGTTCTTACGTGAAGTTGTATCAAGGGTAATGTGGTGCAATAAAAAGGACACTTTGTGTTAATTTATTTCACATGACGTGGGTGTTGGGTGTAGTTTAGATACTCATGTTTATGTTTTATTAAAATATAACCTTTTTGAAACGGTGGCAGTGGTCATCCTGAACAAACATTGTCACCAGGACTTTCCTATTAGATTACAAATAAAATTATATCTCCAACAAACATGCAAAGACGTATTTGGACATAGTTTGGTACCTCTGAAAACTAATGGGATACAATGAATCAATTATTTATGTGTATAAAACACTCAGATTTTAGTATCCTTATTCTACTCTGTTCAGAATGTGTCCACTTAGAAATATCACTGACGATAGCAAATATTTCACGAAAGTGAATGGAGAAAAATATAAGAGATTATTATATAATATTTTACGTATACATCAAAAGGTCTAATCTCGAAACCGATCGGTCGAATGCGCTTCGTTTGTTGTAATCTCTTTATGGCATTTTCAGTGTACAATGCTTGCTATATATCTGTAATTGACCCATGTTTACAATACTCATTCATACGATTGTACTGGACCTCAATAAGTCAACAAGAACAAAAGCGAAATTTTCATTGCATAGTATCAATCTTCCTCGCATCGTTTAGCAAATTGGTTGTGTACTTTAAGAAATGTTTATACATTGAATTATTAAATATACCGCACCAATTATTATCAAGTTTATTCCTTATTTATATATTTAGTTATATACTTCGGAAGAAGAGAACTCTCTCTCTCTCTCTCTCTCTCACACACACACACACACACACACATCTTCACACTAAGTAACCCTAACGGTCTTAAAGAATACGTTATGCCATGTTCGATATAATTTGTCTTTTTTCAATATGCCACCAGTTCTGAGAAATGTGTGTGTGTGTGTGTGTGTGTGTGTGTGTGTGTGTGTGTGTGTGTGTGTGTGATTTGAATTTTTGACGTAACTTTAACAATTTTCAGACATATCGCTAAAATGTCTGTGATAAAGTTTATAGTAATGTGTAGCGCTGGGGCATCATGTCGCAGACATCTTGCATCATGTCCCACCCAGTCACATTATCCTGACAACAGTCAGACCAGTCCTAACACTGACCTTTTAATGCTGAGTACCAAGCGAGGCAGCTGCCTGTAACAGTTTTTAAAGTCTTTTGTATGACTCGGCCGGGATTCAAACTAGCGACCTCCCGCATCCGAGGCGGACGCTCTAATCACTAGGACGACCGGAGTGGTCTCTAAAAAATGAAACATGAATAACTTTCAGTTTGGTTCTCGCGGTAGTTAGAATATTTTACAAATGAATTGTGATCATTCGAGTAGGTGGAAC
The DNA here is from genome assembly GCA_028554795.2 of Sinohyriopsis cumingii. NCBI lineage: Eukaryota > Metazoa > Mollusca > Bivalvia > Unionida > Unionidae > Sinohyriopsis > Sinohyriopsis cumingii. Next base: position 108,296,391 of record CM068840.1, on the reverse strand, counting down.
TTGGTTATTTAACAGTTATTAACAATGTTTAATAAGAAACACCTATTAGTCAGTCACGTTGTGAATACAAACACCTATTGGTCAGTCTCATTGTGTATAAGAAACACATATTAGTCAATCTCGTTGTTTATAAAAAACACCTATTGGTCAGTCTCGTTGTTTATAAGAAACACCTATTAGTCAATCTCGTTGTGTATAATAAACAGATAGTGGTCAATCTCGTTGTGTATAATAAACACCTATTGATCAATCTCGCTGTGTATAAGAAACACCTACTGGTCAATCTCGTTGTGTATAAAAAACACCTATTGGTCAGTCTCATTTGTGTATCTGAAACACCTATTACTCAATCTCGTATGGTATGCAAAACACCTATTGGTCGAACTCGATGTGTATAGGAAACACAAACTGGTCAGTCTCGTTGTGCATAAGCAACACCTATTAGTCAATCTCGTTGTGTATAATAAACAACTATTGGTCAATCTCGTTGTGTATACGAAACACCTATTGGTCAATCTCGTTCTGCATAAGAAACACCTATTGATCAGTCTCGCTGTGTACAAGAAACACCTATTGCTCAGTCTCGTTGTTTATAAGAAAAACCTATTGGTCAGTCTCGCTGTGTACAAGAAACACCTATTGGTCAGTCTCGTTGTGTATAAGAAACACCTATTGGTCAGTCTCGCTGTGTATAAAAAACACCTACTGGTCAATCTCGTTGTGTATAAGAAACACCTATTGGTCAGTCTCGCTGTGTATAAGAAACACCTACTGGTCAATCTCGTTGTGTACTGAACAGTTGGCCAGTTAGTCCCCTTATGTTGTCATTTAACATTGGTTGGTAATCTATAAGGTGTTATGCATCACCTGTCAATCCCAGCATCATTAAATTTCCAATAACAAACAAACAATCATGTCGCGATAAGGACATATTTTCTGGAATAAAGACAAATTCATACTAAAGGAAATGTACAACCTCTTTCCTTTTTTGTAGTTTGTCCTTGACTTTTAACTGCTCATTGAGTCCTTCCAAATTTTCATTAAGTCATATCACCTGAAAATGGTTACTGCCATGAAATGTCAACGATAGCAAGTATGGGCGAAGACATGACATGCTAAATGATTGACGTGCTTGTTGTTTCCATGGAGACTTTTTATTTTACATATTCAACACGGTAAATTGTTTTTGTATTTAGTACAGAGGGGTATTAATGAAACATTTCTACAAGTTTAAAAGTATGTATTCCTGTTTGAAGACGTATATGCTAACCGGAACAAGGTAAAAATGAAGGTACTTTGATTGCATGGTTAGAACAAGACAAGGTTGTGTCCTTCGTCTTGTTTATTGTCACTTTAATCATAGATTTATGTCAAAAACTATGTACAGAATGTGATGAAGATGTATTTATTTCTGACATCTTTGCTTTCTTACGTGGTAATAGTGTATCTGACTGTGATAGAAATGTACCTTTACTACAAGAACAAATCAAATGTTACTTACCTTTTTAAATGAAGTTATTAAAGACAAATATTGCTACCTTCCGGAATGACTTGACAGTACTCAATAAAATGATATATCAGGACAGAGTTTTACATTGAAATCACGTGGAACGAAGGACAGGTGGTCATCTCAAGCTTTAAAAACAATTCTGAGAGTTATCAGATGTCAAACGTTTCGTGGACAGTTTTGCTAAGGAGATATGTTTAAAATATTTGACATTAATTTATTGTTACAGGTCCTGAGTTTGGAATTAACACAACTACGATATGCAGTGCTGCATCATACTCAAGAAACTAGATGGCGCTGTCAACTGTTCTTTGGCCTGAAATGTCAAAATTGTGCTATTTTTAATGTTTTTCGGTATATGTCAAGATTTTAAGAAATTTGTGATATAACTTTTTCTCAGAATGTTCAGAAAACATGTCATAGATTCTTCCTTTGAAATATGGTGTTTTCAGATATCAAACCTTACCAAAAATATATCATTAATGACAACATTACAAATCTTTGACAGTGGTCCTTCCCTTTCTCCTTAGGAAAACTGCCCGAGTTAGGTGTTTTAGTCACATCGCTACGATTACGATATCTGCAGTGTGACAGTTTACAGTGTTGACTAGCACTGGAGCATCATGCCGCAGACATGTAACATCATGTCCCACCCAGTCATATTATCCTGACACCGGGCCGATCAGTCCTAATACTAACCTCTTAATGCTGAGTGCCAAACGAGGTGGCTGCTAATACCATTTATATAAGTCTTTGGTATGAGATCTAAACCCGCGACCTCCCTCATCCGAGGTGGACGCTCTTACCACGTGCACTTAAGCCACTGGAGTGGTCTATTAGTGCGTTGTTTAATGCTACACGCATTGCACATTTTACTTCATTGTCAGCAAAATGTCTTTGAGTATGTGACTTCTGAGGTAGTGTGATTCTTTGTTTGCGCTCTCAGTAGATTTGTCACTAGTATTTTCTCTAAGAAGAAAACGAAAGTAAGTTGAAAACGAATTAATCAGGAATACAAAGAATCAACGGCCCATGATGCACTGTATATATTGCAACCAAAACAAAAAGACATAAAAGTTGAATCGCCTTTTCAGCCTTGTTGCGAGGTCCATGTACTTACCATTAGTGTTTGGTTTTGAAATCGTCTATGATTTACAGCGACACATTAATGACAGTACAATTACTCATTTACTAAGGTCCAGTTTCAACACGTTATAAATTGTTTTAGACAGATTAAAATAAGTCGGACCAAAGAGGTTTAATCTGGGATTACCTATCGAGGGATTAGTGTAGGTTATCTACCTGTTAAACCAAATCACAATGATTCCATGACTTTCACAGGACAATTACTGTATATATTAACGAGATGTAAAAAAAAAGCTACGTGTCTTCGACTATTAAATTCGGCCTAATTTGAATAAATATGAATGAAGACTACATTCATGTAGATTTTGTTTCAGTGTGGCAATTGTATTTCTATTTTCTATGTTAAGGCTTTACAAACGTATACTATTTTCAGTAAAACTAAGACCCTTGCGTATTTTTTTTACCTTTCTTCCTATTTTCGTGGCACAAAAGTCATTTTTTTATTCTACGGCAAGCATTGTATTTAAAATGATTAAATTATTATCAATAATAAATTTATTATTATTATTATTATTATTATTATTATTATTAGTATTAGTATTAGTATTATATCTTTGCGTGAAACAAATTTCCAGGATAGATAAAATTCATGGCTTGAATGAACTGACAACCTTGTAAAAGAAAATTCTTTAAAACACCATATGGCGGGATTTGAGGACAGCGATCATTTTACAGCAGTGTTGAGTGACTACACAACTCGGGTGTGAAACTGAGAAAAATGTAACATACCAAACTCGCCCGCCTCCCAAATGTCACAGGTCGATCACGGTTGCGTGTTCCAAGTGTCTCCAGAAAGGGAAATGAGTATGCAGGACAAGATACACCGTTTTGTCGAAACGATTAATAGGGAGACATACAGCTTTATGTTAGAATGATAATTATAACCGAACGGAGACGAAATGGCTTTATGTTAGAATGATCATTATAACCAAACGGAGACGAAATGGCTTTATGTTAGAATGATAATCATAACTAAATGGAGACGAAATGGCTTTATGTTAGAATGATCATTATAACCAAACGGAGACGAAATGGCTTTATGTTAGAATGATAATCATAACTAAATGGAGACGAAATGGCTTTATGTTAGAATGATCATTATAACCAAACGGAGACGAAATGGCTTTATGTTAGAATGATAATCATAACTAAATGGAGACGAAATGGCTTTATGTTAGAATGATAATTATAACCGAACGGAGACGAAATGGCTTTATGTTAGAATGATAATCATAACTAAATGGAGACGAAATGGCTTTATGTTAGAATGATAATTATAACCGAACGGAGACGAAATGGCTTTATGTTAGAATGATAATTATAACCAAACGGAGACGAAATGGCTTTATGTTAGAATGATAATTATAACCAAACGGAGACGAAATGGCTTTATGTTAGAATGATAATTATAACCAAACGGAGACGAAATGGCTTTATGTTAGAATGATAATTATAACCAAACGGAGACCAACTGCTTTATGTTAGAATGATAATTATAACCAAACGGAGACCAACTGCTTTATGTTAGAATGATAATTATAACCAAACGGAGACCAACTGCTTTATGTTAGAATGATAATTATAACCAAACGGAGACGAAATGGCTTTATGTTAGAATGATAATTATAACTAAATGGAGACGAATTGGCTTTATGTTAGAATGATAATTATAACCAAACGGAGACGAAATGGCTTTATGTTAGAATGATAATGATAACCAAACGGAGACGAAATGGCTTTATGTTAGAATGATAATTATAACCAAACGGAGACCAACTGCTTTATGTTAGAATGATAATTATAACTAAACGGAGACAAAACGAGTTCATGTTAGAATGATAATTATAACTAAACTGAGACGAAATGGCTTTATGTTAGAATGATAATTATAACTAAACGGAGACGAAACGAGTTCATGTTAGAATGATAATTATAGCTAACAGGAGACGAAATGAGCTCACGTGAGAATGATAGTGATATCAAATGCAAACTAAGTAAACAAGTTCTTCTACTGAAGAAAAAAAATGTTTTATTCCGTTTACTGAAACATTAGAGAGCTCAGTACTCTAAGGCTAATATTCGGTCCCTTCAGCGGTCAGAATTTTGCAGGCCGCATGAACGTTAGGTCTGAATTTTGCAAGCGGCTTTCAATTTTAGGTCTGAAATTTCTATGCCTCATTGAACTTTAGGTTTGAGTTTGCAAGACGCAATGGACTTTACGCTGATATTCGGCAAAAGGAAGCTTCTTTTAGTGGCATCATTGGAATTCTGGATAACCGCGTCATCTTTTTTTCTTTCTTGATAACCACATCATCTGATTTCTAAATAACCACGTAATTTGATTTCTTGATAACCCATCATCTGATTTCTATAAAAAAAAAACGTCATTTGATTTCTTGATAACCACATCATCTGATTTCTATAAAAAAAGAACGTCATTTGATTTCTTGATAACCACATCATCTGATTTCTATGAAAAAAAAAAACGTCATTTGATTTCTTGATAACCACATCATCTGATTTCTATAAAAAAAAAACGTCATTTGATTTCTTGATAACCACATCATCTGATTTCTATAAATAAAAAAAAACGTCATTTGATTTCTTGATAACCCATCATCTGATTTCTATAAAAAAAAAAAACGTCATTTGATTTCTTGATAATCCATCATCTGATTTCTATTTAAAAAAACGTCATTTGATTTCTTGATAACCCATCATCTGATTTCTATATAAAAAAACGTCATTTGATTTCTTGATAACCCATCATCTGATTTCTATAAAAAAAAACGTCATTTGATTTCTTGATAACCCATCATCTGATTTCTATAAAAAAAAAACGTCATTTGATTTCTTGATAACCACATCATCTGATTTCTATTAAAAAAGAACGTCATTTGATTTCTTGATAACCCATCATCTGATTTCTATAAAAAAAACGTCATTTGATTTCTTGATAACCCATCATCTGATTTCTATAAAAAAAAACGTCATTTGATTTCTTGATAACCCATCATCTGATTTCTATATAAAAAAAACGTCATTTGATTTCTTGATAACCACATCATCTGATTTCGTAATAATAATTTTTCACTTCTTGATTATCACTTCATTTTTTTCTTGATAACCACATCATCTGGTTTCTTGTTAACTAACACTTTTCATTTCTTGATAACATCATTTGATTACGACATTTGTTTTCTTAATAACAACGTTATCTGATTTCTTGATAACCACATAATCTGATTTATATTGCATCATTTTGTTTCTTGATAACCACATCAATCATTTCTTGATAACATCATTTGATTACCACACTATTTGCTTTCTTGATAACCGCACCATTTGATTTCTTGATGACATACATTATTTAATTTCTTGATAACATCATTTGATTACCACACTATTTGATTTCTTGATGACAGACATTATTTAATTTCTTGATAACGTCATTTGATTACTACACTATTTGATTTCTTGATGACAGACATTATTTAATTTCTTGATAACATCATTTGATTACCACACTATTTGATTTCTTGATAACCGCACCATTAGATTTCTTGATGACAGACATTATTTAATTTCTTGATAACATGATTACTACACTATCTGATTTCTTGATAACCGCACCATTTGATTTCTTGATGACAGACATTATTTAATTTCTCATAACTTCAATTGATTATGATATCGTTTGGTTTCTTACTAATAACACCATCTGATTTTTTGATAACCAATGATCCGTTTTCTTGATAATCACATCATCTGGTTTCTTGATAACCAATGATCCGTTTTCTTGATAATCACATCATCTGATTTCTTGATGACCACCTCATTTATTTTCTTATGCAGGGTGGTTAAGAATCAAACTTGTATAGTCACTATCATGTAGCTGTTTGTTACGTCCCTTGACAGGTAGAAAGTTCTTTATTAGATGAAGTATTGGGCACATTCTTGGATAAGCGCAGAGGCTGTCAATTACGAATCATATAATCACACTCCGTTGGCCCCCTTACTAAAGTAATCGAGTGGCCCACTGACTAAGGTAATCGCAGTGGCCCGCTGACTAAAGTACTCGCTCAGCTGATAGTATACGTTTGAGTTTCTGCTCATGTTTGGGCTTGTCAAGTGGTCATACAAGAAGCAAGCTTATCACCTGCTGAGTTATGCGATGCTAAAATTTATAATCTTTGTAACTTCAACATTTCCTATCCAGTTTTAATTTTTTTTCACCACATACTGTATTTAAAAGTCCTCTGTGAACCACCGTGATTTATTTTAAAGACAGGAACTCGGACCTTAACGGGATGGTTATTTTATTTAATGCCAAGAGCACTACTGAAGTCCTCGAGAGGTCAGTTAATCCATTTAACGCAGCAAGGGCAGCGAACAGCTAAACAGGTAGGCATGTTAGTAAGACAGCCAGGACCACACCTTCATTAAAATCTATACGTTTCGTTTTTTCAAATATTTTTAAAACCTCAATACTATTTAAAATAGATTTTAAAAAAAGTAATCTTTGACACTGCAGTAATTATTTATAATAAGATTTATTAGTAATAATTTTTCAGCAAATAAAAAGTATATCTGAGGAGCAAAAAGTAAAGTGGTTCTGGCCGCGAAGATATATATATATATATATATATATATATATATATATATATATATATATATATATATATATATATATATATATATATATATATATATATATATATATATTGTTATGTATATTTGATTTAATTATATCTGATTTAATATATATTAATTTTAATTTAATTATTTGTTTGTCAGTTTTAAATTTTATTTATTTTTCGTTACATGCTATTGTAATGTAAATTTAACCACTGGCGATGATACTTTTTCCGGAAAATAGTTTGACCTTGACTGTGTGTTTTATAAACACCAGGTATTGGTCTAGATCCTAACCTTGATTCAAAATTAGTAGCAACCACGTAAACAGTTTCTATTTTTATTTTAAAATGATTGGTTGTTGTAGAGGTCATGATGGGACTACGTGTTTATGATGTAAACAATATTTCTTTTATTTCTTAGAGTAAAATTATTGGTTTTCGTCAGGGTCACACTGGGTGGACTTGATCTTTAACAAGTACCTAATTTCTATGAACTTCGAGAACATCATCACGTGACCCTTTTAACGTTTTAGAGGACGATATAACCACTGTTTTGGAGAATTGTTCTCAGTAGAAGTTAGACTGTTACACTGGAAGTTGTATGTTTTGCTGTTTGGAGTTATTTCAAAGTATTTGGATTGGAGTTATTTCAAACTACTTGGATTCAAAAGGATAAATTCTTTTTTTCTTAGACAATACGTGTGCTCATGTGAAATTGTTGAACAAGCACAGTTTTTTTCTATAAAAATGTATTTTAAAATGATTGGCTGTTGTAAAGGTTATGATGGGACTACGTCTTTATGATGTAAACAATATGTTTTTCATTTCTTAGAATAAAATGATTGGTTTTCGTCAGAGCCATAATGAGTGGGCGTGATCTTTAACAAGTACCTAATTTCTACGAGCTTCGAGACCATGTTACGTTTTAGAAGACGATATAACCTTTGCTTTGGAGCATTGTTCTCATGTAGAAGTTGGGCTGTTAAACTGGAAGTTGTATGTTGAGTTGTTTGGAGTTATTTCAAATTCCTTGGATTGGAGTTATTTCAAATTGCTTGGATTCAATAGGATTAATTATTTTTTCCTGGAAAATACGTGTTCTGGTGTGAAATTGTTGAACAAAGACAGTTTTTGAATAAAAATGTATTCAAATTTCCGAAACTGGAGTGATAATTCTTGTTTCTACATGGAACTGTACACTTCAACACTCCGGAATGCAGCATACGTCATCGTCTTCCATCTTGGATTCTTCGTCGGGATTCGAACTTGAAATCAGTAGAACATTTTGTTATTAGGACTTCAAAAATTGTATTCATGGATTTTTTATTTGAGTCTTAAAGTCGTAAGTTCATATTTTTTTCTTCATTTTTGCAGAATTTTTCAGGGAAAAGAATTATTATTGTATTTTTCAAAGCTTGTTGTTTTCACTCTTTCTTGTGTTACTGTTTATTCGAGCCTAAACACGTGATATAAAATTCCTGCAAAAGAAAATAAAAGTATCTGGCGTGTTCGAGCTTGTATAATATAGGGAAAAGAGATGAAAAGCAAACTGGCAGTAGTTTATTCCCTCATGAAAATATTTCTCGTGATTTACGTAATTTCATAAGGTTGAAAGAAACATTTGAAGAATGCGTTTAAAGTACACTTTACGTAGTTGCCATAGAAAAAAATTTCGACCCCTTATGGCGGAATTGGGAAGATGGGATGAAGAAGCACTTTTCCAAGTATTCATTATGTTGTTTGACGTAAGCAGTGTCATAACACGTCATAGGTGTACAACAAAACTGATCACAGGTAGATAACACAGCAGTCCTGAAATTATAAAATGTTCTCGAGACAAAATATCTTCGTTGTCGAGAATATGCATAATCCAAAACATATAAATACAAATGAACATGATTAAAAGCTACAGCTTGTTAAATGTAAGGTGTACACAGGAATCAAAATCTAGATTCCTTGTCTAGGCGATCTTTTTGATATATGATATGGTTCTGCATTACCGACATTAAACAATGAAGCATTTACTATATTAAAAATGAAGCATTTACGACATTAAAAATGAAACATTTTGACATCAAAAATGTAGCATTTACGACATTAAAAATGAACTATTTACGACATGTAAAAAACTAAGTATTTACCACATGCAAAAATTGCAAAGTGTGCAATAGCGTGCAAGTACGATGTAGCGCTTGAGAAGTTTTCTGCGCACTATTTAAACGCTCGATTTCAGCTGTGCTTTTTCTGTCAGATAGATTGATGTGTGTGTGTGTGTGTGCGTGTGTGTGTGTGTGTGTGTGTGAGAGAGAGAGAGAGAGAGAGATTTGGATTTTTAACATAGCTTTAACAATTTTGCAGTCATATCGCTATGATGTCTGCAGTGTAGCAGTTTATAGTGATGTCTAGAACTGGGGCATCAAGCCGTACATATGTAACAAGATGTTCTACCCTGTCACATTAATCTGACACCAGGCCGACCAGTCCAAACACTAACCTCTTATTGCTGAACACCTAGCTAGGCAGCTGTAAGTACCATTTTTATGTAATTGGTGTTACTCGGCCGAGGTTCGAAAGATCGACCTCATGCATCCAAGGCGGACGCACTAGGCCTCCTGAGGGGTCAGATAGACAGACAGACAGATAGTTAGATAGACATACAAACAGACAGATAGATATAGATATGTAGATAGATAGATAGGCAGACACGACAGTGATATATAAATATATTACATTACCTTTTCTCACATCCACGGTTGGATTCAAAAATTTCATCTTTAATTCCATGTCCTAGTTTTAAAAAATCTTCATCACCAATGCTTACTGTCCTAGGTCATGGTAACGTGTTTCCTTCTTTCACCATAATCAAGGACAAGGAATCAAGGATGCGAATCTGATAAGACACTTAAATGGGCCACTATATTTGCAGGCGATACAATTTTAGTGGTCTCAAGACGTGCCTCTGGATCCCACTACGATGAATACGATATCGAACATTATTATAAACGCTAAGTCCGTATGCAAAGATTACAGAAAACAAAATTGATTACAAGCTCGAACAGCGTTGTCACAACTGACCGGATAAAGGGACGTAAACCAGTCATGACTGGATTTTGAACAAACAACATACAAGTTACAGAGATTCACAGTATAACCGAATGGAGCTGAGAACTGACATTTAAAGTAGTCAGCTTACGGAGATGTTATCAACATCAAGCATTAAAACCAAAGGATACCTGATTGTTTTTTGTTTTTTTACTATTCTATAGAACGATCTCGTTTCGTTCTCCATGTAAAGTCTCTGAAAGAGTTTCAGAATAGATTTCCAAATCATTAATAAAATACCTCAAAATATTTACCTTACCAAATTTATAATTACGAAATAAATAGTTCCCGACCCCTGACCTTATATATGTGTGTGTGTGTGTGTGTGTGTGTTTGAAGAAAAGACATTTGTCACGTAGGCCCAAACTCCTACCCTCAATTGCGGAAGTAGGTGAAGTGTACAATAAAATTGAAAGATATACATTATTAATAAAAAAATAACAGCCTAATTATTACATGTTTTCTGTACATGTTATGCTTAATTATTTTTTATTGTTTGTTTGTTTATCTCAATGATTATATGGTATGTATATTTATATTTAAAAACTTACCTTAGTCCAAAATCAAGTTAATGGTCCATATGACTAGTGGCATTTATTTTATAAACAACAAAATACATGGCTAATATTTCTCTATGATTGTAGAATAAATATTCAGATCATTATTACAGGAGAAATACATGTTTACTTGAATCTAGGACATTCGTTTTCCACTTGGAAATTCCTTAATTTGTCGACAACTTTGAATATTTTATCAACGAAAATGACTTTGATTCTGGCTTTGTTACTTCGTTTTAGCTTTTTATATAAATGTGCTTTTTTAATTAAAAATTACTTTAACATCCGAAGTGGAATCAGTCTTATTGTTGTGTCCATTTTTAAAAATTACTTTGGGTTTTATTTATTTATATTATTGTCTGGAATTACAAAGTGTTCATTAATACTTATTGGACTAAATTAATAATTTGGAAATACAATGAATTCAATCAATGATAGTTTTGATTATAATAGCATGATACATCAATAGACCGTCAACACAATCTCACATTCCAAGGCACTACCCCATTGGAGATTACGGGCACATCAACACGTCCAATATTGGAATTTATTCCGAACACCGATGGAATTCATTTGGAACTTTATACATGTGTACTTCTGATAGAACTTTTATGATTATTTGGAATTCAATTCACAATATGGTATGTTCTTTTCAAATTTCTACGTTGTATTACTGATTGAAGTTTACAGACTTTGTTGGTTTCTGCTCTTTCCTGCTGTTACTTAGTTTAAGAATATATAGTTGTAGATATGTTTGTGTATGTGCATTTAAAATATATAAGCAAACTAGTTGTTTTTTTAAAGTGTCTATATCTAATAATGTTTGAAACATTTTTTTATATATATTTTCAAGACAATTATGTATAATGTTCTATATATTTTGCAAGAAATTTTTCAACATATTTTTTTCAAGAAGTTGTTTTAAATGTTTGTTATATAGGTTTTCAATAATGTTTTCAAATCTTTGAAATATATTATATATAGAGATATAAAAAAAATGGGTGATAAAGACTTAATATCATTGGCAAAATCGTTTTACATAAATTAGAAACCAGATAGGCTCATGCACGGATCCTTGTGGCACACCAGCGTTTATCATCAATTCTCGTCAAAACGTTTCGTGCACAAAAGACTGTTAGTTTTCTATTACTTAGATAATTTTCAAACCAACTTATCAGATTACCTGATACACTGTATTCGTTTAATTTAAATAATAAGCCTATGCGCCAGACCCGATCAAAAACTTGAGATAGATCACCAAATACAATGAAAGAATTTTCAGATTATGCCACTGAGTTGCACATAACATTTCGATTAATTGGAAACCAGCATATTAACCAGGAAGAAATCCTGATTGATACTTATAAACAGGACAGTTTTTGTGAAAGCGATTATAAGCTTGTTTAAAACACATCTTTCGAAATTTTTGCGATACATACATACATACATACATACATACCCTAAGAAAGAAAGATTTACATAAAAAGGCTTTCTTTGACATATTAATCAAATATTCATACAGTTAAGTTTCATAGGAAGAACCAACTGATGAATCATACAAAATATATACAGGACAACGCAATATAATGCTTATATACACGTGAAAGTACATCTGCGTTCATATTAACTGTTGCGTTTACTTGCCAAATGCCAATATTGTACTCCTGCACATCAAAACAAACTCAGATTTCTATTTTGCATTGTTAGGTAATGAAGGCGAAGGGACTGTGATCACTGAATATAAAAGTCGTACAAGCATCTGAACTAATACACACTTTAAAGTGTTGAAAAGAAAATATCATAGCCAAACATTTCTTGTTGATTGTTGAATAATTTATCTGGTACTTGTTTATTATTTTAGAAATGTATAACAATGGATGATCCACAACATTTTTGTTTTCTTGCAGCATTATTCCGCCAACCCGACATCACTTACATCAAAAGATATGTTTAATGGTTGAATGGAATATGGAGCAAAAGAAAATTATGTACTCTTACGTACAGCTATTAATTAATCAAACGCCTCCTGACATTTTTCAGACCAGGTAAACTTAGGTTTCTTACTCACCGAATAGGTTTAGGGTTCAGCAGTTATGTAAAAATTAAGAGCAAAAGTTCCGACAATATCCAGCCATACACAAAAATCAAATTAATTGCTTTTTATTAGCAGGCATTGGGACAAGTGAGATAGCCTTCACCATAACTTCTACGGTCTAGCATGAGCGTCCCACAGTTTGTCCTAAAATGTAACACAAGTATGGCAAATGTCATTTTAACTAACTTAACGACCATCCCTGAAGCAATCAAGAAAATTCCGAATGGTTTGCAAGTGATTTTTCCTGGCAACATTATAGATGATGACTTCATCACATCTATTTACACCAGATGTTATATATTTCATTAAATAATGGAATGCTGAAGGAGAATTTTTCGTGCCAGACGGCAATAAATTCCTGATCAACAATCTCGAGAGCTCCTTTTGTCATAATTCTGATAACTGCACAAACAGGGTATAAATCAAGGATTTGAATCTCAATAGGATCAAATTTCTAACCCAAACGAAGCTTGTTAATTACTAGTTGATAAACCACAACCTTATCTCCAGGTAGGTCATATCCTAGTACTAAATGAATACCTTCAATGGACAAATAAATCACTGTTCTGACTCTCATGGCTCAACTCTTATGGGTCCTGTGATTAAGTATGGTCTCAAAAAACTGACACAGTGGAGAGGAACATTAACAAAGCCTCGCTCTACTACGTGAGTAAGAACTGTTTCATGAGAAGAATACTTCTCAGGAAAAAGACAAGGTTCATGATTATAAAAGCTTCAGAGAAACTCCTGTTCATGTGTCCCTCAATATTCTAATAGAGATAGGCTTGATGTGATAAACAATAAGTAATACAAAACCTTTCGACATGAATAGTTCATAATTTTCCATATTAAAACCAATATTAAAAGTGCGTTTGGCTTGACCCAACCAATATATTGCTTTCAATACAAAACCGTAATCATTACCTCTTTGAATTAAGACCATTTGGAATAGTTCTGTCTTGATTCTGTTGCTTAATATTTTAGTATGCAGCAATCAGAAATAATGTGATATTTCACCATAAAATAAGTACACGTGGAACGAGATAAGGATTTCTGATAAGTCTTATCAGAAGCTTGATTAGTAAACGTTGTGCCAGATTGAGATTTGGAAGTATTCGTATGAGAATGATATTATATTGTTTACCAATTGCTGCTGAGAGGAAAGATTACTGTCAGATGGAACGTTTGGGTCAAGGAACAATAATCAGCTGTGCGAGCTGCATCTTCTAAATATGTGCACATTTTTCTCATCATGGTAGGTCTTGACGTCATTATTGACGCAATTATTGAAGTCCTCATTTCATATGTGTTGTCTGGGATTATAGTAAACTTGATTAACATTCTTGGCTGTGCACCACCTTTGAAATAGTTGTTTTTCACCTTTACGAATTCTACATGGCTTGTCAAGTTTCTTTTCTAAAACTCCTAAACCTCTGACGATCTGTTTCAGATACCAGATCATAATTCTTCAAGATACAATCCTTAATTGCATCATAATCAGAATTTTGTTGTACAGATAGTGAAGTGGACACTTCAGAGCTTTGCCAAAAGGTACACTATCTAATTACAAAGTCCAATGCTATCGTGATCATTGCAAGTTTCAGCAATTTTCTAAAAGGGAAGAAAATATTCATCAGCTTCTTTTTACTAAAAAGGTAGTACCAACTTGATTTTTCTGATTACATCAAAACCTGAACTTGTGTGTGATAGGGGAGGTGAGCGTGATCTACTTGCCAGAACTAATTCTTTTAACCTATACTGCATTTCCCTTTCTTCATTCTCTCTCTCTCTCTCTCTCTCTCTCTCTCTCTCTCTCTCTCTCTCTCTCTCTGCAGTCTATTACCTTTCTTCTTTTTCTATCTGCCTCTCCCACCCACTGCTCTGTATTGTATTTCTCTTTCTCTTTTTTCTGCCTCTGGAAAGCTATCTCACTTTTGCTATCCATTTCATGACTCTTTAGAAATTATTGAATTTGCATTTCCAAAATTTCTGAAGCTTTCTTAAGGCTATTGACATCTGCTTGTTTGACTGTAACTCTTTTAATTTTCAGTCAAATTCAAATACAGATTTTTAAATCAAACCCAAAGTATTCTTATCCTAAAAATTGTTTTCCACCAAATACTGAAACAAATACTTTTATTTCATAAATCGTGAATAAGCTTGTACTTAGATTACGATTATACCATCAAAACAGAAGGTCATGCTTCTTTAATATATAATAATTAAACCATTTGAAAATCAATCGTTTATATTATACTCTATATCAAATAGCTCTCACATTTTAAATTATCGTGCGAAAAAGTACGTGCGTATAGATTAACAATACATGTAACAATAACATCTGACTTTTATACATGTTGTGTTCACATATACTCTATCTGGACTGCTGTTACAAGATGCGTGGATTTAAGCAATATACATATATTTAAACAGAATGGTGACCAAATCAAAAATCTGAAAACAAGTTTTGTCAGGCTTAATTTTCAACGAAACATCAATGAACATAAATCTCAAGACAAAATAGCAAAAGGTAACGATTGCAAACAATAATGTGTTGATTTAGCTTAAACGAAAAATACAGTAATAGGTACGTCTGTTGTTTATATAATATACAATATAATGCAACTATTTTAAAGATCATAAAGTGACATCTAATTTAACTGCTTACCAAAAACAGTCTACCTCGCACAAAAAAGCTGTTAATTAAGCTGCATAACATGTAACGTGACAAAGAAATAAGCCACCAAAACTATAATATATTGTTTGTGATGTTGATCGTAAATTGTTAATAGCCAATGCTTCCAATCTTTATAATGTTTTGCCTAATATCATCACTGACACAACCTAAGAAATTCGAAATCATAACGTTGTTATCAGCAATAAATGCATCAGAACAATATTAAAGGTACATCTTATATAATGTTTATAACTAACATTTTTATGTTTATCTTGTGATGTATTAAAGAAAACACATTATTTAGCCCCTAAAACTTACTTTTTTGTTTCTATTTATGATCATTTATAAAATACACTGTGCTATTAATCACAAAATAATTATTTGACATACTTATTCGAGAAACTTTTTAAAAATATTACATCGAAAATATAACAATATATAGAAACAAATCTAAAAAATATGGAAAGACTTTTCAAGGTTTTCGGAAGAACATATTGAAATTATAATTTGAAAAATATATAAAATAATTTATTGACAAATATACAGAAAAGCATGGCAAATATTCTGCAGAAAGGAAATAAGATAATTTGGAAAGATCATAAGAAATATATACATACATTTTAAATTATTTTTAAATCTGGTAAACTGTCAAAATTCCTTGAAAAGGTATATAGAAATATGTGAAAAAGAAAATTGAAAAAATATATAATAAAAGATCTAGAAACAAATTTTACCAAAATTTCTTTCAATTTCTTTTGTTAATTTTGTGACCATGGCTTATGTCAAGACTGTTCTGTTCAATATTTAGATTCACAACTGTGGAAACATTTCACAAACAAACCGTGTAAAAGGAAATCAAAGGAAAAAGACAGTGATGACAACAATAACAAGCACAGATTCACTTGCAAAACAAATCTTAATAAGGTCTGTGTGTTTACGTTAGCACTGAATGAATGTTACTTGTTTAGTCTCTAATACACAGTAACAAAAAAAAGAGTGAAAACAAAAAGCTCTGAAAAATTTAACAAATAATCCATTTCCCTGGAAAAACACTGTAAAAATGAAGAAAACAACAAGAACTTACCGTTTTAAAAATCAAATCCAAAAATAATCAAAGAATAATCCACGAATCAAATTTTAGAAGTCCTAGTAATGAAATGTTTTGATGAATTCAAGTACGAGTTCCAAAATGTAAGGCGATGACGTATACTGTACTAGTATTGTGCTGTTATGTCTACAGTTCTTTGTTGATTCACAAACAATATTCCGGTGTTTGAATTTCCGAATAAAATTTTAAAAAATGTCTTTGTCCAAGAATTCTGTATGATCACTCAAATATTTCCAGGAAAAACGAATTAATCTTTTAGAATCCAAATAATTAGAATAAAAATTAAAATATTATTCCAAACTGATCACAAACAAACACTTTCCAGTGTAAAGCCCAACTGAGAAATATCTCTCTAAATATCACTATTAAATCTAAATACTGCGCAATTTCGGAAAACCCAGAATTGCGAAATAGGGATGTTTACGATCTAAAGTCACATACTCCCAGTATGACCTTGATAAAACCAATCATTTTACTCCGAGAATAAAATAAGAATAGAAGTTTGTTTACTTGTCTCAGTGATTTCTGAATCAAGGTCGGTAACTAAGTCAAAAATTGAAACAGTGTGTCTATTATTAAGTGTTTATGAAAAGATTCAGGTCAAACTGAATTTTCTGGAAAATATCAAATTCCTAGTAAACAAAATTACATTACTTTGACATGTAATGAAATTAAAAATAGTACAAACAACTAAATTAAATCAAATATCAAATAAATCCAATATACAAAACATGAATCAATACTGGACTTAGGTTAATCTTTCAGAGTAGTAGGCTACCATTACCGCTTTGAATTTTCTCTTTTATTTTCTTCTTTTTTTTTGGTTGTTGTTGTTGTCTTTAAGTTTGTTAACTAAGTACTCGCCACGGTTGCAAAAACCAGATATTAATAGCGTATGTTTGAATATGCCACTGTCACTAACATGAACTCTTAATAAACTTTCTACTTCGTAAATTATTTTCTCTCTCTAACCTCCATTTTTTATTCACCAAATATAGAATCAACTTTTAGATTATCACATTGTGCAATAAACATGTTCAGGTTTTATACACGTACGGAACTATTTAGTGACAAGCTTCCATGCAATGGAATAAATAAATAATATTCACATCTTTTCTAACCTTTCATGCCGATGTTGTATTGAAAAATTCTTCAAATGACATACGTAGCTAATATTTTCATTAACTTAGTTTTTCACCATTTCATGACCTTCTTCAATAACGTCCATTTTTTTAAACAACACATTATAAAAGAAATGTTCATTACTGTTACCTCTTATATATACAAACATACTTACAGAGCATTTGGTTGAAATGTCATGCAGACATTATTATTGCTATTGAGAACAACGAAACTTCCATTTTTTATATCCTTTAAATTAACAAATATACACTGGCAAATGAAAATTAGATTCATTAATCACTTCTCCCTTTTGTTTCATTCATCTTGAGACCAAAGTTAATTCTTCCGTCTACCTTACGGCTGTGTCACAAACAAAAATAAAACCTTTAAATGAAGTGAAATATTCCACGTCGTCTATCCATGTATAGTCCCACAACAAAACCTTGGAATTCCATTTTCTCATTTCCTTCGAGAAGTTTCCTATTCAGGGGTCCTATTACGAGGAAAAAGAGCAAGATATCGTTCACACAAATCCAGTAGAGAAATATTTAGCGCCGAATGTACTCGTTCTAAATTCACCTGCTCTTAAGCCCATACTGGGATTTCTTTCGTTCACAGAGAATGAATTATACAGATCACAGTCCATAGTAATAGTAGTAGTAGCAGTAGTAGTAGTAGTAGCTATTGTTACATTTGATGTTGGAAATATTAGGAGTCAACGGTGAGAGAAAAGATCGATTTTAATGGCACCTAACCGTAGAAATAAAAATATTTGCAATTTGAATACAGAGCAGAGTAGAAACATGTTTTATTGAACTTTTAAACAATCCTATGCGTGGAAATTTTACGGGCTATCAAACGGTTTTGCCAACAATCCTTAAGGAAGTGAAACACGTTATTTTCTCGGCGATTCAGTTACCTTTAACACACATGATTTTGATGAATTGTATGGTACAGGAATCATCCTCTAGACAGAGAGACGGCGTATTTGCATAAATAACCTAGAACAATAAATCAACCTTTCATAACATGTTATACTGGTTTCCTTATTTGGGTTCAGGAATTAAAATGTTGGTCAGTTTTTATGCAACCCTCATTATGGTTGCGAATGTATTGTTCTCGAATTACCCTTAAATTAGCATTAAAACAGGGGAGACAATTCACTCAATTCAGGAAATTAAAGCCCTGCACACGTTCATTATTGTTGGAACACTTTTCAATAAATGGGGGGAGGGGATTATATTTAATGTTGATGCATTAGCTTACATCATTCCAAGCGAAAGACGATCAATGCCGCCAAGTCAACGTTTCGATCTTGTAGACGCTGCAAATAAATTTTCACCCTGTATCTGTGACTGAAATTATTCAGAATTATTTAACTTTAGCCATTGTGTTATAATATATTGTTCTTTCATTTGTTCAAAATATCCTATACATGGAAATTTTACTACCTAAATACAATATTATACCAACAATCACATGCAACAGAATTACGATATTCTTTCGGCCATTGAGTTATCTTTAATACACACGATTTGATGAATTGTATGATAAATGAATTCTGGTTTTTTGGGTCCAAGAATTACAAATGACACCCCTCGTGTGCTAATACCTCCAGTATTTCCATAAAAGGATCGATTGTATACCATTTATCTTGACTTACAATCCAGACAACCCAAAGTAGGTAAAAAAATCATCCAGAAACACTGGCCCATCGTGAATCTTGTGAAACACTATAGTCAATCCTCCCGAACAAACCAGTAGTAACCTACCTCAGACCAAAAAAACCTCAAAGTCATCCTAGTGAGAGTGTAGCTAACACCAATCACAAACCCAGATCACCCTAGCAAATCTGGTCCATGTTGTGAAAAAGGGTGCAAAACTTGTCAGCATATGATAGAGACCAGCATATTCTCTAGCACAACGACGAGCGCAAAAATTTAGCATAAATGGTCTAGACAGAACATGTCAAACGGAGAATGTAATTTATATCATAATATGTAGGATCTGTGACCTTCAGTTTGTCAGGGAAAATGAAAAGGGATGCAAAGGGATCGATCTCATAAATATGATTAGATGACAAAGAAGCTAGACAGAAGTCCAGTCGCAGAGTACATCTCTTCTCCTGACCACACTTTCAGTGATACAACACTAACTGCAATAGCACATTACCGCATCTGGAGTTCCGAAGCCAGGAAAGAAAAGGAATCTTACTGGAATATTGAAACTGATTAAATCCAGAGACAACGACGAGCCAATAAAATCACCATCTTGTTAAAGCCATCACATTAATATTTAAATAATTTTCTTTTTTCAATCTGCTCATTACTCAACCGTCACCTATAATTACTACAAAAACAATGAAATATCTGGGATATAATGTACCGTTCCACCAATTTATATAAAAACAGACTTTAAAGGTCGATAAAAAGGGACAGCAGTCAAGCAGTCAAGTTGTAGACAACTAAGCGAAATATGAAACATTTTCAAGCTTTCAGTCCAGTAGAAAAAGATAAATAAACTCTGTAATATCAACGCTTTTTGTGTTCATTGTTTTGTGTCTGTTCTGTGTGTGTGTGTGTGTGTGTGTGTGTGTGATTAGGATTTTTAACGTAGCTTTAACAATATTTCAGTCATATCGCTACGATGTCTGCATTGTGGCAGTGTATAGTGATATGGGGCATCATGCCGCAGACACGTAGCATGATGTCCCACCCAGTCACATTATCCTGACACCAGGCCGACCAGTCCTAACACTAACCTCTTAATGCTGAGCACCAAGCGAGGCAGCTGTTAGTACCATTTTTGTAAGTCACTGGTATGACTCGGCCGGGGTTCGAACGCACGACATCCCGCTTTCGAGGCGGACGCGCTAACCACTAGGCCACCGGAGCGGTCTCTCTGTTCTGTGAAAAAGAGCTGAAATTGTCAGACTATCTAGAAACTGGTGTTGCACTGTTCAGTGTCAATTTATTGCATGTGCATATCTATCTATATATCTATCTACCTATATATATATATATATATATATATATATATATATATATATATATATATATATATATATATATATATATATATATATATATATATATATATATATATATATATATATATATATATATATATATATATATATATATATATATATGTATATATATATATGTATATATATATATATATATATATATATATATATATATATATATATATATATATATATATATATATATATATATATATATATATATATATATATCTTTGTGTGTGTGTGGTTCTGTACGAATATACAACACTTTCCAAATACTCAGAACCAAAAGTGATTTAATTTAAAGGCACCTTGTAGGTCACGTGGAGCTATCTTCGCTAGAATGGGATTCTAATCAAAAGTCTATACCGCATTTTTTAGACATAAGGGACACGTTTGACACGGTATGTCACAAAGGACGTTTCATGAAGCTTTCCATTTTGGATATTAATGGCATGCTCCTCGCTGTAAGGAATCATACTCTAATGTCTATAGCATTGTTCTTATAAATGGCAACAAATCTGAACCCATACAAGTCAAGGAAGGCGTGGGGTGTGGGTTTTCTACACTTCTCTACGTAGTACTTATCAATGATTGTTAAAGCTTCTAAAAGATTCCGAATTAGTAATAACGGTATTATCGCTTTATTCAGGAAACCCCTCGTCAGTAAATGATGCCATTTTTACCGCGACAACGCCTGTCCATTTAGAAGCAATTCTTGTCATGGCTCACTTGTATTCGGTGACCTGGAATTTAAGATAAGTTCGATAAAAAGCGTAAGTTATATTTCTAGCTCTACAAAAGTTTTGCAAACTATTCTAACTGAAAAGAACATTATATACTCTCTGTGATTCGGTTTCTTTTAATGCATATTATTTGATGAATTGTGTTACTGGAATCAGCCCATAGGCAGAGAGTTAGTATGTTTGCATATAAAACGTACATACCACCATGTCGGCCGATTCTGCGCGTCGGGTAATTCTGCGCAACGATACGACATTCCTATAAACATTGGATCACGTGTAGGTTATTGTCGAAAATCTGTACCGAGAAAGAACGGTCGTCCTTTAATTGAGAAAGTGATGTTCATAAAGCGTGCAAAACTATTCCACATTTCTCACCTAAACGCATATGAAAATGTGATTTCTAAATGTCAACGTCAAGACCCACTTCATGGCCGTTTTGAACTTTTAACCCAGACAGTCCTATTTCCTATATATCTTTTAGAATCATACAAATAAATGCATTATATAAAAGATGGAAATATATACCTTGAAAAGAAACTACATTTTGATCCAAGTTTCCATATTCGCAAGCAGTTATCCCTCACATACAAAATCGTCTGCTATTCAAACTGTCAACTTGTCGCTAGAACGGGATTCTCAAGAAATTCCCCGGCGTATAGTTTGTTTCTAAATTCTTTGGTATTTTTTCCGATAAACGAAACGTTGTAAAGTTATTACATCCTATTTATTGTTGTTTCTATTCAACATAAGAGCTATTTTCTTTTAAAAAATGTTGAACTTTACTAATTTTTTTACAAGATCTGTTTAATTTGCTTAATATCTCTTGCCATTTATTGGCATTGTTACGTTGAAGTTTGTAAAACTAGCTATAAACCTGACCTAATTACTCGACTGAAATGCTGACAGAAACAGTCCAAAGTAATGTATTTCATTTCTATAGACCGATGGATAAACATTACATCTTTTCAAAGCTATGCGTAGAATAGGTCGAAATATCTGAGTCATGAAAATACACGGATGTTATCCCGTGTGTCCAAAATTATTATTATTTTTAACAGAATATTATGGTGACAATTGCCTCTTTTCAAATGGTAGGCATTGCAGTATTTTATTTTCGTCAATTGGTCGAGTTCGGTATCCATTTTTGCTTCAATATTGGTGACTGAAACCTTAAGTGCGCAGAAATGCTTGACAGCATTGTAGATAAAATTTT
Source organism: Sinohyriopsis cumingii (assembly GCA_028554795.2). Lineage (NCBI taxonomy): Eukaryota > Metazoa > Mollusca > Bivalvia > Unionida > Unionidae > Sinohyriopsis > Sinohyriopsis cumingii. The sequence continues at coordinate 108,273,453 of CM068840.1, read as the reverse complement.
CATTAAATTTATACTGGTTTCTATTTTGGGTCCAGAAATTGAAATATCTGTCAGTGTTTATGCTACACTTATTATGTTTGCAAATGTATTGTTCTCGAGGTATCGTCTATATTAGCAACAGCACAGGAGAGATGAATCATAAAATTCAGGAAATTGAAGATCTGCATACGATTAATATTATCAGGGCATTTCTCAATAAAATAGAAAAATGATATTTAAAGTTCGTGCATTCATTGACATCATTCCAAATGCAGCCAAGTAAAAGTTTCAATCTTGCAGCAGTTACAAAAAATATTGTTACCTGGTATCTATTCCTGATATTATTCCGAATTATTTAATTTTAGCCTTGAGTAAATATATGTTGTATGCTAAGTATGTTGGGTGATGGATGTTGCTATAGTCATAAATAAAATTATTTTGCATGCTAAATTTGGAGAGGATGTATGTTGCTTTTTTTTCTCCATAATCCAACATATATCAGATTTTTTAGGCGTGTAGTGTTTTAGCAAGAGCTGTTTTCAAAAAACATATTTCCATTTTCCTTTCGTTAAATTTCAGTTTTAACAATGTAACGATAACAATGTAACGATCACAATGTAACGATAACAATGTGCAAAACATAAAAATAAAATACAGGATAACAGAATCAAAAATTAAAATTGAGAGGTAATGATGGACGCTCGACAATACATTCTTTTCGTCACGATTATACGTCATTGTGCTAAGCCTGGAGACAGAACAAATACTTAAAGACAGTCATGATGTTATCCTTGCATATGGGGTTACATTGGGGGAGGGTGTGAACCGAGATCTATAAAGTCAACAAATATTTACAGGAAAACAGTACAATTTTGCTACATTTAGAGATAGGAGAACCATTCTCGTTACTGCTTCCATTTTTCTTCTTGTGTTTAAGCAAATATTGAACTTTACAAACCGTCTTGGATCACTTTATCTGCACCTTTCCTGTTCTTATTATGAATGTCTATTCAGCCAGTAATGGTTGGTTGTCCATCTTTTATTATCTATTTTCCTCTTAACTGGTCCTTATACAACAATCCGATACAATCGTAATTTCATATGTCCATATATATATATATATATATATATATATATATATATATATATATATATATATATATATATATATATATATATATATATATGCTAGACTGAGTAGAATGTATTAAATGCACATGCAAATTAAGATAATTTTTATCTTGAGAAAGTAATACAGAAAATTCTCTAATGTATATTGATACGTTATGTACTGTCTGATATACGCATTAACAAAGATCTTTTGATAAATGCAGCAAGCCCCAGACGAAAAGTCAACTGTATTTATATAAATAATGATGAAAAACAAACATCCAATTTACATTAGGCTGGTATCTATTTCTATTTTTGAACCACATAGTAAAACCATACTGATGTTTAGCGAAAATGGTGCGGGTGTATGGGTCTTCAGGGAATCCGGAGCAGACGGATTAAATTTGTACAAAACGTAGTCAGCATAATGATTTTGTTATACATACGTTCATTCATCGTGGGAGTGGTGCTCACTACTATGACAGATGCGCATAAAATAGCTGGAGCCGATCCTGTATCGATTATAATTTTGTTCTTGAAATGACGGTCATTGTCGTAATCTTGAAATGATTCAATTACGATTTTAATCCCAATAGACCACTTGAATCGTTCAGGATTATAAGTTGGACTTTATTGGGAATAAATTGACATAATAATGCATCGTTGGCAGGATGGCAGATTGTAAAAGAAATTAATTTCAACTTTTCTATTTGGTGCACTTGAACTTATGCTGATACATTGTTTGAAGTTTTGTTCTGTGCCCATCTCGGTACATGCCTCTCCATTTCCTTCCACTCGGAGACCTCTCAGGTCCGCAACCGTTTACCTGAGACGTTATACACAGTCTTGGCAAAAGCTGATGTAAACAATCAGCTGTTAGTTATCAAAAAGATTGCTTGACAATTCAAAACAATCAACGCATCGTAAATACATTTATAAAAAGGTGCTTATCAGAGGCCACGCAATGCTTTAATTTTCGTTGATCTGAACGGACTTACCCGCGCAAATCTCCTTTAGATAGCGTGTATGTAGTATGTACCTTTTGGTTCTCTGTTTCAGAATTTGTCCAGTTGAACAAAGCAGCAGAAACGAAAGAACATTTCAGAATCCATAAAATATGGTTTTAAAAGTTTACCGTAATGATGACATTTCAAGTTATTATTCATTTTGTATATAACTGCTGTATGGATATACGATCTGCACTTCGGCTGCCCCGGGATTAGATCCACAGTTCCACAATCAGCGATGGTATGTCAACCATCAGTAATTGGTTTCCTTGCTGGAAGACCGCATAAAGTAAAAAGGAACAGAATGAGTTATATCTAGTGTCTGTGAAAATATTTGGTACAATCAGACGACATAAAGTAAATACATGTGTCAGGAGGAGTATTATCTAGTGTATCTAAGAATATTTTGTACAACCAGACCACATACAATAAATACATATGCCAGGAGGAGTACTCTCTAGTGTCTCTGGGAATATTGTGTACAGTTAGACAGCATAAAGTAAATACATGCGCCAGGAGGAGTACTATCTACTGTATCGTGGAATATTTTGTGCAATCACACACATACATTAAATACATGTGCCAGGAGGAGTACTATCTAGCGTCTCTTGGAATATTCTGTTCAATCGGACCACATACAGTAAATACATGTGCCTTGTAGAGTACTATCTAGTGTCTCTGGGAATAATTTGTACAATCAGACAGCATAAAGTAAATACATGTGTTAGGATGAGTACTATCTAGTGTATTTGGAAATATTATGTACAGTCAAACCACATACAGTAAATGCATGTGCCATGAGGAGTACTATCTAGTATCTCTGGGAATATTTTGTACAATCAGAGACCATAAAGTAAATACATGTGCCAGGAGTAGTACAACCTAGTGTCTCTGAGAATATTTTGTACAATGACACCATGTACTGTATATACATGTACCAAGATGAGTACTATCTAGTGTCTCTGGAAATATGTTGTACAATCAGGCCACATAAAGTAAATACATGTGCCAGTAGGAGTACTATCAAGTATCTCTGGAATTATTCGGTATAATCAGACCACATACAGTAAATACATGTGCCAGGAGGAGTATTATCTAGGGTCTGTGAGAATAGTTTGTACACTCAGACCACATACAGCAAATACATGTGCCAGTAGGAGTACTATCTAGTATCTCTGGAAACATTCGGTATAATCAGACCACATACAGTAAATACATGTGCCAGGTGGAGTACTATCTAGTGTCTCTGGGAATATATTGTACAATCAGACAGCATAAAGTAAATACATGTGCCAGGAGGAGTACTATTTAGTGTTTCTGTGAATATTTTGTACAATCCGGCCACATAAAGTAAATACATGTGCCAGGAAGAGTACTACCTAGTGTTTCTGAGAATATTTTGTAAAATCACACCACATACTGTAATTACATGTACCAAGATGAATACTATCCCATGACTCTGGAAATAGTTTGTACCGTCATGCCACATAAAGTAAATACATGTGCCAGCAGGAGTACTATCTAGTGTCTCTGGGAATATTTTGTACAGTCAGACAGCATCAAGTAAATACATGTGCCAGGTGGAGTACTATCTAGTGTATCTGAGAATATTTTGTACAAGCAGGCCACATATAGTAAATACATGTGTCAGTAGTAGTACTATGTTGTGTCTCTGAGAATAGTTTGTAAAATCACACCACATACTGTAAATATATGTACCAAGATGAGTACTATCTAGTGGCTCTGGAAATATTTTGTACAGTCATGCCACATACAGTAAATACATGTGCCAGCAGGAGTACTATCTAGTGTCTGTGAGAATATTTTGTCCACTCAGACCAAATACAGTAATTACAATAAATACGTGTGCCAGGAGGAATACTATCTAGTGTTTCTGTGAATATTTTGTACAATCTGGCCACATAAAGAAAATACATGTGCCAGGAAGAGTACTACCTAGTGTTTCTGAGAATATTTTGTAAAATCACACCACATACTGTAAATACATGTACCAAGAAGAGTACTATCTAGTGTCTCTGGGAATATATTGTACAAGCAGACCACATACAGTAAATACATGTGCCAGGAGGAGTACTATCTAGTGTTTCTGGAATATTTTGTACACTCAGACCACACACAGTAAATATAATAAATACATGTGCCAGGAGGAGTACTATCTAGTGTCTCTGAGAATATTTTGTACAATCAGACCACATACTGTAAATACATGTACCAAGAGGAATACTATCTAGTGTCTCTGGTAATATTTTGTACAATCAGGCCACATAAAGTAAATACATGTGCCAAGAGGAGTACTGTCTTGTGTCTCTGGGAATATTTTGTATAATCTGACCAAGTAAATTAAATATATGTCTCAGGATGAGTAATATCTGCTGTATGTGGGAATATTTTGGTTCAATCAGACCACATACAGTGAATAATGTTTTACTGTCTTTCTCTTTATGGATTCCTTAAGTGGTATGGGTGCTTCCTCTCCTACTGATTCCTCCGCCTGTCTTGCCCTCTTGATGTCCTTAACTGGAATGGGTTATTTTACTGTTTCTGCTTCTGAGTACATCTTCTCTTTGGTATGCTCTGAAGGTCTTTTTTCTGATATTGATAACATATATCGTTACCTTTTTTTATGTTTTATTCTCTCTTAGAGGTTCATTTTTCTCTGCGATGTGGACATTCTGGAGTCCGAATAGACATAGCATGTAGATTGACTTTTATTTTGAAATAAGTAGTCAAAAGTCTTGTTGACAGTATACTTTGGAATGACTCTCTGCAAAATTTTGACCAGAAGGCCTATATGTGGTGACTTGTGTGTATTCACAGACTGAATACTCGGCGAGTGTCTTCTATTAGGTTGAAAGGTTCTCTTTATTTACGGAGATAGATGGTATTAAGTAAAATTAACCTTGGATCATCTACTGTCAAGAAACGATCACATTTGCAGTGATAAAGCAGAATTCAAACGTTGGCGACGATTTATGTGACACAACATCAAGACGTAGCGGCAGAAGTTCGCATGTCTGCGATTTTCAAGAAGACCTGATTATGGTCACTTGGCCGAAACAATCACAGGCCTAGCGATGCAACATTGTTGAGGATATCAAATGAGTCATCAAAGTAAAAACCAACACGATAAATGTTTGATAAGGAGTTCATATATCATATTTCAAGAGTATCTGGAAGAGGCAAGGGCCCTCAACTCAAAAATGAAGATTTGGAAAAAGTGTTATAAAGATCTAAAGACTTCCGTGACCACTCCTTACCTCCCAAAGGAGACGAAACGCATCGAAGCTCTCTGGCAACAGAGTACGGAGGCTACTAGTTCATGCACTTACAGGATATACATTTTCAAGGAAAAGGCCAGATGTGAACTGATGTAACAGAACTTCATTACCCTCTAATTCATGGTTTGTATACAGCTTCATAGAATCCAGTGGCTTGTACTAAAGATTAACTTCCACATCGAACACCCAAAGAAGTTCATGTCTTCACCACAGGTGAAAGTCATCACCCTGTAACCCATTGGGTAGCCGTCTACTTCCCAATGACAACAGTGTGGAATATTTTGATTCGTATCGAGTGCGTCCTCTTTAAGACGACATCATCTACTTTGCGAGAAGTACTACTGTATATTCAATTGAATAATATGACATTACAAGCATCTGAATCCATACTGCGTGGTTAACATTGTATATATTTTCTTCAACAACGCAGTCTTGGATTTCCTTTGGAACTTTCTTGTGCCAAGTTTTTACCGTGAGCACTCTAGATACGATGATGAAATAGTAATGTGACTTTGTGAACTTTTGGCTTTCTATTTTAGCTCATAAATGTAGCGTGCATCTATGGCAAATAGTAGTATATCAAATCATTGTAAGTCTTGTCTGGCTCCAAAACATCGTCAACCTCGTAAATACGTTCATGTTTAAGCTTTCTTTATTTATTAATATAGCGGAAGGGACGTGACCCAATCCTCACTCTTCATAGTTGATGTTTCAGTTAGAAAACATTAGTGATGTTTTTATTTTTATTTTTAAAATTATATTTAACATTCTCTTTTAAATTGAGATGCTTACATGTGTATGTTTACTTTCGCATTCGAGTACCATATCTGAGGGATGTATCCACGTCCATCCTTCTCTCATATGAAACGATGCCTTCACTATTCTTGCCATCCATCGTTGACCTGTTAGCGTAGAAGAATGAACAGCCAGAATATGAGAGCCAGGTTAAGCGAAACATTAGTGCACTTGAAGTATTGAAGCGTCTTCTATTCCACGTGGAAAATATGAAACCGCATTCCAATAGGCGAGCTTTCAAGAGGGGAGTGAGCCATTTTGCAACAGCTTAAGAATTATTAATCTTACATTATTGCTGGAGGAAGAATTGGAGAAAGTAAAAATTTGTCAGAGCAGAATAACATATTGTTTCTTCAATGGCAACAGCAATAACATCAGGAGCCTGAACGTATCGTTTCATCAATGCAGGACTGGGGGTGGGGAAGACTAATCATCCACATTTTTTCCCTTTCATTCTATTAATATGTGGTTTGATGGTCGATGGATGTAATAAATGTGGTCAATAATGGAAAGTGGTGACGGAAAAGACTGCCCTTTTCATGGTCACGAAAATCTCTTCGAAACAAGAGGCACTACTTAAAATCATTGCTTCGCTATCTGTTTCATGTCTGTGTGTTTGAGTTTGTCTCCGTCTATTTTTATAATCCACTCAAATATGCAGATCTCCCTCTTATGTTTGTGCGTATAATCTATCTCTAAACAATACCTCCGTTTGCCTTGCTTGTGTGTGACAGTTTGTGTATATGTGTGTATATTTATTCCAATACTTTTACATCCGACGCCCCTCTTGTGTCACAGTATATTTTGCGTTGAAGTATAAACTAAGTATTGGTCACGACATGTGAAGTATTGAATAATATGGTATGGAATTCGATAGTAATCATGATGTGGGTGTTGGATAATTATATAAAGAATTATTTTGGATAACAGTCCAAAATAATGTGGGTTCGATAGTAATAAAAAAGTGATGTATTGGATAGTACTGAAAAAGTGGGTGATTGATAGCAACCAAAAGGTAGATATTGGATATTAATCAAATGTAGGTGTTGGATAGTTTATCAAAGGATTCGTTTTGGATAGTAATCAATACATAGGTGTTTGACAATATCTAAACACTTTAACATTAAATTTCATGTAGCGGTCCATATATTTTACGATAATATAGAAAAGTTGCTGATTTGTGAGCAATGAATCAAATCTAATAGCATTCAATTCAGCGTTATTTGAAACTGCAGAGCAAATTGCCTGATTACAAATGTGATTGAAAACAAGTTGGTTCTTAAAAGTAAAACAATAAATTATTATTTACAGATTTGAATGGAACTCATCGAGATAGTCTTCATCTATATCTATCATTTACGTAGTATGTACCATTTGGTTTCCTGTTACAGAAAGGTTGCTCTTGAGCACGTCTTCTGAAAAAAGAGAAGAATCCTAGAAACCTGTTAGTATTCTCTCTCTCTCTCTCTCAGTGTGTGTGTGTGTGTGTGTCATATCACTACGACACCTGCAGTATGGCAGTTTATTGTGATATCTAGCAATGGGGCATAGTGCCGCAGACATGTTGCATCACGTCCCACCCAGTCGCATGATCCTGACCCCAGGACGACCAGTCCTTACACTAACCTCTTAATGCCGAGCGCCTAGCGAGGTAGAGGTTAGTACATTTTTATAAGTCTTTGGTATGACTCAGCCGGGGTTCGAACCCACGATTTCCCGCGTCCTAGACGGAAGCTCTAGCCACTAGGTCACCGGAGCGATATACTCCCAGTTTATGTATAAAGAAGTGGTGCACGTTTTCTAATATAGCAAGATCGAAAGAGCATATGTTTCAAAACGAAGAAGATGCGGGTCAAACTTTTCCGTCATTTGGTTAATTGGGGCTAATTATTGGTCCCCAACTATTAACATGTATTGGGATTATTGGTGGAAAGAAAATTTAGAGCAATTCAAAATTGTTCAAAGACTGTGACACATTTGAAAGACAATCATTCTTAAGTTATAATACATGGTTACAGAGGACAAAATGAGGCCCCAGTTTCAACACATTACATACCGGTATGTGAAAAATTAAAACAACTATAGATGTCCTTTCACACAAAAACACACAACTCTGACGGCAGGACTACTATGTTGTCCGAAGACACTTATCTATGAATTTCCCCTCAAACATAACGGAAGAAAATCAATTCCGACAGAAGATCTAAGATTATTTTTAGAGACCATCTTAAAAATGACATTTAAGTGGCCCCTTGACTGGTGTCTCTAAACAAACTTCATTTTCAAGGTACGTTAACCTTAAAGGTTTTACTATGCCATACTAGTACTGTACATGACTTTTGGGGTGGGTACAGTAAATGAACCACTTAAATTTACCTCTCCCCTCATTTGGGATACGACAGGTGCATCAGTTGAATGTACGCCATGATCTGGGATACGGTAAAGTTCAGCAATTGAATTACCACATCAAAGGTAACTTCTACTAATTTTGATAAAATAAATGCCAGGTCAATACCGCATTCTTGCAAAAAGTTACAAATAATCTAAACATTTTGTACTTAGGAGACCCATCCGTCCAGATTAAAGCTTACTTTGTATTGTTGCAACCATTGGTAATTAAGTTTGTGTAGTATGGTAAAGCACTGCTATGCTATGTTTTATCAAACTAACCAGTAACAAGTACATGTCCAGGTTCAACTATATTTCAACCGTTTTCTAAACCTGAAGAACAGGTCGATGAAATTTGTTTACCTCCAAGGGTATTCAAGTTCCTTGATCCCGATGTTATGGAATCATTCCTCTTTATATAGGGAAAATAGAACTCCTTGCATATACACCGTAGAAATGAAATGGTTTGAAAATTAATTAAACTGCGTGAAAGAGGTAGATTGCTAGACATGGAATAAGTTTTAAAGCATTTCCTGACATAAGCCATTTCATAATAAAGTTAACCTTCCAGTCAAATGCGTACAGGTATTTAGTTAATAAAATGTTAAAGATGTTATCAAAAAGTAGTGTAGAAAAGACAGTACAAATCGAATGAAATACCTGTATGAAACACGCGCGATCGAGTGTATTGTAAATGAATATGACGATCCCGAGACAGAATGTACAAACACAGAAACACTGGGTGGAAAACATAAATTCCATTTAAAGCTGATATTTCTTCATTCGTTTAATCAGGTAAGACGTGTAAATATAGTGACAGGTGTAAGAGTTAATGGGGACATTCGTATAGAAAAAGAAACAGAAAATTGGACAAATTAATAATAAAACGCTTATTTTTCTGCTCTAAAAAGTGTATCAATCTTCACGCCTGTAACAAAGATTCGGATTAAAAGGTATTCTGTCTTCAGTCTGTTCGTACCTGGAGACTTATTATTAATCCCCAAGAAAGTCTAAATACATCAACAGAGTATAGTTCGAAATAAGAAGAGATTTTATTATATCCTTCATAATGAGATACTGAGACATCGTCACAGCATCAACACTACTTTATCGCCTAGAACTAATTTATTTTTCCATTTACAAAATATATATGCCCTAATATATGTTATTCAATGTTTTATGTCTATATTTAGGCCAATTTCATTATTATCTCTCTCTCTCAATATTAATATATATTTAAATGTGTCAGACTAGACCGTGTAGTATAAATTTATTTCATCAAGAAGGAGATTCCATCAACAAATACATTAAAATGAACTCGAAGCAACAAAATAGGCTTCAACTATTAGCGTTTTACAATTAGTCCGCCAAATGAATCCAGCAAACAATTGGTGACTAAACTTTATACGAACTGTTGCTATTTGATATTCTGTTACCCATGCAGTGCACTCCACGACAGACGGACACATTTTCAGGACAACGTCTTGAATAGATATAGTAACAAAAATGTTTAGGCAGCAATTTAAACTCTCAACACAATCACAATCGTGTATGAAAACGATGGATAAATTGAACATTTGTCAGTATTGGTTGCAAACAGTAAGTGACAACGATGTGAAGTGGAAATATTTTGTATTATCACTAGTGACCTCGCCACTTTTGTTAAATTACAATGTTCCCCACTTCACTCGTGAAATATTTCCTGATATCTATTAAACAAAAAACGTATATTTCCTCTATGTAGGAATTTAAGGTTGAAACAAAGCAAGCTTCAAGGACAATCCCTCCAGAGAATTCATCTGTCTTCAGAGATGACATAGTATAGACTCATATCAGATTTGGCACATGCCAAATATGTGGAGAAGACCACAAACTATATATGAACTGCATCAAAGACCATTGTTTATGCTTAAGCCATCAGAATGTAATCTGCATGAATTTCCAACGTAATCAGTACTCACCTACAGGAACTAAATTCTATACTTGCAGTAGACCTTAGAATTGTTTAGGAGACTATATGTCATTATAAGAATACATTTCGGTCGTCCCCAAGTTAGGAACTTAAGGCACATGTCACGTTAGACTGAGGTTTTTTCACTACACCGTTTTAGAAAAGGAAATTTTATGTAATGTAAATATATCGGTTAACTTAAGCACAATTCAACCGGATTATAAACAAGTTTGATATTAAAATAGACCAAGCGATTGCAGCGGCTTTTCAGATGCTGCAACTAGTCTGAACTTTAATTTCGTAGTAACTGCATTCTGTCAGGTGGATGGCCTATTTGGAAAAATGAAACCGATATATTTGGTATATTAAAAGAGAATGGGAGGTTGACCAGGAGGGCGTAGTGGAAAGTACTTGTATTGCTTTATAATCGTCTAATTGTACTATTCAAAACGAAGTTTAGTGGTCGTCCAGCTCCAGTTCCTATTCATGTGAAACAGGATGTCATCCATTCCATTACGTTCCTGATTATTCGAGACCCTTGTAACTGGTGGTTTGAAACTTTCATCTCTATGTACAGTAGAAAAAAGAAACTTATTATCAACTAAATTTATGTACACAGTGTCTGGTGAAAAACCTAAAAGGCAAGTTTTAGAAAGTGACATAACTGAGGCAGATGAATAAACATACAAAGATAATGTAAGCACACGTACAATGTTAGACGTTTTATTTTTAACAAGAAAGGACTTTTACCTATTTTTTAATGGCACGGAGAAGGAATGTTCTGTCTGATATAAACATTATCAAATTATCGTATGGTATTTGAACTTCTGAAAAAAATTACATTAAATATTTATTGTGTGCGTGAGAAAGCATATATGAATCCTGAGGGAAATCCGAATACACGGATACAAGTTTGATAAAACTGGAATCAGACGAATCGGTGCATACAACAATGCCAAATTTACATGAAAGGCTATTGCGTCAATCAACCGAAGTCAAAGATACTCCTATCGTCAGTTTAGTATTGAAATGTATTGGTCATTGCCCGCAATCTGAATGCTTATTAAAACAGGAATCAAACGAATCGGTGCATACAACAATGCCAAATTTGCATGAAAGGTCGTTGCATCAATCAACCAAAGTCAAAGATATTCATATCGTCAGTTTAGCATTGAAATGTCTTGGTCGTTGCCCTCAATCTCGCAGAAATGAAGATAATTTTCTTTTTAAACTATATTGATAACTGAAGTTATTTATGGTGATAACGTGCACTTGTAATAAGTTGAACTCACTCAGACGTACAGCATCCGCTGTATGGTGGAATTGCGAAGAATTAATCTGTAACTCTGGCCTATGGACGAAGAGCATTCATCAAGACACAAACACCAATGACGTGTTGCTTTATAGGGCGCTGTACAGATAGATCTCTCGTTTCCATCACTTCAAAGACCAGTCGGCTACACAACCCTTACCTTTAAGGGTATTCAGTCTCTTTTCCGGAGTTTAAGTGAACTATAGATTGACTTACCTGATACCCATTACTTTAAAACACAAATTTAAAGAATTAACATTCAATGCATTTGAAGTTGGTTAGTTTTAAAGGGTTCTACAACAAGATTTTATTTCAAGATATGAATGAAATTAACCGAACTATTCGTTCAGACAGCGTATATTTACTATGCACTTTTGGTTCCCTGTTCTAGAACAGATGCAAATGAGGAAGGACGGAGAAACAAAGAACCAGTCGAACCATGAAATTGGACAACTTGACCGTATTTTCGTAGAAACGTTCATTGTGCTATGGTGAATATTAGGCCAAATTCGATAATTGTAGATCACTAAAAATAGAAGACCTAATTAATTCTTCAAATTTTATACTATTTTATCATGTGGCCTTGACATTTGACCTTATAATTTGCCCTGCACATGGAGATCGCTCTAAACTGATACACATCTTGGAAAGTTTAACAGAAATGTATTCATGGAAGCATGAGTTTAAGTCGATTTAGAAAACCAAAACATTTACCAATGTGACCTGGAATCTTTGGCTTATAACTAACAAATTATTTTTATTTTCCTTGTCTAACTATAAAAACCTATGAAAATAACCGTTAGCAATTGTTCCATGGAAGGAGGAAAATGAATACATGAATATTCTCCTTCAAAAAGGAAAACAGCAGATCTATGTAACATTCAATTTTTAAACAAATTAACATTGGGATTTCAACAAATAAACAAGAATAAATTGTTGTCAAGATAGCAATAAACTAACCTTAGAGAAACAAACATCATCACTACCCCCTTAATTTAACGAAAGTGACTTTTGAAGCGATTGTGTTTATCTCCCTTTGTACTCGTGTCATGATTACGACAAGTGTACATTTCAGTCTGAGTGTATAATGATCATAAAACAAAACAAACTCTATACGTAGGAGGCTTACAAAAAGTTTTATTCTTTAATTGTAGTTTTATAACCAGCGCTTCGGTTATGAATTTCTTCTCAGTCAGACCTGTCATAAGCCACTAAAGCACGTATTGTTGACAGCAAGGCTCGTCATAAATCGCTTAAGTATTTGTTGTTGACAGCAAGGATTTTCGTGAATTATATATCTGATCTTGACAGCAAGGCTTGTCATTAAACACTTAAGTATTTGTTCTTGTCCGTTCATGAATCACTTCGGTGTTTGTTGTTCTCAGTAAGGTTTGTCATGAATCACTTAACTAATGGTTATTGTCAGTAAGGCTTCTCGTTAAAAACTTAAACATGTGTTCTTCACAGCCATGCTTATCACGAATCGCATATGCTTTCTTGTTGACAGTCGGACTTGTCATAAGTAACTTAAGCATTTATTGTTGACAGCATTGATGTCATGAACCGCTGAATTGTTTGTTGTTGTCAATAATAATGGCTTACGTATTTTTTTACAACATATAAATATCTTTATATCAGCCAAATGTTTACTTTATCAATCATTAATCTGAGAAAGCCGCAGCGTCTCACTTGATCAGGTGTTGGACTCTTGAACGGAAGGACTGAATCTCCTGGACTTTGCCACCTACAAGAGCACCTTTGGCCCCCCACAAACCAACTAGAAACTGCATCACAATTTAAATTGATAAAGTCCATCTGGACTCATGAATGCCGAAATTTCCTTTCCTCTTTCCGTCAGTGTAATTTGCTCATATCTTTTCAGAAGGTCACATTTGGTGATATACTTGGCGTTTCCAGTTTTATCAATGCAGTCATCGATTCTTGGCAATAGAAATGAATCTATTTTTGTCACACTGTTCACCTTTCTATAATCAGTGCACATGCGGAAAGTATTATCTGGTTTTAGAACAAGTATACATGGTGAACTCCAGTCCCTTTTACTCGGCTCTATGAAATCCTTCTCCAGTAAATACTGAATTTCTTTTTTTAAGGATTCCTTTTGGAGAGGGTTCATCCTGCACGGATGTTGTTTCACAGGTGTGGAATTTACTATTTCAACGTCATGGTAGATTTTGTTTGTTCTCGTAGGAACATCTGGAAAAATTACTCATATTCAAGTAATAGCTGTTCATTCCTTTCTTGTTGTTTCAAATGTGAAAGTTTCTGGTCCAGATCATTCATAATTTCTGAATTCCGAATATTTGTCACTCCAAAATCAATAGAGTCCGATTGCATTCCTTCTCTTCTCACTGAGTGGGACAGGTACAAATAAATTAATTGCATAATTAACCTGGCTATCTCTCTCAACATACAGGTACTCCCTTAAGTTATTTACATCCCAGGAGTAATATTACTATAATTTAATTTATTCATTTTCTTCTTAACTTTGTAAGGGCCGTAATACCAAATCAGAATAATATTCTGAAGAATGAGCGAGAGAGACGTTACCAGACTCAAATGTTCTCTCTACTGTAGTTCTGTCAAACCATAATTTCACTTTTGACTTGAATTGATGAATGCCAAATTCAAGCATATTTAGCTGGAAAATTCCAGACATAAAGTTTGACACTTTATCAGATTGGACAGATTTGTGAAGGCCAAACTGAGTATAAAATTTTTTTATCAAATCTTTTACTATTATTGTTGTTTTAATATTCCTCATAGTACCTTATAATAAAAAAAACTCTGAGAAACTTCTGTTTCCTTTAAAATTTGAATAGGGATGGGATTGGACGAATCACTTATGAGTGATATAGAACCCGTCGACATGAATGGTTCATAATTCTCCATAATAAAATCAGACTGTGTTTCTTAGACCCAACTAATGTAGTGCTTTCGACACATGACCGTGACCATGACCTCTTAGAAATAAAAGCATTTGCCAAAGTTCTGTCTTGATTCTGGTGTTTTTTTTTTTCAATTTGTAGCAATCAGAAACTTGATTTCTAAAAGTTGCACCAGACTGAAAGTTAGAAGGACTCGTGTTAGGCTGAAATAATTTTTTACTAGAAGACTGCTGAGTGGAAGACTTCCTTACAAAGGAAACAGCATAAGCTGAGGAGTAGTCGTCAGCAGTACGAGCAGCATTTCCAAGGTTTTGACCTTATGCTCATCAAGATAAGTCTTAATGTTAATATGGATACAGGTTTTTTTTAACTCTTCAAGTATTACGAGTTGTCTGAGATTTTCTATATTTTGATCAACTTTCTTGGCTAAGCACCACCTATCAAATAACTGCTCTTTTTCTTTTGCAAACTCGACAAGACTTTGTCCAGCTTCTTTTTTATATCTCCTGAATGTTTGCCGATAAGCCTCAGGAACTAACTCATAACCCTTTAAGATGCATTCTTTAACCAGATCATAGTCAATACTCTGCCGTACTGACAGGGATGCACAGACGTCTCGGGTTTTGCCACAAAGTTCACTCTCTAATAACTGAGTCCAATGCTCCCTTAGCCATTTTGAATTTTCAGCAATTTTTTTCACAATGAGGAAAATATTTGTCTACTTCTTTTCTCTAAAAGGGGGCACTAACCTAATATTCTTAGTAACATCAAAACTTGAAATTGTATGTAAATTGAGAACGTGAATTTCACTTGCTGGATCTAATTATCTTTATCTAAATTGATATTCCCTTTCTTCCTTTTCTCTTTCTCTCTGCAATTCTAGTTGTATTTGCATTAGTTTCTCTTCTTTCTGTAACTGCATTTGCTTCTTTCTATCCTCTTTTTCCAGTAGCATTTACCTATCTCTTTCCTCCTTATCTAACTGCATTTGCATTTGTTTTTCCTCTTTCTGACGTTCAAGATTTCTTAACTCTAATTCCATTTTGTATTTGAATTTTAATTCCTTTACTTTTATGCTAGAGTCTGACACTGACTTCCTGATCGAAACCAAAGCATTTTTATCCAAAACATTCTTTTTCACCAAATATTGAACCAAAATACGTTTAGTTCTTCCTTTGTTAAAGAAGCTTTTACCTCAGAAAGATCATATTTTCCGGCAAGTTGAAGCAATTCATCTTTTTTCAAACAGTCTAACTGCTCCTGGGTAGGATTTGAAATAAAGATCTCCACTTTTGATGACATTGTACAAAGCTTGCTGATTTCACTAACGATTTCTAAAATGTGAAACATTACTTGGGATTTTAAAAATTCCGAACCTAGGTGAGTTTTTAAAAAAATATGTTAAATCTGAAATATTTTAGTAATTTTCTGTTACGAGTCTATGATCTTAAAATAAGTAACAGAAAAATTAAACAAATAATTTATTTCCCTAGAACTCAAAGTAAAAGATAAGGAAAAAGAATTTAAGGTCTTGCGAATTAAATCCAAAAATTATCCAAGAATTAAAAAATAGGAGTCCTAGTAATAAAAATTCCTGAATTAAACTGAGTTCGAGCCCTGATGCGATCCCAAAGCTGAAGGTGATGAAGTCTGTTATAGTTAGCGAAGTGCTGATGTGTCATCAGTCTCTTGTTGAATCATAGAAAATAGTATTCCAATTTTGAATTCAGTATAAATTCCAGTGAATGTCTTTATCCAAGAATTTTGTCAGAGTACTTTTGTATTTCCAGAGAAAATAATCACATGAATTCAATAACTTGAAGAAAATAAAATTCAGCCCAAACTGCTCACAAAATAACACAACTTAAAGTGCTTGGTGTTAAAGCACAACGGATAGAATTCTGACAGTCACAAGATAATATAGTTCTCTGTTTAACATCAGGTCACAAATTAACATTTTTTTTAAAACAACCATTACCTAATGGAAAATAATTTTCTAGAATTTATTAATGAGCCTTGTTTATTTAAACATAATAATAAACTTCAAATAAAAGTCAATCAGGTCAAACAAAACTGAACTCAGTTCTGGACAAGGTCAAGTCCAGCAACCAATGTTACTTTACAATATCATATAATTGAATAAAAACGAAATTTAAGACTAACAGACAAACAATTAAATTAAATATACGTAACAGATTAACAATTAAATTAAATATACATAACAGATTAACAAAACAATTAAGAAGACCTTACAAAGAGCAAAGGGAATCTGGTAACAGGATCAATATAAGGAAACCGAGAAACGTCTGAAGCATAATAGCAGTACAAAGGCATACCAGTTTGTAAAAGACCTGACAAGATAGAAACAGGCCAGATCTAGCAAGAGTCTCACAGAAAACCAAGTGATTCTTAATAGTTGGACGGAATACTGTTTGAGCTTCTCAGCCAGGAGACTTCTGGAAATAAACTTCCCACTAACCACAACAGAGGCTGACCACCCGATCCTCAGGGAAGAAGTAGAGGCTGCAATAAATGGACTAAAGAAAGAGAAGTCAGCTGGGTTAGATAATATACCAGCAAAACTTATTTAAGCTTGAGGAACCTCTGTGTTACATGTCCCCACAACAATCTTCAACAAAATCTGGTAAACGGGAGAATGGCCCACACAATGGACCCAGTCTCTTGTCATCAATCTCCTTTTAGATTCTGCATCAGTGCCAGGACTACCGAACAACCATCCTCATCAGTCACCCGAGCAAAGGTTCTGCTTAAGTTCATCCTCAACAGACGCACACCCCCAACGCAGTTCACATCTTTGCTGGTGTCAGAGCAGGATTTATTTCTATAGAACAGATCTTCAACCATAGAATCATGCTTGAAAAGTATCTGCAGCATCAACAGGGCCTCTATCGTGTCTTTATTGACTTCAAGAAGGCTTTTGACAAGGTATGGCATATGAACGATGTTATATCTGCATTGTTATCATTTTAAATCAAGAGTTTGTTCTAAGACATTTGTTTATGATACACACGATGAATACGCTCAAAAGATAGTGTAAGGGAGAGAAAGAATCTGTGCTCTATTTGATGGGTAGAATTAAATGGCTTATTATATATGATGATTAACAGATAATGACATAAAACTCTTTATATTTATATCATAGTTATAGAAGATCGGGCAGGCATCTTCTGTATATAAATCTTCGTGGTAATAGAAGATCGGGCAGACATCTGATGTATATAAATCTTCGTGGTAATAGTAGATCCGGCAGGCATCTTCTGTATATAAATCTTCGTGGTAATAGAAGATCCGGCAGGCATCTTATGGATATAAACCTTCGTGGTAACAGAAGATATAGCAGGAATGTTCTTTATACAAATCTTCCTGGTAATAGAAGATACGGCAAGAATGTTCTGTATACAAAACTTAATGGTCATAGAAGATACGGAAGGCATCTTCTGTATACAAAATATTCGTGGTAATAGAAGATACGGCAGGCGTATTCGGTATATAAATTTTCGTGGCAATACAAGACACGACAGGCATGTTCTGTATACAAAGTTTTGTGGCAATACAAGATACGGTAGGTATATGCTGTATATAAAATATATGTGGATATAGAAGATGTGGTTGGTTTATTCTTTATACAAATCTTCTTTGTGATAGAGGATGCGGTATGTGTTTCCTGTATACAAATCTTCGTGGAAATATCATTTATACTTTTGAAAAGATATAATACTCAGAGGCAACGAACTTCAAACACTAGACAGAATGTAATCCATTGTCGTTATCTCTTCAAGTTAAACGAAACAAAAATATAATCAAAGAGAACGCACTCCCAATAGCACAAAAAACTGTAACCCATCACAGTTATCTCCTCAAATTAAACGTGAGTAATTCATCAGCAAAATCCGCGGATGTTTCGTCGCAAAAAGAAAATTGACGATAAAAAGAAAGATCCTACATCTTCTTTGGCATGATATTTTAGTAAATTTGTTTTGGAACTGTACATGAAATATATTAATGAAAACATGTTGCGTACAGTACTTACGTTGAGTTTTGATAGATACAGATTTTAATACCGAGAATAGATGGAGACGTTGAGTGAGAGATGGGGGTGGTGGTCTAAATATGAGATGGAAATCAGGCGTGTCATTTTTGTACGATATTGCCTGAATATATTGTCATCTCTCAGAGATCGCAGTGAAAACATTACCTTGCGAAAAAGGTGTCAGTGTATGACATTTATGAATAAATCCAGAAAAATAAACATGATTTTATGGAATCGTTTTTTTTTTTCTTCTTTTTCTTTATTTTTTTTTTTTTTTTGTTTAAATAATTTAAGATCATGTCATTTTATCCTTTCTCTAGTGAAATTTAAAAAATTGTTATTAGACTCACAAGAAGCGTGGTTGTACTGCAGGTTTAACTCCAAAATTTTCTCAGTATTCTTGCTCATGTATAACGCGTAGTGTGTAGGCAGATACAGCTGTATGCTCTTAGACCTTCTACATGTATCAAAACCGTTTGGCATCCGCTGACTGACTGTACAATTCGATTTGTAAAACCGTTTGGCATCCGCTGACTGACTGTACAATTCGATTTGTAAAACCGTTTGATGTCCCGTGACTTGTTATACAATTCGATTTAAAGAATGTTCGGTATCCTGTAACTGGTTATACAATTCGAATCGACTTAAAAACCGTTTGTTATCCTGTGACTGGCTATACAATACGATTTAAAGACTTTTTAGTGTCGCGTAACTGGCTATAAAATTCGACCGTTTGGTGTTCCATTACTGGATATATAATTCGATTGAAAGAACATTTGTTGTCCGGATAGTGGCTATATTTTTCGATTAAAAGACCAATTAAATCACACACACACACACACACACACACCACTGGTTAGGTGAACATGTGGATAACAGTTCTAAAAATAAGCACAGCGTGTATATGAAAGGATTGTATTATTTGGGAGAGCCATTCACTGCCAAATTAGTTTTGTTCGTGACGTACAAAGATTGAGTTTTTTATTTTTAATTAATATTTTGAATTGATTCTATACAATAAGTAATTGCCTCTATTATTTATATTTCCTTTATATTATCAAACGAATCAAGTGCTTTATACTTTTTGTTTTGATTATTTGTGATCCATCAGTGACGAGAAATTGAAGAATATTCAAAGGGATGTGAATCTTGCTAAGATAAATAAATGGATACGGTGTTACTTCCCTTGGACTGTTATAACGAAATAAGTGCTAGCTTATGTACCAAATTATTATTAAGGAGTAATAAAAGAAAAAATACATGGACCATAAACGATATAAATTATAAAAGGACCCTGTTCTCAACCTGTGCCTGGACAAATATAAAGACGATGTCACATTAAATCTTTGTGTCAAACATGTATTATGGTGTTTGCCAAATCAGCAAATTAAATGTTCACGCTTTAACATTGTATACAACGTCTGCTATTCATACCTTTAAGTAGACGGACGACAAAACAATAAAGATGACACTTTCTTTTATAACAAACGACTAAATGAATTCATTTTTAAGCTTACATTAATGTACAGCAGATATCCTTTTCCGAGAACAACAACTGTCCATTGTTGTTTAAATATGTTTGATTAAAGATAACAACATAAATGACAAAAGTCTTGTAAGCAATCGCTTAAAATTATATTGTGCTCCTGTTTACAAAAGTGTAAGCGGGAGTATGGAATACAGTTATATGCACCTGTGTAAAATATGAGAATGACAGAGAACTTGTTGTGGTCAGTTGTTGTGAGGCATAATATTTGAGGATTTCAAGAACATTTATATAAATAGATTACATTTTATAGAAATAGATAACATTTTACAAAAATAGATAACATTTTATACAAAAAGAAAACATTTTAGTATCAGTTGTTTGCATGCGTTGCTCTCTGTTTTCTTAAATATTTCAGTGCACGCTGTTTATAATTTATAAATATACAAGGAAAAATTAAGTATTATATTTTTAAATTAAAAAAATTATGGTTCCGAAAAAATACGGTTTCCCAACGTTTCGAGCACAAAAAAAAAGCTCTTCAGCAGGGGAAAAGCAAGTTACATAAACGAAAGAAAAACTTAACACAGAATGTATGAACAATTCTATACTCCGACATGATAGAATCACTAGAGGCTGTTTTACAACAAGAGATATGACAATACAAAGTTGTGCAAATATAACAAACCAGCGGGTTCTTATGTCTAACACATAGCAAACCAGTGGGTTCTTATGTCTAACACATAGCAAACCAGCGGGTTCTTATGTCTAACACATAGCAAACCAGCGCGTTTTGACCTACTTCTAATTTGTGAACAAAGGACAGAAACAGTGTGATGAGAGATCGATCCCAGAAAGTATATACAGGTAGAGTTATGCAAAGAGGTTCGGAAGGAAAGATATTAAAATAAATGTGTGTCGGGATAATGGACAAGAGCTATAATAATAATAATAATAATAATAATACTTGGGTAGATATTAGAGCAAAATATGCGTCGGGTGAAAAACTGATGACTGTCTGTAATTTTGACAAGGCTGCTAAGGGAAGGTTAGATTTTTTCATTTAGGCCAAATTCTCCGTTAGTTTTCAATTGTAGTATCCAGTATCGTTCCTTACGTGTGCGTTCTATGTCCGTCTACCCTAGGTTAGATTCAAACGGTAACATCTCGAGCGACTCGACTGAATGTCCTTTCGAGTTGTAGTGATTGGCGACTTTCGCGTTTGATTTTGTTGCCAGTGTGGCTTTTGTGATTCTTCATTCGCTTTCTGAAATCAATGGTTTCGCCAACATATTAAATGACACAGATCTTGTATGTCATAAGATAGATTGTAGTATTGGCTGGGCATCCTTACTTCTGATGAATCGTGTAGTTAACTCTTGTTGTCGAAAGGAAAGATTTTGTCTCTGGAATATGTTTGCAAATTAGGCAACGCTTATCTTTGCACTGGTATGTGCTTGAATCTGTTATCTTGTTTGACATTACCAATTGGTCCTTGAGACTTAGATCTACGGTACGCAACCATGGGAACGTCTTGACATATACCCATGAGACGTCCTAATGATTCAATATGGTGCCATTGCTTGTCTGGTTCCCTTCTTAGTTTGCTCGCTGCTGTTGCACTCCGGTATAGTATAGCGGAGTGCAACGAACGGAGAATACAAAGCAGGGAACCAGACTATGCCATTGCCTGCTCATGATCTGTTGACGCTTTGGGGAATTGGGGTGGAAAGTTAGCACACTTGTTGGTGTTCTTAGATTTATATTTCACGAGGGTTCTTGTGTCGAAGAGACTGATTTTATTAATAGCTTCCTTAACGTAGCTCCTTCTGTATCCTCTCCTTCTAAGGTATCCCTTGAGCTCTCCGATTCTCTTTTCAAAGGTGGCAGGATTAGAGCAAATGTGTTTGTTTATACCGTAAGAGTGATTTTTTTTATTACGTGTCGAGGGTGCCAGCTATTATTGTGAGGCAGTAGGTTTAGAGTACAGGTCAGTTCATGTTCCCCTCCTGAGGGGTAGACTGAGTATCCAAAAAGATTATGGACCAACCTGTTCGACGTCTCCTACGTAAATGTAATGGTAAGGTGAATATTGTTGGCGAATTTAAAACATTTTGAAATTGTCGCCTGTTTCGATCTCTTTCGAATCTATGTTGTCAATGAATCTACACCAACTTAGGGGTCTATATGGTGATTCGTTCAAGCTTTTCCTCTAGTCTTCCCATGAAAGTACTGGCATACGAAGGGGCCCTTTCAGTGCCTATTACAGTAAGAAGTGTTCGTTGTTGAATACAAAATTGTTAAGCTTCAGAACCTGTGTTAAACATTTTACCAATGACAAAGTTGGAAGGGATGGATCGACTATCCCATGATTCTTTGCAGGCTGTGATGCCTTCCTCGTATTAGATGTTTGTGTATAAGGGACATACGTCCATGATGACGAAAAGTGTTATTTGGAAGGTTAGTTTGTTTGGTGTTTTGTTGAAATAGTCCGTGGTATCTTTGACATATGAAGGTAGTTTTGCTACGAATGGCCGAAGGTGAAATCAACTAATTCGGGTTTTTTACAGTGGGATGGATGTTTCCGGAAATTATTGGTCTTTCGGTTTACCCTCTATGTGTAATTCAACTGGTAGGAGGTAAGTTAGTATTGTATCTCTCTCTCTCTCTCTCTCTCACACACACACACACACACACACACACACACACACACGCACACACATATATATATATATATATATATATATATATATATATATATATATATATATATATATATATATATATATATGGGAGTTAAAAATACTGCTGACATTGTCACCAAAAGCTTTTTTATAAAATACATGCATATCTACCCTACATAGTAACAAAAGTACAGAAAACAAACATACATTTTTATTTATAAATTCAGTTAAATACGTGTATATACAAACGTACGATATTATATTTGCCCCATACCTGTAGAGATGAAGCATTTAAATTATTTTACAGTCCATAAGAATTAAATAAGTTTCTAAACAAGTTTTACAAAGTAGATTTTAATAACCTTTACCCTTGAGAAAAATTGGACGTTGCCCATCGCGTGCGTGAATAGCAATCATACATACTTGTTTCTATTAACACATTACGTATGATAATATCTCGTAACTACAACAGGCCGGGAGACCTGGAAATTGTCCAGGTCCCAATTTTTCATCATACGATCTGGAAATGATCTCAACTGACCGAGAGTTAGGCTGAAAGATATGTGTTGTGATAGACCGACAACAGCGATAGAAATGGTATCACTTACATCAGTAACAGTAGTAGTGATTGTTGTTGTTGCATTAGTGGTGATGATGATGTTGATTGTGGTACTAGGAGTGATGCTACTATACTATTCGCATACTTTCCCGTTTCTTTGTACCTTCATATCAACTTTAAAAACATACGGTATTAAGGATTTTTTTTAGAAAAACACAAAATTTAGTCATTTCATTTATCAATTTCTAATTTCTATCCTGATCGTCGCCATGCGGTCCCAAACACTGTCAACTTCTTGGAATTTCGAATAAAACCGGAGTAATACGGTCGCCATATATATATATATATATATATATATATATATATATATATATATATATATATATATATATATATATATATATATATAATTTGACCTTATATTCTACTTTATTACTCTATTCAAACATGGTGCACAATTTATATCTGCTAATCTGAAACATTAGATACATCTGAATATCCATATTACTTTAATATTGTCCATTACGTATTCTAAAATGTAACAAATGACTACAGTATTATACAAATCTGCAATATAAGGAATTATACTTGTCATGTGAACAATATTTCTTCGTGGAGGTTTTCCCCGTAATTGTATTGAAGTAAAGGTCTTCCCGTCATGCTATTAAAGTGGAAGTTTTCCAATGATACTAATGAATTGGAGGTTGTCCCTTGATACTATAGAAGTGATGGTTTTCCCTTGATACTATAGAAGTGGAGGTTTTCGCTTTATACTATAGAAGTGGTGGGTTTCCATTGATACTATAGAAATGGTGGTTTTCCCTTGACACTATTGAAGTACAGGTTTGTCTTGATACTAAAGTGGAAGTTTTCACATGATGCTATTGAAGTGGAGGTTTCCCTTGATACTATAGAATTGGAGATTTCCCCTTGATACTATAGAAGTGGAGGTTTGTTCTTGATACTATAAAGTGGTGGGTTTCCATTGATACTATAGAGGTGAAGGTTTTCCCTTGATGCTATCGAAGTGGAGGTTTTCCCTTGACACTATAGAAGTGGAGGTTTTCCCTTGATACTATAGAAGTGGAGGTTTTCCTTTGATACTATAGAAGTGGAGGTTTTCCCTTGATGCTATAGAAGTGGAGGTTTTCCCTTGACACTATAGAAGTGGAGGTTTTCCCTTGATACTATAGAAGTGGAGGTTTTCCTTTGATACTATAGAAGTGGAGGTTTTCCCTTGATGCTATAGAAGTGGAGGTTTTCCCTTGACACTATAGAAGTGGAGGTTTTCCCTTGATACTATAGAAGTGGAGGTTTTCCCGTGATACTATAGAAGTGGAGGTTTTCCCTTGATGTTATTTAGTGAAAAGCAAACCGAAATGCATATAATGAAACTGTGCCAGAGTTAAGATTTCTATAATCAATAGCAAGCTGATAAAATCATCGAATAATAATAATAATAATAATGAAAATTCAATCCTTTAAACGTTCAGCGTGTACATTTGGTAACTGGCTGTACATTCAGTTACGATCCACCTTGCTGCTTGAAAAATTTCTTCCGTCCATTTTCTTTTGTAGTGGTTTCCAGGACACGTTTTAGTAACCAACTTGTGTGACATATTTTCAGGACACGTAGCAAACAAATGAGTCAGTCAGATCTATCGCTCGTCAACGATTACTTCTTGGTACTCTATACTTGACTTTCTCTATCAGTTTCGTTTTGTTAAAAACTTTTCAGAGTCAGTTTTCCTATCACCACGTCTTTGACAGCATCGTATAGCGATCTCCAATTTAGGCTGTCTTTCGGTGAAAAGTGCTCGATAAATCCGAACTGCAATTTAAATCAAAATAATCATAAGACACCATTCAATTCAAGATGGTTGTATAATTATATTAAAAAGATTTGTTTCCTAGAAATTAGATTAGACATATGGGAAATGTTCTGCCTGTTAACCTCGACCAATGGTATCTGCATGATAAACGAAGTCCTATAGTGCAAGATGTATGCATGCATCTGATTAGGTCATTTACTTGGTTAATTGGATAAACTAAAAGTGTAATTGTGAATGTTTTGTATGTGCGTGTGTGTCTATGTTTTCTTGTGGTTTGTACTAAACACTATCCCTTGATTTAAGGAGATAAATACTAAAGAAAAATTGCAAAACATTTTTTTTTTTAAAAACACAACCTCTATCCAGTACGCTAATCTCCTGAGACAGTGACGAGACAGTGTGAACTATTTTTACATTATTGTAAGAGTAATTATGTACATGAAACATATGTGCATACTTCATGCACATCAACCATCGATCGAACGCAGAATATTCATGGGGTTTTCATTTGTTTGATCAGGGTAGTGGACTCTACATGTACGGTTCATTGAGTTTCTCTTCTGAATCTAGAAAACTTATTTTCTTTCAAACCAGTCAACGTTTTCCTTTACCATCTAATTCGTATAAACTGTTTTCATGTGGTTTCTTAGCAACACAAAAACACGGAAGTTACTGTTCGTGTATTTGTTTAGTACTGTATGCAATATATGCATTTCTTGCACCATGAATCGCTGTAACTTTACTCCAATGCGTTCGTCGTTCGCAGATACTAAAGTATGCACTTTACAGCTACGAACAAGACCGATTAAGGTTGCAGATTCATTTAAATATACCCCTTTAGAACCAATACGTAGTATAACATACAAAGACAGACAGAAATATCGCAATACTCGCCGGTAAATCGAGTCCAACTGCAAACGACATAGATCCTGATCTGCCGCAGCATAAGGAACCTGCAGACCAGGGTTTATGTTGTTTGTTCTACTGTTTACTCCTAACATACTAGAAAGACCCAGATCTGCCGGCGCATTATGAGACGGCAGATCTGGGTCTTTCTAGTCTACAGTTTGGCTCGTCCTATAAGCGAGTATATACGGTATGAATTGATTGACAGATATGAACCATGCATATTTTTCATAACTGTGTTCAGCTTACCCAACCTCCGTTTTTGTTCATCCACTCCTGAACAAATCTGCATACGAATTCACAAGTCCACTCTACAATGTAAGAAATCATTTTCGCGTCACTCCTTCTATAACATTCCACTGACATTATCCGAGCAAAAACTAAAACAGCTACAACTTTACTCCAGTGCATTACTCCCTCACAGATGGAAGAATATGCGACATAGATGTTCTCCTGGGTAATATGCAGGTCATGGCATATTGACAAAATCTGTTGAAATCTCTGGGGATCGTGGTGATGGAATTCTTTACATAGTCTCAAGGCGGTTTCTATGACCCTTGATCCTTCGGCAGATATTCTTGTCTGATACTCCATCAATGGCGCACACTTTTCCTCTACTAGTCCATTATTTATACACAACACAAGAACGTTGCGAAAAGAGGTACAGTCCTCCATTTCCAGCAATTTGTTTTACTTAAACTGATATACTCAATACTGACCCTCAAGCCTGTCGAATAGCTCAACCCACGTACATAACATCATACAATACGTGTAGTTATTTTTAGGCAACCTTTTTTTTTTATTGCGAACTACGTGAATGAATGATAAATTATTGATCCGTGGTTTCACAATCTACAAAATTCCATTCAGAAATACCAGGATCATAGAAGAAAGTTATTACACTTCAAAAATAGTATCCTTTGAAATATAATTTTGTTGAGACTATGAAGATAGCGTGCTCGGAAAGTAGTCGTATTGCAGGGCCGGATCAGATCAAGTGGGGGGGGGAACAAAATTTCACAAGAGCCCTGTCTTTCCTCGAAAGGGCACCAAAGCAAAAGTCTATGTGTATGTTTACTCAAAGTCCACAAAATAAAAAGATGTTGACAAGTGACTGTGTACGGGGGGGGGGGTGCATTTTGTAGCCTGAGGGGTCCGAAAACCCAGCCACCACCCCGTTCCAATTCGGCCCTATTATTGTATAGATAAAGCCTGTTCTAAGATTTTATTCTTTGAAGGAATAATAACACACTGATCTCTATACACGGTTGCAACGTTTGCGAAAAATAGGTAACAAAACAAAATATGGTTAACATTTTGAGTACTGATTGAATAGTACAGTACTGATAATTTCACGATAGATTGGTAAATGAAGTGACGCAACAGTTAATAAACTGTCTTAAAATTATAATTATTACTTGGAGTCAGTTTGATATAAGCAGACCACTGCGATGAGAAAAAAATAATAGTTATCAATATTAGCTATCACTAAATCTAAATTAGTATGGAAAATATATGCCGCTGAAATATTTACCTATCCCTAAATCATGGCCTAAATTATACTCATCGAACACAACTTCAATCTCTTTTTGCATACCTTCGAATCCTACCCAGCAAAATATATTAACTTAATAACTGAAGTCTGACAATTGATATTTAAAATTATCAATATGACAGTTTGCAATGCGCACGCCTAACCCATTTGTAATGCGCACGTGTAACCCAACATTGAAATGCAAGTGAACAGCTACATTGTCTTGACTGATCTCTATATGACATTCCCTCGTATTTCTGTGACCTGAGCCGACGATATGGGCATTCGTATCTCTGTCATACTTGTTTTTTGATTATGATGTACCCGAGAAAACTTAAGTGATGACTCAAGAGATTATCCGAATGTGATGGATAGCTCAATAGATAGATAAAGCACGTTTCATTGGTATTGCAGCATTCATTATATTCATTGAAAAAGAATCATTCAAAATTCCATTGCAGCTTAGCATGCTATCAAAATCTAAGTCCCAGTTTCATGAATGGAATAACTTTGCGGTCTGCATATGAGTCATACCAAAAATCCCAGACCGTAGTGTGATAAATTTGGATGAGATATTTGTGTCAGGTTTTCACATCAAGCTATAGATATAGCACAATAAATATGTAATTCAAAAATACCCATTAAGCCTTAGATACAACTCGTTGGTTAACACACTCTGGAAACAATCAGTTGAAGAGTTCATATTTATTATCGATTTACAGGCATAAGAGGTATACATCCGCAAGTTATCGGAAGAATTGAAACCCAGTTGTTTCTGTCGGTATTTCTGAAGGTAATGGAAACTGCACCTAACTGCTTCATGTTACCGGTTCAAAATTCCAATCTGGTTCGACCTCATGTGCCATGAATACATATATCAATATGATCTCAGACGAATTAACAATGTCTGTCAGAACTTGTCACTAAAATATTATCGTTAATGCTATACCGTGTAAACTTTAATGGATATCAACTGAATGTGACATTATGTTATACATTACCACGATATCAGAGAGAATCAGACACTTTCGATAAGGACGAGTCTTCTAACATGATTTCACGCATTAATGTCTGATTCACGAAAATGTTCAAATTTACGTTCTACAGTCCCACATTTCTAATTAGCTTTCAACTATATGTAATGATCAGATTTCTCTCAACAACAAGAACCTGCTGTAAAGTTTAGCTAGTTTTGTCTACATTTCAAAGTCTTGCAGCCATGTTTTGCATGTAGCATGTACCAAATTTTGTTGAAAACGCTCTGTGATGCAAAATCCCTGCCCCACCCCCCACCACAATGACGTCCCTGGCGTCAAAACGCAATGCTCTTCTGGGTATAATAAAATAGGTCAAACGCAAAGCGGTTGGCGACAGCCACTTTCGAAATGCAATTAAACAATCAGAAGTAATTATATAGCGTGAACCACACAATCATGCGATTCACTCAGTGCAAGTAAACATTTTCTTGTTTTGGAAAGATCTTTGTGGCATGCTTTAGTAGGTTGAAGACACTCGGCAGACTAGAAAGAACAACCAACTTCAAGATAAAACGTATTCTGTCCAGTGGGCCACGTCTTCATCGTGGTATTAAAGTCTCCCTTGACATGGGCGTCTTCTTTACAATAATCATAAGTGAGGAAACCGAAGAGTATTTTACAAGCAAGCCAGTCCGCATTTTCGTATATAGGCTACAGCAATTTTACAGCAGATGCAAATTCGGGGGAGGGGGAATGCCCTCCCCTGCCACTCCCACCTCGGAATTTGCATGTGCTGTAAAATTGATGTAGCCTATATACGAAAATTAACAAGCGCGTCAAGCTTTGCCCCCTCCTGAATCAAATTACCCCCATCAAGTGTTGACCCCCCCCCCCTTCGAAAAAGTTGAAATGACGTCCCTGTCTGACGCATGAGGCCTGAAACAAGTCATTATTGTAGCAGATGTTGATTTGACCTAGTCCGTCCACTAGTTTTCGCAACTAGCTTTGTTAAATCAACATTGAACTCGATCCTTGCTTCTGGATTTTTGTACAGGGCTGCGATGGCATTAATGATTATTTCATGTTCCTCTAAATAAGCATCTTTGATATAAAGAATAGCCTTTGACATTATAGAACTTAAAAAAAGATGTTAGGTACAAGTGAAGACGTGAAGCCTGTGTACAATCAAGTGGAGAATGCTCAAATGCACTTATCCACGAAAGTATACCAGAAAATATCATATCAAGAAATAGCTGGGACAACCTGTCGTGTGACATCCTTAGAAATTTTATGACGCTCGATCTTCCAGGAAGACAAAAGTTCATAATATTCGTCTACATCTTCCAGAAAATATTTTTAAGGATGGGTCTTCCAGAAAAGACTGCCCATGTGCAAACTAATGGCCAGTCAAAAATATAGCTGTATAGGACAGAATTATATCTCACGATCTGCCATAAATAGCACTATTATTACGGTGAAGACATCTTTCGTTCGGTTTGCGGTGTAACCTTTCTCTTACCATTTTCTATCTTATAAAACCTCGCCCAGTCACCTGCACTGAACTTCTGTCTAAAAACAGTTTGCTGGCAACGTCCTCCAATTTCGATTGTCACAAGTTTTGCGGGGGCGTCTTCCCAATGCTTATGTGGTTCGTAGTGTTGTACTTGCTTACTAGCAACTGCAAAACATCTACGTACTTATTCGTCTGCTTTTTTGTAAAATGCTTTCACATCGCATTTAATGTACGATTGAATCGTTCAACAACCACTGCATTGTCTTTATTGAACGTTGAATATCTTATTTTGCTCGAGACAGTTTTCAAATTTTTTATTGAACTCGCCACAAAGATCGACCCAAAATTCGTTGGTTTGCATGATCTTGTAGCTATTTCAAAGGTGTCTCCGATAGCCGTTTCAGTTTCTCTTTTAAGCGGCAGGCTCCATGCATATTTCCTAGAAACATCAAAATATTCTACGGGTACTTAGCACCACCATTACCCATGGAATTTTCTTCGGGATCTATTAGATAAGCAGAAAAACTGTTATCAATGCCATTGACAACCACTTAGCGTCAAAGATAACGTTTTTGTACTGGCTGTTGCAAGTCATCTTCTAATACTGTTCCAGGATTATACTTTAATCCTATCGAATGTCTGACGAAAGTTATGTACAATCGTTCTCTAACTCTCTTTGGCCTTATTGCTGCTAACTCATCTAAAATAATCTTGTCTCACCTATGTCTTTCCTTTGGAACATCTCTGTAACAAATGGCATGCCTCATAGCCGTGGTATCTACGTGGATATAGGGTTCTTAACCAGGCAGCGGTTAATCAGTAGCTTCCAGCTCCTCATGCAGAGGATTATATGGACCAGTGTACTTGCATCTTTGCAAAGTTCAACCGCCCTTTGGTTTTAGAAGTCGTCCAATATCCTAGTGTAGGTCAAGGTCTCTCCTATAAATTCTACGTCCTTAATAGAGGTTGCAGTGTCCAACTATCACATTGTCTTGAATGCAAATATCAATACATGCATGCATCGATACAAAGCCAAAATGCAAAAAAATAATCTGGGTGTCTAAGACAACTGCAGGCTTGCAGGTTTCAATGCAGCCGCGTGAGATAGTAAATTTAACGAATCTTTACTTTCTTTTGCTGCAAACAGGTGTGAGTAAACATAGAATTCTTCACTCTTTGCGGCCATAATTTGTAACTTCTTTGTTGGCTGAAGGATTACGTAAAGTTTATGACAGTGACAGTCGGCTAAAGACTTCGTGAGGCCAACAGCCGATGACCGGCTATGTCTTTATTTAGTAATTGGACGGTTGAGTCAGCTAGTCGCTTCAGAGGGATTTTAGCTCTTTGTGCCGGATTTCTCCGCTCACAGTTATGTGTAAAAAGATATGGGCTCAAGCACCGCCGTACATCAAATGAGGTGTACCAAGCAATCGGAATAATAGGAATTTAAAAATCGGAGCCAATCTCTCAGACAGATAAAGGGATTACCGGTGTAAACATTAATCAGTGGTTTCCTGACCTTTGAGAAGGCTGGAGTGTTGCTGAAATACATTGAAGTATCAAATAAGATTTTGGAAGAAAGACCACTCTAAGCGAGCGAGACTCGTAAAAAGGGGTAGAGAAATTGAACTGGGAAAGACAGAGGAAGCTTCTACAGGTAGGAAAGATCTCTGTCGAATATTTGTGTTGATTTGCGTAAACAGGAATTTAATAGCTTGTGAATAATAACGTATATCTAATTTATTAGGACACGGAACACAACATATCGTAGAATTATTAGAGAATAGCACATTATAGTGTATATTTGAATGTATTACAAAATGGAATTGGGATGTGTATTTACATTTATCAGTGTGTAGATTAAGAATTATGCGAAGTAGACACGCTGGATTTGTATGCATTGGTATTTACATATTGCTATATAACATTCTATAATTTGTAGGACACAAGCAATATGAACTATTACCGTAACAATGATAGACTGCTGTGTCAGAAAATAGCATTTAGACGGTGTGTGAGCGTGTTACGGAACTTCGTAAGTAATACTATTTGTGTGTAAGACAAGGTGTGTGTGAAATGAGGAGCCGTTAGTGTGTGAGAAGAACCTGGTAAAGTATTCGCCATTCGTCTAATGGGAAGTCCGCGAGTGGTAGATTACGGAGATTAGTACAAAGGGAACAGTATGTACATCCCTTATATTTTCTACAGGAAGCTCCAAGGGTGCATGCAAGAGACGGCAATGAAATCCCAAGAGATAGAATGAGAAAGTACAAGCGTCAGTACAGAAGGAGTGCAGAAAGAAAGAGTACAAAACGTAGCACAGAAATGTTGCAGGAGAAAGGAGAAATAGTACAAGAAGTGGCACAGGAGGAGAGCAGGTGGGAAGAAGAATGGAGAATAGAAAAAGAGGGAAACGAACTCAGATGAGTACAAGATACTACTCATTTAAACGGAACTCTCTCACATTGGGACGTGAACTCTCATGTGGTGAAATAAAGAAAGGCATTTGTTAACAGGCCAATTAATGTATTAATTTATTAGTGAATTATAATTGGAAGATTAATATCAAGAAATTACTTGAATAGTTTATGTATTATTAGTATTTATTCGATCGTTATATATTTTACCTTTAGTTGTTCATGTACTTAGGCTGTCAGCACTGCTTACTGGGGGCTCGTGAGCCATTCAAAATTTAAATGTTCACCTTTCTGCCATATTAGTCCTAATACTGTAAAGGGGATGTGACACAGGAGTCACATTTTTAGTTTGCTATCCGTATTCTTTTTGCACCATAAATACAACGAGGCTATCATTATGCTGAACGTTTAGACAAAACACGCCCTGTTATTGGCATTCAGATACATAGTAGCTTGCTGTCAACTTGTAATCAAAACGCGCTCTAAAACTCGAGTGGGATGAGGGTTAAATTCTAGTCAGACGTCTAACGTAATTTTTCTTTATCTCGTGACCTGATATTATGAATACAATAAAGCCGAGCTATCCGCACGCTGTATCTGAGTAAATTATAAGCACATCCGCGTCCTGCACTGGAAGTATATTGTCGATGGCATCGGAAAGTGGCAAACCAAAAGAGTCAAGTTTTCTACAACATCGCTGTCTAGTTTGTTAACCATCGCTACCCACTGTGTTTTAGAACTATAACAATAATTCTCGATGATGATGATAATGATAATGATGATGACGCGGCGTTCCTCATCCCTCAATTGTTTTGCGGGTAACCCATCATTGGAAAACACCGCGAAACAGTTCTATGTTCTTGAGCACCTTTTCGATATCAACATTGGCTAGGAGTGTTGGTAAGGCTCCATCAGTGTGATCTAATTGTTTTGCAGATTAGAACGTTTTGCTTTGTTAAAATTTTGGTAAATGCTAGAGAATACCGTCGATTATGTTGACGTTTTCCAGGTCATTTTGATGTGCTGCTGAAATCGATTGTTCCTGGGATGGCCTCAGAACGACTTTTGCGTTCATATAACTCATTATAATAATCATTTTAGACAATAACAGCCTCTTTAGAGATATTGTCTACTATTGACTGACACAGCAATACGGGTCAGCGCCATGTTGTAAAATACATGTCATCCAAACGATAGCTTCTTAAAAATAAATTGGCCGGGATCAACACCATCTGCTTGATGCCTATGTGTATTAGGATCCGCTCTTTCCAACACCATCGTGTGCTTAACCCTTCTAAAAACGGTATCAATATCACGGCAAAAAACCAAAAATAGAGCTTAGTGGCAAGAGCATGCAAACTTAACGGTGGTCGTTAGTGAGGTCACTCCTTAATGCAAAACCGAGATTATAGTTTCCACTTTCATTGCCAGAAGCAGCACATATGCTTGGTATAACCTCTGCACGCCAAACCCAGCAGTAATATCATCAACAATCAACTAAACACCTTGCTAATAAGTGTTGCTTACTGCTGCACTCTTTACCAAAACATAATTTGTCTACAATAAACTATCTCGCATTTGCAACGACAAATATGCTGGATAATTAATTTTCTATACTGATGATATTGACGATAATGTAAATCCTTTCTCTTATAATAAACGAATAAATTAATCTACTTTTAAGTACACAAGATATGTTCATCAAAATACCTTCCGAGAACAATTGTCCATTTTAGTTTACAAATACTTTATTACGTTTAAAAAATGACAACAAAAAAGACATAAGGCTTATACGCAATCGCTTGAACTAGAATTTTGCTATTTATTATGCAAGTGCAAGCAGAAGTACACAATCCAGTTATACACATCTGTATAAAAATATGAGAGCGAGAGAATGACGGAGAACTGGTGGTCAGTTGTGAGGAATAACGTTATATTTGCGGATCGCATCTCTAAATAGACAATGACATGTTCACCAATGATAAATATACACGGAAGCAACAGTACCTGAGACTTTGCTCAGTTTGTGGATCAGTATATATTGTGCTGTTTATTACAATTTTCTGCATTTTCATTTCATGGGAATCGCTTGCACGTTTTAAAATGATATAATACTGGTCAATGTAAAGTGACTTTAAATAATATTGATAAATTTGGTTCCATGTAGTATCAGTAGCTGGCATTAAATTTTATGTTAAATTTAATATTTCTGTGGAGTCTGTTCATATTTCAATATTTTATTAATATGCAAGGAAATTTAAGTCAGAATATTAAAATTAAAAATGTATGGAGCAGAAAAAGTAGTTTCCATTATATATGTATATACTGAGATGGGAATCATTTAAATGTAAATATACTGTAAACCAATATGTAGGTTATGTCTTTTTCTATACTGGATTTTCATCGGTTTCAAAATTTATATTGTTTCGTTATTGCTTATTGTTATATATTATGAAAAAAACCAAACAAATTAGCAAACTTGTTATTCGGAATACAATCTGGAAATATTGTTGGAGTTTTTCTTCGAAATATTTGCAAAACCCAAAAGTAATTAAAGCTGTCCCTTTCAATAACTTTTTTCCTGGACAACTGGAGGGAATGGTGGAATGAAAATGATGCTGAAATTTCCTCATTTTTTAAAAAATAATATCAAAATTACCCTGTAAAGTAAAAATAAAGTGTCTATCCGTAACGTAAGTTAAATGCATGGATATAGATATGATACTATATTTTACCCACAAATTGTTTGCAGTCCATAAGAATGAAATCAGTTTCTATGTAAGTGTAGCTGTTTACAAGGTAGATTCTAATGACCTTTATGCTCGGGAAAATTAGACATTCCGTGTCTCGTGCATGGAAAACAATCGACATACTAGTTTCTTTTAACACTCGCGACAATACAATGTTCCCACTTCTTATGTGAAATATTGCCGTATATCTACTAAAAAAAAACGGTAGATATTCTCCATACAAATTATTGATCCGTGAATTTCAAATATTTTACAATGTACAAAATTCCATTTAGAAATATCAGGATCGTAGAAGAAAGTTATTACACTTCAAAAATATTATCCTTTGAAATATAATTTTGTTGAGACTATGAAGATAGCGTGCTCGGAAATTATTCGTATTGCAGAGCCGGATCAGGTCAAGTGTGTGTTGGGGGGGACAAAATTTCAGAAGAGCCCTGTCTTTCCTCGAAAGGGCACTAAAGCAAAAGTCTATGTGTATGTTTACTCAAAGTCCGCAGAATACCGAATAAACGTGCGCAAGAATAAAAAGATGTTGATGGGTGACTGTGTACGGGAGGGGGCAATTTTTAGCCTGAGGGATCCGAAAACCCAGCCACCACCCCGTTCCAATTCAGCCCAATTATTGTATAGATAAAACATGTTCTAAGTTTTTATTCTTTGAAGGTTGCAACGTTTGCGAAAAATAGGTAACAAACAAAATATGGTTTACCTTTTGAGTACTGATTGAACAGTATTGATAATTTCACGATTGTTGTGGGGTTTAACGCCATTTTTCAGCATGATAGGCTATACATGGCGGCCAGTCTTAATGGTGGAGGAAGAACCCGGAAAACCCCGGAAAGAACCACCGACCCACGAGAAGCTTCTGGCAGGCTTTCTCACATGCCCACATTGGCTGAATCTTAGACTCGAACCGCCGCAGACAGAGGTGAGATGGCAGTGATCCGTAACGAAGAGCGCTTTAGACCACTCGGCCACTCGGGGCCCCCTATAATAATTTCACGATAGACTGACCAATGAAGTGACGCAACAGTTAATAAACTGTCTTAAAATTATAATTATTACTTGGAGTCAATTTGATATAAGCAGACTACTGCGATGAGAAAAAATAATAGTTGTCAATATTAGCTATCACTAAATCTAAGAATAATAATTGTCAATATTAGCTATCACTAAATCTAAGAATAATAGTTGTCAATATTAGCTATCACTAAATCTAAATTAGTGTGCCGCTGAAATATTTACCTATCCCTAAATCATGACATAAATTCTACTCATCGAACACAAGTTTCGTCTCTTTTTGCATAACTTCGAATCTTACCCAGCAAAATATATTGACTTAATAACTGAAGTCTGACAGCTGATATTTAAAATTATGAATATGACAGTTTGCAATGCGCACGCCTAATCCATTTGTAATGCGCACGTCTAACCCAACATTGAAATGCAAGTGAACAGCTACAATGTCTTGATTGATCTCCAGATGTTGTTGTTGTTGTTATAGGGTTTAACGCCATTTTTCAGCACACGATAGGCTATACATGGCGTCCAGTATTAATGGTAGAGGAAGAATCCGGGAAAACCCCGGGAAGAACCACCGACCCACGAGAAGCTACTGGCAAGCTTTCTCACATACCCACATTAGCCGGATCCGAGACTCGAACCCACGCAGACAGGTGAGATGGCAGTGATCCGTAACGGAAAGCGCTTTAGACCACTCGGCCACTCGGGGCCCCGATCTCCAGATGACATTCCCTCGTATTTCTGTGACCTGAGTCGTCGATATGGGCATTCGTATCTCTAACTGTAAAACTTGTTTTTTGATTATGATGTACCCGAGAAAACTTAAGTGATGACTCAAGAGATTATCCGAATGTGATGGATAGCTCAATAGATAGATAAAGCACGTTTCACTGATATTGCGGCATTCATTATATCCACTGAAAAAGAATCATTCAAAATTCCATTGCAGCTTAGCATGCTATCAAAATCTAAGTCCCAGTTTCATGAATGGAATAACTTTGCGGTCTGCATATGAGTCATACCAAAAATCCCAGACCGTAGTGTGATAAATTTGGATGAGATATTTGTGTCAGGTTTTCACATCAAGCTATAGATATAGCACAATAAATATGTAATTCAAAAATACCCATTAAGTCTTAGATACAACTCGTTGGTTAACACACTCTGGAAACAATCAGTTGAAGAGTTCATATTCATTATCGATTTATAGGCATAAGAGGTATTCTTCCGCAAGTTATCGGAAGAATTGAAACCCAGTTGTTTCTGTCGGTATTTCTGAAGGTAATGGAAACTGTACCTAACTGCTCCATGTTACCGGTTCAAAATTCCAATCTGGTTCGACCTCATGTGCCATGAATACATATATCAATACGATCTCGGACGAATTAACAATGTCTGTCAGAACTTGTCACTAAAATATTATCGTTAATGCTATACCGTGTAAACTTTAATGGATATCAACTGAATGTGACATTACGTTATATATTACCACGAGATCAGAGAGAATCAGACACTTTAGATAAGGACGAGTATATATTACCACGATATCAGAGAGAATCAGACACTTTCGATAAGTACGAGTCCTCTAACGTGATTTCACGCATCAATGTCTGATTCACCAAAATGTTCAAATTTACGTTCTACAGTCCCACATTTCTAATTAGCTTTCAGCTATATGTAATGATCAGATTCATCTCAACAACAAGAACCTGCTGTAAAGTTTAGCTAGTTTTGTCTACATTTCAAAGTCTTGTAGCCATGTTTTGCATGTAGCATGTACCAAATTTTGTTGAAAATGCTCTGTGATATAGATCATGTAAGCTGTGGAAACAGACGAGTAACGATGTTAGTAATCAACCTTCCTTGACTGCTGTGACAGAGTCATGGCACTTTACCTTCTTAATAAAGAAGTTGTGTTTTATGCAAGATATCGCTTAAAGCAGGTTACCACATATCAGCATAACTTCTCAGTACACTTAACTAGAGCGAAGAACCCATTTCATCTTGATGCACCAACTACACGGAACAGTGTGTGGTCATTCAGTGCATCATTAATAAGACAGTAACTTGGACCTCATCATGTATCGAGTAACTTCTGCATTGATATTTACAGGGTGTTATTAAGACAGTAACTTGGACCTTATCATGTATCGAGAGACTTCTGCATGCATATTTACAGGGTGTTATTAAGACAGTAACTTGGACCTTATCATGTATCGAGAGACTTCTGCATGCATATTTACAGGGTGTTATTAAGACAGTAACTTGGACCTTATCATGTATCGAGAGACTTCTGCATGCATATTTACAGGGTGTTATTAAGACAGTAACTTGGACCTTATCATGTATCGAGAGACTTCTGCATGCATATTTACAGGGTGTTATTAAGACAGTAACTTGGACCTTATCATGTATCGAGTGACTTCTGCATGCATATTTACAGGGTGTTATTAAGACAGTAACTTGGACCTTATCATGTATCGAGTCACTTCTGCATGCATATTTACAGGGTGTTATTAAGACAGTAACTTGGACCTTATCATGTATCGAGAGACTTCTGCATGCATATTTGCAGGGTGTTATAAAGACAGTAACTTGGACCGTATCATGTATCGAGTGACTTCTGCATGAATATTTACAAGGTGTTATTAAGACAGTAACTTGGACCTTATCCTGTCTCGAGTGACTTTTTCATGTGTCTTTGAAAACATCAACATACTATATAGAAATTGATTTCCAAAATAATAATATACACAACATTTGTTTCTTACATTGCTTATTCTTGATATCTTTGAAAAGTACAATGGATAAATATTGCTCTCATTGATACCAAAAGCGTTGACAGACATATTATTCTGCCGCTCAAATTTTTGCACGTCGATTATCGTATTCCTGTAAGGTCTACCTTGTCTTAACTTTGTGCCTTCCTACGTAGTTGGGATCCTTGGCTGCAGAATACTTGGCCGTGTTTATGGTGCACTTTGAAGCGTTAAGCAAGGTCCAACCAGAATTTCTTATGACAAATATTGCCTATGCTGTTTGCGAGAGCTTCAAAGTGTATATTTTTGGGGAATGGAATAGATATCCTTGATGGAAAGAATGCGGAATGGTTTCCTTGTAAAATGCGCTTCGGTTTCCTCACTTATGATTATTGTAAAGAAGACGCCCATGTCAAGGGAGACTTTAATACCACGATGAAGACGTACCCCACTGGACAGAATACGTTTTATCTTAAAGTTTATTGTTCTTTCTAGTCTGCCGAGTGTCTTCAACCTACTAAAGCATGCCGCAAAGATCTTTTCAAAACCAGAAAATGTTTTCTTGCACTCAGTGAATCGCGTGATTGTGTGGTTCTCGCTCTATAATCACTTCCGATTGTTTTGTCTGCCCCCCTCAATGACGTCACTGGCGTCAAACGCAATGCTCTTCCGGGTATAATAAAATAGGTCAAACGCAAAGCGGTTGGCGACAGCCACTTTCGAGATGCAATTAAACAATCTAATACTATTCCAGGATTATACTTTAATCCTATCGAATGTCTGACGAACGTTATGTACAATCGTTCTCTAACTCTCTTTGGCCTTATTGCTGCTAACTCATCTAAAATAATCTTGTCTCACCCATGTTTTCCTCTGGAACGTCTCTGTAAAAAATGGCATGCCTCATAGCCGTGGTATCTACTTGGATATATTGGGTTCTTAACCAGGCAGCCGTTGATCAGTGGCATCCAGCTCCTCATGCAGAGGATTATATGGACCAGTGTACTTGCATCTTTGCAAAGTTCAACCACCCTTTGGTTTTAGAAGTCGTCCAATATCCTAGTGTAGGTCAAGGTCTCCCCTATAAATTCTACGTCCTTTATATGGGTTGCAGTGTCCAACTATCACATTGTCTTGAATGCAAATATCAATACATGCATGCATCGATACAAAGGCAAAATACAAAAAATAATCTGGGTATCTCAGACAACTGCAGGCTTGCAGGTTTCAATGCAGCCGCGTGAGATAGTAAATTTAACGAATCTTTACTTTCTTTTGCTGCAAACCGGTGTGAGTAAATATAGTGAGAATTCTTCACTCTTTGTGGCCTCAATTTGTAACTTCTTTGTTGGATGAAGGATTACGTAAGGTTTATGACAATGACAGTCGGCTAAAGGCTTTGTGAGGCCAACAGCCGATGACCGGCTATGTCTTTATTTAGTAATTGGACGGTTGAGTCAGCTAGTCGCTTCAGAGGGATTTTAGCTCTTTGTGTCGCTAGGAAGGCCGGATTTCTGCGCTCACAGTTATGTGTGAAAAGATATGGGCTCAAGCACCGCCGTACATCAAATGATGTGTACCAGACAATCGGAATAATAGGAATTTAAAAATCGGAGCCAATCTCTCAGACAGATAAAGGGATTACCGGTGTAAACATTAATCAGTGGTTTCCTGACCTTTGAGAAGGCTGGAGTGTTGCTGAAATACAATGAAGTATCAAATAAGATTTTGGGAGAAAGACCACTCTAAGCGAGCGAGACTCGTAAAAAGGGGTAGAGAAATTGAACTGGGAAAGACAGAGGAAGCTTCTACAGGTAGGAAAGATCTCTGTCGAATATTTGTGTTGATTTGCGTAGACAGGAATTTAATAGCTTGTGAATAATAACGTATATCTAATTTATTAGGACACGGAACACAACATATCGTAGAATTATTAGAGAATAGCACATTATAGTGTATATTTGAATGTATTACAAAATGGAATTGGGATGTGTATTTACATTTATCAGTGTGTAGATTAAGAATTATGCGAAGTAGACACGCTGGATTTGTATGCATTGGTATTTACATATTGCTATATAACATTCTATAATTTGTAGGACACAAGCAATATGAACTATTACCGTAACAATGATAGACTGCTGTGTCAGAAAATAGCATTTAGACGGTGTGTGAGCGTGTTACGGAACTTCGTAAGTAATACTATTTGTGTGTAAGACAAGGGGTGTGTGAAATGAGGAGCCGTTAGTGTGTGAGAAGAACCTGGTAAAGTATTCACCATTCGTCTAATGGGAAGTCTGCGAGTGGTAGATTACGGAGATTAATACAAAGGGAACAGTATGTACATCCCTTATATTTTCTACAGGAAGCTCCAAGGGTGCATGCAAGAGACGGCAATGAAATTCCAAGAGATGGAATGAGAAAGTACAAGCGTTAGTACAGAAAGAGTGCAGAAAGAAAGAGTACAAAACGTAGCGCAGAAATATTGCAGGAGAAAGGAGAAATAGTACAAGAAGTGGCACAGGAGGAGAGCAGGTGGGAAGAAGAATGGAGAATAGAAAAAGAGGGAAACGAACTCAGATGAGTACAAGAGACTACTCATTTAAACGGAACTCTCTCACATTGGGACGTGAACTCTCATGTGGTGAAATAAAGAAAGGCATTTGTTAACAGGCCAATTAATGTATTAATTTATTAGTGAATTATAATTGGAAGATTAATATCAAGAAATTACTTGAATAGTTTATGTATTATTAGTATTTATTCGATCGCTATATATTTTACATTTAGTTGTTCATGTACTTAGGCTGTCAGCACTGCTTACTGGGGGCTCGTGAGCCATTCAAAATTTAAATGTTCACCTTTCTGCCATATTAGTCCTAATACTGTAAAGGGGATGTGACACAGGAGTCACATTTTTAGTTTGCTATCCGTATTCTTTTTGCACCATAAATACGACGAGGCTATCATTATGCTGAACGTTTAGACAAAACACGCCCTGTTATTGGCATTCAGATACGTAGTAGCTTGCTGTCAACTTGTAATCAAAACGCGCT
The DNA here is from genome assembly GCA_028554795.2 of Sinohyriopsis cumingii. Taxonomy (NCBI): domain Eukaryota; kingdom Metazoa; phylum Mollusca; class Bivalvia; order Unionida; family Unionidae; genus Sinohyriopsis; species Sinohyriopsis cumingii. The sequence goes on along the minus strand of CM068840.1, from coordinate 108,231,156 downwards.
CTAAAACTCGAGTGGGATGAGGGTTAAATTCGAGTCAGATGTCTAACGTAATTTTTCTTTATCTCGTGACCTGATATTATGAATACAATAAAGCCGAGCTATCCGCACGCTGTATCTGAGTAAATTATAAGCACATCCGCGTCCTGCACTGGAAGTATATTGTTGATGGCATCGGAAAGTGGCAAACCAAAAGAGTCAAGTTTTCTACAACATCGCTGTCTAGTTTGTTAACCATCGCTACCCACTGTGTTTTAGAACTATAACAATAATTCTCGATGATGATGATAATGATAATGATGATGACGCGGCGTTCCTCATCCCTCAATTGTTTTGCGGGTAACCCATCATTGGAAAACACCGCGAAACAGTTCTATGTTCTTGAGCACCTTTTCGATATCAACATTGGCTAGGAGTGTTGGTAAGGCTCCATCAGTGTGATCTAATTGTTTTGCAGATCAGAACGTTTTGCTTTGTTAAAATTTTGGTAAATGCTAGAGAATACCGTCAATTATGTTGACGTTTTCCAGGTCATTTTGATGTGCTGCTGAAATCGATTGTTCCTGGGATGGCCTCAGAACGACTTTTGCGTTCATATAACTCATTATAATTATCATTTTAGACAATAACAGCCTCTTTAGAGATATTGTCTACTATTGACTGACACAGCAATACGGGTCAGCGCCATGTTGTAAAATACATGTCATCCAAACGATAGCTTCTTAAAAATAAATTGGCCGGGATCAACACCATCTGCGTGATGCCTATGTGTATTAGGATCCGCTCTTTCCAACACCATCGTGTGCTTAACCCTTCTAAAAACGGTATCAATATCACGGCAAAAAACCAAAAATAGAGCTTAGTGGCAAGAGCATGCAAACTTAACGGTGGTCGTTAGTGAGGTCACTCCTTAATGCAAAACCGAGATTATAGTTTCCACTTTCATTGCCAGAAGCAGCACATATGCTTGGTATAACCTCTGCACGCCAAACCCAGCAGTAATATCATCAACAATCAACTAAACACCTTGCTAATAAGTGTTGCTTACTGCTGCACTCTTTACCAAAACATAATTTGTCTACAATAAATTATCTCGCATTTGCAACGACAAATATGCTGGATAATTAATTTTCTATACTGATGATATTGACGATAATGTAAATCCTTTCTCTTATAATAAACGAATAAATTAATCTACTTTTAAGTACACAAGATATGTTCATCAAAATACCTTCCGAGAACAATTGTCAATTTTAGTTTACAAATACTTTATTACGTTTAAAAAATGACAACAAAAAAGACATAAGGCTTATACGCAATCGCTTGAACTAGAATTTTGCTATTTATTATGCAAGTGCAAGCAGAAGTACACAATCCAGTTATACACATCTGTATAAAAATATGAGAGCGAGAGAATGACGGAGAACTGGTGGTCAGTTGTGAGGAATAACGTTATATTTGCGGATCGCATCTCTAAATAGACAATGACATGTTCACCAATGATAAATATACACGGAAGCAACAGTACCTGAGACTTTGCTCAGTTTGTGGATCAGTATATATTGTGCTGTTTATTACAATTTTCTGCATTTTCATTTCATGGGAATCGCTTGCACGTTTTAAAATGATATAATACTGGTCAATGTAAAGTGACTTTAAATAATATTGATAAATTTGGTTCCATGTAGTATCAGTAGCTGGCATTAAATTTGATCTTAAATTTAATATTTCTGTGGAGTCTTTTCATATTTTCTTATTTTATTGATACGCAAGGAAATTTAAAAATGTATGGAGCAGAAAAAGTAGTTTCATCATATATGTATATACTGAGATGGGAATCATTTAAATGCAAATATACTGTAAACTAATATGTAGGTTATGTTTTTTTCTATACTGGGTTTTCATCGGTTTCAAAATTTATATTGTTTCGTTCTTACGTATTTTTATATATTATGAAAAAAGCAAACAAATTGGCAAACTTGTTATTTGGAATAAAATCTGTAAATATTATTGGGCTTTTTTTCTCGAAATATTTGCCAACCCAAAAAATAATTAAATCTGTCCCTTTCGATAACTTTTTTCCTGGACAACTGGAGGGAATGGTGGAATGAAAATGATGCTGAAATTTCCTCTATTTTTGTTTTAAATAATACAAAAAAATATCCCTGTAAAGTAAAAATAAAGTGTCTATCCGTAATGTAAGTTAAATGCATGGATATAGATATGATACTATATTTTCCCCACAAATTGTTTGCAGTCCATAAGAATGAAATCAGTTTCTATGTAAGTGTAGATGTTTACAAGGTAGATTCTAATGACCTTTATGCTCGGGAAAATTAGACATTCCGTGTCTCGTGCATGGAAAACAATCGACCTACTAGTTTCTTTCAACACTCGTGACAATACAATGTTTCCACTTCTTACGTGAAATATTGCCGTATATCTACTAAAAATACGGTAGATATTCTCCATACAATATCGACGCTGACATCCTGCTGTTACCCTCAATTTTGTTTTCTTTCTGAAACGTGGTGCACAGTTTATATCGGTTAATTTTAAACATTACATACATCTTAATATCAACATTTTTTATATTTGTCCATTACGTATTCTAAAATGTAACAAATGACTACGGTATTATACAAACCTGCAACACAATGGATTGCTGTGACTTTACTGAACTGATGGTACAATAACGAAAACATTATACTCATTTGCGTCCTTGTCATGCGAACAATATTTCCTCGTTGAGGTCTTCCAAAGACACTACTTATGTGGAAGCAAAATAAAGTAACATAATACGTAATAAAATGCATTTAAATAGGCTGAAAAAGCATTAAAATTTATACAAACGATCGCGCGCTCTTAAATGCATCGAATAATAATAATACTAATAATAATAATAATAATAATATTATTATTATTATTATTATTATTATTATTATTATTATTAAAGCGTTAAGTGTGTGCAAATGATAATTTCTGTACAACAGTGCACACTAGTACTCAGCTACTATACACCTTGCAAACTCAAAACTTTCTTACGTCCATTTTCTTTAAAGTGATTTCTCGGGCACCTATTAGTAACCAGCTTGTGTTGCATACTCCTCACGTTTGTGCAAACAAAAGAGTAAACTGGTTTATCATTCTCTAGCGAATACTTCTTGGTACTTGGTAACCGTCTTCCTGTTTCGATTTCGTCTTCTACTTAGAAACTTTTCTGTGCCAGTTTTCCCATCAACACATCTTTGACAGCATCGTATAGCGATTTCCAACTCATGGTGTCTCTCGGCGTAAAGTGCTCGACAAATCCTAACTGCAATTTAAATCGGAACATTTGTAAAACACTTTTCATTTCAAAGTAATTATATGCAAGAAACGAAGTCAAATACGGGAAGCTGTCAATCTCCTGACCACTACAACGCTTTCTGCATGATAAAGACAGTCATATAGCGCAAGTGGTATGAGTGCATTTGGTTAGGTCATTTACTTGGTTATAAGCATAAATCAAAAACGTGTGTGTGTGTGTGTGTGTCTGTGTGTGTTTGCTAGGGGTTTCAGCAAAACAATCCCATGATTTCAAGAGTTAAGCATTAGAGAAAATTTGCATCGTGTTTATCTCCTTTAGAACACCAACTCTACCCAGAACGCTACTCCCCGGAGATAGTGGCGAGATAGTGTGAACTCTTTTTACGTGTATGATGTAATATTAAGTATGTACATGAAACAGATGTGTATAATTCGTGCGAGATAGGTGGCACTGCGTCAACAATCGATAGAATGCAGCAAATTCATGGGGTTTTCATTTATTTAATCAGGGTGTTGGAGCCTACGTTTACAGTTCCTTTAGGTTTTCTTATGATTTTCGAACATTTGAATTTACTTTCAAAATAATAAACTTTTCCATAATCATCTTATTTGCAAAAACTATGTTTTCGTGTAAATTCTTGGCAACAAAGAGCACGGATGTTTAATGTTAGTGTAATTGTTTAATATTTTATATAATCGAGGCATCGTTTGCTCTATATCGATGAAAATGTGCTACCATAAGAATCCTACAATTTTAGTCCCATGCGTTCATCCTTTGCAGATAGAAAAGTATGCAAGTTTATTGTATAAACTAAGCTTGCAGATTCATTTAAATGTCCTTTCAGAACTAATACCCACGGTATGTAGACATTCATAATACAAGACAGAGAAAACCGTATATACACGCCTATAAGTCGAGTCCAACTGCAGACAACTTTGATCCTGATCTGCCGTAGCATAATGCGCCTGCAGATCAGGGTCTATGTTGTTTGTTCTACTGATTACTCCTAACAAACTGCATAGACCAAGACCTGCCGGAGTATTATGCGATAGCAGATTTGGGTCTTTGCAGCTTGCTGTTTGACTAGGCTTAAAAGCGAGTATATACGGTATATATCGATTGACATAGGGTATTATGGGTATATATTGATTGACAGAGAGATGCCATGGAGATTTTTCATAACCGTGTTTAACATACCCAACCTCCATTTGTTTTCATCCACTCCTGAACAAATCTGCATACAAATTCACAAGTCCACTCTACAATGCAGGAAATCAGTGTTGCGTCACCCCTTCTATAACATTCCACTGACATTGTCCGAGCAAAAACTAAAACAGCTACAACTTTACTCCAGTGCATTACTCCCTCACAGATGGAAGAATATGCGACATAGATGTTCTCCTGGGTAATATGCAGGTCATGGCATATTGACAAAATCTGTTGAAATCTCTGGGGATCGTGGTCATGGAATTCTTTACATAGTCTCAAAGCGGTTTCTTTAACCCTTGAGTCTTCGGCAGATATACTTGTAGGATAATCCATCCATGGCGTATACTTCGTCTCCACTAGTGCGTTATTGATACACGTCACAAGTAAGTCGCGAAAAGAGGTACAGTCCTCCATTTGTAGCTGCCTGTAGTAAAACTGACTCACTCAGAACTGGCTTGGTAGCTTATCAAGCAACTGACAACGTTAACTTCCTGAGCACAGCTGGCCTACACAAGGTTATAGGTTACGTGTAGTTATTTTAGGCAAACTGAAACTATGTGAATGAATGACACGTTGTTATGTATGTGGTTTCCAAACGTTTCACAAATTAGAAAAAAAAAATTCATTAAGAAAATCCACGATCCTGGAAGAAAGTTAATAGACTTCAAAATTTGGATTTTTAAAAAGATAATTTCTTGACGTTATGAAATGTGTGTGATCGAAAATTAGTTGTATTGCATACACAAAAACTGTTCCAAGATTTCTATTAGTGTATCGGATAACACATTGGACCTTTATACACGGCTGAAACTCAAGGAATTAATAGGTTTCCAGCACAATGTATGCTTTACGTTTACCTTTCGGTTTCGAGAAAACGGGTTGATAATTTGACGGTAGGTAGGATAATGAAGTGATTTTCGATGAATAAGATTGATGGTTCCTTGAGCAGCAGAGGGGGTGAACAGACCACTTAGGGGGATGGTCACCCTTGTGTTTAGACAACAAAAAAATAGTGACCCTTCATAGAGGTCAATATCACGTCTACGATTATTGTTTGTCCCAAACAGAATTGTAGACAGGACCCCCTCTGCTGCTCAATAATCCTGGGAATCTTCATCTGAATCCTGGGAATCTTTTGTTCTATGTTTCAAGTAATATTCAAGTTCTGATGGTGGTTTTTCTATTTTTGGATTTATGTTTTTTCTTTTTTTGTAATATGTCATTAAACTTCTGTATCGATCTCCACCGCAATTTTTGCAAATTTGATATAATCCTCTAACGCCGTTGTTACAACCAACACAACTTCTTGGACCAGCATGAGGGTTTTTTTTTATAAGATAATTATGTTTTTTACAATATTCTCAACGGCATTTTTTATCACATTTGTTAGTGGTTCCTTGACGCAGCCACGCACAGTTGTTCATTATATTAATGATATCTGTTTAATTAAATTTATTAATTTATCCAAATATTTTATCAAGATCCACACGATGTCTTGTTCTAGGATCATGTAAATTTATTGTTATAAATCCATGCGGAGTAGCTTGCGCTCGTGAAAATTTTTTTTGAATTTAATTATATCCATATCACCGCTGCACCAAGTTTGATGAATATTTCGCAGCGTGTGTGTGTCTACGCCATTAAACACAATTAAAATATTACAATTGTCCCTGATTACTTTTGGTATTTGTGTATATCGTTGAGTAACATAGATCACATCTGTATTTTTATGTCTGCCGCGGGAAAATATTCTGGCTGGATTTGATTGTTTATCCAGCATCACATCATCATACACAACTAAATTATTATTAAATCTGTCTAAAACATCAACGGACGGTGCTTCATCAATATCTGTTATAAACTCTATAACATCATTATCTTCGTCCAGTAATCTTGCATTTTCGTTAAAATCTTTTAATACTTCATAACATCGTTGATCATCAACGGATGGTGCTACTAAATATAATTTATCCCATTTCAACCATCTCATTATCAGATTAAGTAATAATTGCGTCTTACCCGATCCAGATGGTCCTATGATAATCATTCTGATGGAATTCGGTAGCGCAGGATGATGCTTAACAGGTTCTCGCTGCCGAGTTGCTGAGAAATCAGTTATATCCATATATATTATAACATGAATTTATATTGTTTACGCTGTAGAGTTAAAACTCCGACTACTGATTTAGCTACAGTTATAACAAAAAATAAAAAAATAGCGTGCGGTGGAAAATGTGCTGTATGCGGTAGAAAGAAATTTTCATTTTTACCTAATAAGCGCGGTGGTGATATTGCTAATTTGATGTCAAAGTTTCCAGGTGCTGCATGGGCTAAATACCCAGGAGAAAAACATCTACCAGGATATAATTATTGCGGTCCTGGTACTCGACTTGATATCAGGCTCGATAATCAGGATCAACGAAAACCAGGCGAGGAACCAGTAAACGCTATTGATCGAGCTTGTCATATTCATGATGTTGCGTATAAGAGTAAAAATCTACAGGATAGGCATATTGCAGATGTGAAATTAATTCACGCGTTAAATTCCATAAAAAATAAAAATATCAGAGAATCATTAGCTAATTGGTTAGTAAGATCCGCGATGAAAGGTAAATTAGCGTTTGGGTCTGGTAATATATAATAGAATTAATTTATTATTCACCAAGAGGATATTGGAGAGGCAAAGCAGCAATTGGTAAACTCGCTGATGCAGCAGCGGTTAAACATTCTACTGCTAAAGCGTGGTTATCCAAACAGGCAATATGGCAAATTTATATACCACCACCGAAACGAATTCAGTACGCGTATTTCGATGTTAGTGTTCCTAATGAAGTTCATCAAGCAGATATTTTATTTTTACCACATGATACTATACGTAGAAAAACATACAAGTACGTGTTAACTGTAGTTGATGTTGCAAGTAGATATAAAGAGGCAGAGCCGCTATCAACGAAAACATCATCTGAAGTAGCCGATGCGTTTGAACGAATTTATCAACGAGGACCCTTACAATGGCCACATTTACTACAGGCTGATCCTGGTAAGGAATTTCTTGGTCCAGTATCATCGTTGATGAAACAATATAATACCAAAATACGACGAGGACATACTGCAATTCACCGTGATCAGGCAATTGTTGAGCGATTTAATCGAACACTTGCGGAGCGGTTATTTGGATATCAATACGCGAGGGAATTTATTCAAGATAAAAGATCTCGCGAATGGGTTGCAAGATTACCAAGCGTGATAGCTGCATTAAATAATGAGATTACACGAACAACCAACATGAAACCCATTAGAGCAGTCACAAAAAAAAATATACCAACACAACGAAAAGATGTTGAAAAACAAAACATATTGGGTGATGTTACAGTTAGATATTTATATGAACAGGGTGAACTTGAAGGTGGTCAAGCGAGAGCAACTGATCCTATCTGGAGTGTTACCACACACAAGGTATCTAGCGTAGTAAGATCCACGGGTAGACCAGCAATCTACAGATTAGATTCGGCTGCTCCTCAACGTGGATTTACACGTGAACAACTACAAATAATTCCCACGGATACACAATTACCACCGCGATCACTTAACTAGCACTAGTGCCAGCACCCCGACGTCGATTACACTCAAGACAGGTCAACATGGTATTTTCTCGTGTATGACCGCGACTATTATCTTTTCTGTCTACGGTAAATTGTCTTGAATCATTACTCGAATACCTCCACAGCATTATACAATTGCAACTTGTGCAATGATTATTCTGCTGCTGTTTTAACTCAATAATAAATTCAACATCAAGATCAAAGTCGCGTTTATTTTTTTTATCAGATTGCTTGTATCCGATTAATTTTTTTCTTATTATATCATCATCAATGACGTTAAATTTATTAACGATTTCAGGAATTATAATTCTACGTAATTGAGATATTTTTTCTGACCCTCGATATCGCTAAATAGACTAAATTTGACCACTCGATGTGATCGTCTACAATCCAGACTCGTGTGTCAGAAATAGTTAATCCCTGGGACGAGTGGATCGTCATAGCGTATCCCAACACCCATGGAGATTTGTCAGCGCATAATGCATCTTCGACCACACTGATATCAACAGCGACAATATCATTTAATACGAGATTTTGATTCTCAGTCTGTCCTGGAATATCAACATTAATATTCTGTTTTCGTGTATCTGATGGTCTGTAACATAACGGTACGGGTAATTCTGAATATTTTTCTTTATGCAGCTGAAATAACTGCTGTTGTAAATCGTCTCTGATTATTTTTCTGCTTGCTACTATCAAATCGGTGGGTCTCCATAAATTTAAAAAATCACTCATTGAGGTCTCTGAGATCACTCCACATATTATTTCACACTGAATTTTGTTTGATTGTAATCTGATTAATTTTTTAAATTCCTTTAAATTTTCATCGAGAGCTCTATGATCATCATCTATTTTTTCGTAATAATCAACGAAATTTTTTAACCAATCATGTGGAGATGGTCCAACAAAAGGCGGCGGTTGACCATGATCGCCACACATTATTATAGCGGTATTTTTCGTCAACAACCAATCAAGAAACATTTTTAATGTATCCAATGACACCGTACATATCTCGTCCCAAATAATTATTTTAGTTATATACTTTTCTCCCATTCGTTCAGGAGTCCATGTATCCCCGCGCCACCGAAAGAAACTATGATACGTGCACGATTGTGCTTGCCGTTGTTTCATCTCCCGTGCAAGTCTGTGTGTGGGTGTCAGCACGATCATATCTGAATTTCTAAAAACATTAATCGCTCGAGTCGTCTTGCCGCATCCACCAGGTCCATTGAGATATACTGTCTTATATCTAGTTATTGGATCACTCACTGACGGCGCTTTCGACATTTCTGATATTTTATTACACTTACGATCAAAATGTCTCATCCGAACATCTGCTGATTCTGTATAATTGTGTAACATTTCCTTTTTTATTCTCCACGAACTCCATCGTTCATCATTACTTGTAAATTTCATAACAGATTCTAAATATTTACTCGAAATATAAAACGAATCTGTTGCGACTCTGACTGCCGTCTCAGGAAATCTATTAATCATCGATAATAAATTTATGGAAACATAAGCCAACATGGAAGATCTTAGATGAGTATACTGTGGGGAGACATCATTTATGTAGCTAACGATCGTACCCAATTTTGTTCCGTCGGACAAATAAACACTTTCTCGATTTACAAATATATTTCTCGCTGTTGTATCAGCGATTATAAAATCGTACTCGGCATCATCTAAAATTAATCGTGCGTGATGTCTTTTATTATCATATGCACCACCCTGAGTAAATTTACCTATAATTTTTCTACCAAGATCTTTTGCGGTTTTAAGTTTAATCTCGAGAATTTTAGGAGCTTCTTTGATAATATCATCTTCGGAAAGATCAGGACATTTTTCCTTGAACTCGCTAATAACTTCATAAATACTGATAGAACCTGGCAGGGGCAACCAAACTTCGGTCTGTGCGTGATATAATCGCCTCACTGACAACCAACGATGTCAGTACAGCACAATCTAGTAAATATCGTAATAAAACTATAGGCGCCCAACGTTTTTCACAAAAATGTCTGCCAAACCAAACATAACAAATCTTGTGAAGATTTTCCTTAAGCTCGAATGATTCAACACAAGCGAATCCAGTCAGATCAAAATCAGGTAATGGTCCATTAATTGCCACTCGCATCATCTCGTTTGTAGGGTGGCCAAATCTTTTAAAGTATACAGAACAATCTCCGTATCCTAGAAAACTTCCTGGATAACATGCAACCATATCAACCGAAATAACATCGTTGTAATTATATTTGGTATTCCTCGATCCGCCGTGTCCGTATTCGACGCAACTTGCACGTACATCTTCAAGTAAATCAAATCGTGTTGGTTTCCATGAATTTCTTTCTCTAGCGAAATGAGCCGCAACAGATGGAACGGTAAAGCAATTAGTTAGTAATTTGTCAGTTTTTTCCGCGTGTTTGTACTTGGAAAACTTCTCCGCGAGATTTTTCATCTCGTCATGGAGAGATTCTGTTCGATATATTTCACCGTTTGGTCTAACAAACTGATCAAATCCACCTTCCTCATTACTTTTAAATAACCATACCGATACAGGATCGTTTTTACTTATTTCGTTGATAAAATCAAGCATACTCGTATCTGGGGGGTAAAATCTAATAGTTCGATCACGTGGAAATATTGTTACTGCGCTGGTCCATGCGTGCGCGTTATGATCAATAATATTTATTGAAGCTCCTTTTGATCTATATTTCGATTCGTACAGTATTTCTCCCGTTATTGTCGCTACGGTTATTGGAAATTTTAAAAGTTTTCCTAACTCAGCAACATCTTTTATTGTAGCACCGGTATCCTTAACTGAATCAGCCCACGAGTTTATTTTTTCACGTCTTAAATCCATTTCCACGCATCGCGTTTGTAAAGTGTTCTATTACTCGTTCAGCTACACAATTTAACCTTGAAAATTTCATGGGTGTCAGTTTATCAACGTTGGGTTTTTTATTTATCTCATAGATTCCATAAATAACCGCTGTTACAGGATACGCTCGCTCATAATACGGTTTGTCAATACCCGTCAACAGACCCGGTCTGGAATTTTACTTAATATGGCAAATTTATTATTACCAAGGACAGGATCATATTTGTCACGGATAATCCAACTACCTGTTTCTGTTAGTACAATAAATTTTACTCTGAAGAAATATTTTTGATTGCCCTCATACTCAGCGATGTAGTTAATGATAGTTTCCGCTCGTTTGTCATTCATTGTGGCGTCCTTGACAGTATTGCGTATAATCTTGAACGTTGACCATGTATGAGATGCACCATCCGTGTAAAATTCTTTCTTGGCGTCGTGAATTTTATTGATCAAACTTTTATTTTTCGGATCAACCAAATCTCGTACTGGTAAGTCTGGAGATAATCTGTCGAGGTTGAATTTATATTTAACAGGCCTAGTTTGGGATAATCTCTCAAACTCATTCATATAATTAAAACAAATTTTAAATAAAGAATATTATATATATACAATGTCTCAATGCATATGGTTCATGATCGGTTCAGTAAATCGATGCAACAAATCCTGCAGAAAGGAATTTTGTTGGATGCACTTACAAAATATACGGCGAGGAAGTCTAGGACCAATACCGTGTCTGCGGTGTGGTATTGGAGTGCGAGGAAAAACAGAATTATGTGGAAAGTGCGGTGGAAAACGGTTCAGAGAACATAAAAGATATCATGACAAAAAAAAGTAATAATAGTGAAAACGCTATAAAATCCGTGGAGGATTATATATCAAGATTTCAGACAAACAATGATTTAAACAAATAATATTATTATATAAATGGAGCAAAATATATTTGTCCCACATACTGTCATAACAAACTATGAATCAGATCGTAATGGTGTCATCAGACACTGTAGGTTGAGGAGACCAGTTGGTCATGTCATTAATTCTGGTTATCTAGCGTTCACATATGAGGGAGGAAAGAAAAGCTATCTCTGTCATAGATTTGTGTATGAATGTCATAATGGGATGATCAATGACGGTCTTGTTATTGATCATGTTGACGGGGATCCTCAAAACAATAATTTATCCAACCTTCGTGTTGTCACACAAAGCGTGAACTCTGCACGTGGTAATACTGGAAGATGTAAAACAATCGGAAAGAGGGCGGTAAATTCCACAAACACAGAAACTGGCGAGGAAATTATATTTCATTCAATGAACGCAGCTGCGAAATCCTTTGATATCTGCATGTCTTCAGTGCAAAAAGTAGCAGAAAATATATATAAAACCGCTTTCTCAAAAAAATATAAGCAGAAAATCACCTTTCAGTATTGTTAACTATCATCACCACCTCGAATTATATTTATTTTTTGGGGGGTCAGAAATTGTCATTATTATACTACTTATTTTTTGACTCATGAAAGGGAGGTAATTTTATGATCCTCGGTATATGGTCATAATCATATACAACATCCAAGGTCTGTGATGCCTGGTGGAGAAAGTTGAACAGTATGCATTACAGAAAGTATTTATGATTTCTAACTTACAAAAATATACAGTTCGTGTATTTTTCTGCCCTATTCGTGAAAGATTTAGAACAGCGCAACACATAGAATACATGCATATTTCATCTAACCTACAGAAAACCGAGCGCAGCATGACATGTATATTCCAGCCTACTGAGTGCAGAATCCAGCGTCTAGTCTGTATCGATTGTGGCGGGTTAATTTTAGATCCAATGTACAGCACATGGATCCTGCATCTACTGACTCGATTACAGAAATAGGTCCATGATAGTGTTTGGAGTTAAAAATGAGTTGCATTTTCCTTGTTCAGTGCAGAAATATAATGCGAGATTGTGTATGTATGTGTGATTATTTATTTATGGAGTAAACTCCCTTTGACCAGTCATAGAGAGGATGGAAAAATCTAGCAGTTAGATGATCTAGACCGGATGTTCTATCATAGATGGCGTGGTATAGTAAATAGGAAATTCCTTAATTTAGCTTTGTTTGGTGAGAATATATTATATAAACGTATTTCTTGAATTCAGAATTGTATTTTGAGTAAATATATTCGAAATTAGTTCCTTTTCAATGATTATTAGCTATATATTAACTTCCGAAACATATGTTTGTAATAAGATTTGATAGCTCAATCGGTATCGTATTGGACTGTGACGCTCGCGGTCCAGGATCGAATCCCATGGCTGACAACATGTCGGTGGTTTGCGCATAATTGCGATTTTTATAATAATTGGGGGCTCCGCCAAATCCTCCCGCTCAGCAAAACTCAACCACCATATCAACCGGTGGTTGATACATATTTTCGTATCACCCACGGGCTTGATTATTGTGGGTGGGTTTTTGCTGAGCCTATATGTTTGTACTGTCCTTTATTCATTATATGTTTGTAACGTCCTTCATTCATTGTACATACCCATTTCATTGTATATATTCATTTCATACTTAATGATCTTGCTAAAAAACTCGAATAGAAGTTCATTTCATAATATATGTTTGTGCCGTCATTCATTGTATATATCCATAATTTGAGCTCGCTAAAGACTCATTCATTGTATATATCCATTTCATTGTATATATCCATTTCATTGTATATCTTCACCAAACACACCCTCTTGGGCCTCTAGACCGTTGTAGGCTCTCATAGGGGGGTAGTACCTGTGCCGTCCTTGAAACATCCCGACGAACTCGCTAAAGACTCGATAGGGGTTCTATAGGGATAATTTTTTTTGTTTTAAAGATTTATATATTATATAATGAACCATGAAAATATCAAATATTTCTGCTATTAAAAATCTAGAAGAAAACGGAATTAATGTATCTGATGAACTAAATCCTTTTGAAACGTTAGAAGAACTTAAAAATGAAAATAAGTATGTTCTATCATCTCAATATAAGTTCATAAGGCGGATTCAGGCAGCTATGTTTCAGTCACTGGCTATGGTGAACGATGATCAAGTAAATCAATTTATTCCTCTTTCTGTTGCAGTAAAAAAGATCAGGTCGGGATTATCCAGCGAATACGAAACAAAAAAAACAGTCAGAACCCGCATAAGACACTTAAGAAAAATTATGTCAGCGGGTAACGACCAAAGCAACCCTGAGTAGTAGTATAATTTCCCTCACTGTATATCACATCAGAATTAATTTACATAAAAAAATAAAATATTTCAGAATAATAATAAAAATATTTCAGAATAATAATACAATATTTTTTTGTAGTATTTTTTTGAAAACAGATTGATTTCTATACTTTTAAGTACCAACCACCCCATCAGAATTAGCAAACTGATTAATTTGTATAATTTTCAGTACCAATTACCCCATCAGAATTAATAAACTGATTGATTTGCATACTTTTAAGTAGCAATCGCCCCATCAGATTGATTCATAAAAGATAAAATATTTCAGAATAATAATAAAAATATTTCAGAATAATAATACAATATTTTTTTGGTAGTATTTTTTGGAAAACTGATTAATTTGTATAATTTTCAGTAGCAATTACCCCATCAGAATTAGCAAACTGATTGATTTCTATACTTTTAAGTACCAACCACCCCATCAGATTGATTCATTTCAGAATTATTTCAGATTGTACAAAATTGATTAATTTATGCAATTTATCCCATCAGTGATTATATTTATTTATTCTGAAATATTATTTTTTTAAGTTGATCGAGTTTAATACAGGAGTGTGTATAATTTAGAATCTGATCTCTGTTACAGATGATCTCAATAATATGTTCTTGGCGGAGCTCATCTAACTGTTCTTGTGTTAATAAGAAATCCTCGCTTCCGTATTCATCAATAACTAAATTAACGCTAAATTGCTCTGTGTCTTGTGAAAACACTGTTCTGATGGCGTTTTCAAGTGCTTCTTTGTCATGTATAAAAACAATCACATGCTGGTACATTATATAATATTTACTGGATTAATTAAGATTTCACATACAGATTTATCACAATCTCTTCTCCACGCATGTCAATTAAGCGATTAAGGTGGTCTGTGAGCTTAAAATTTATTCGTGTTAACATATTATTGTGACACCGCAGATACACAGGATTAGTTGGTTCTTGCACGATTAAACTTCCAGGGGGAACTTGTGGTGTAAATGTATATAAAATATATCCTTGTTGAGCCTGATTTGATTTTCCGAGATCTATTTGATAGCTGCCATCGACTACGTCACAAACCAGATTGACCACGATCGTGCTGGTTATATTAACGATTCCGGGAGATACGTGCCTGCCGCCGCCATGTGGATCATTATTATATCTGAGAACAGTTGGAGGTGGTGCTAGTTTTCTCCATGCATCGAGTATTTTAGGAAAATATTCATCAATGACATCATTGACAGATTTTCCTAACTCGATTACGTTATACCAAGGGAGTTTAAAATTCGGTAAATTCGCCTCTGGTATTCTAAATAAATCTAAAAACTGTTGCTTAGATTTATTTGTATCGCTGTGAACATGATCAATTATCGCCTGAATTAATCGCTGGTTAAAATATTCCATGTCGTATGCGAGCTGATTTAATATCTCAATTTGTTTAATAATTTCGTTGCGTAAAGTTATATCAAAAAGATGTTCCTGGGAAAATTGCCGTAGTCGCTGTAGTTGTTCTTTATGCTCTTTATCAATTAATTTGAAGTAATTATTGATATCAACCAGGCGTATATTAAAGTATTTAGTTCCTCCTCTTTGGAGTCGTTCATAAGTAAAAAACCACATAATATTATCCTTACTGTGAAATTCAAATATACTACCAAACGTTGCGTTTTTTAGCCCAATTAAATTTTCCTCGTATGATGGTAAAACTCCGTGGTATGATTTATTGTCCGTGACATAATCAGACTTTTTTGGTTCTGGTGTTATCGGTGTTGATATTTCAGGCCAACCTAGTACGGATCTTATCGTGGATTGATAGATATCAACCGCATAATCAGGAGAATGTATCTCAACCGTCGAGGACAGCGTTGGTTCATGAACGTTAATTGATATTTTTGCTTCTTTTCCGGTTATTGATTTTATTCTACGTTGAAATTCCTCATTGATTTGTTCGATCTCATAATTACCAGTGGGTATTCCAACATCTATCCAGTCAGGAGTACCATCTGGTTTGTTCTTGTTAGCAAATACAAGCAAATTATTTGCTGGTGTACCATTAAATGATTTTGATCTGATATTTGGCCAGCTGTAATATACCCGTAATTGAGCTAATGATATTTCTTTTACTGGAATTGCAGTAGGAAAATTAATACTAAATTCAGGATTAGTTGAACTTACCGAGATCATTGTTATCTTTGACGGAGTTGTATTATTCACGATCTGCTGGAGTAATTCTGTCATTATTAGTATTTATGTCTTTAATACCGATACCTTCGTCGCATATTTTAGTCATTATTGAAAACGCGAAATCAGATATAATTCCATCACTGAGACTCGCTGATAACAACGAGGATAACTTTGAGTATGCGACCGTCGCTGTATGCAATCTTATCATGTAATCGGATAATTTTTCATTCATGCAAGTACATATTTTTTGTGATGATATTGAGCACACCTGCAATCGTTGTTGCTGCTGAAATACAAATAGTTACGGCTGCTGCTGCCATCATTGTCACCGCTGATAATATAACACCGGTTCCAGCAACAACAGCGGATACTGAATAAACAATCACATCAACGATAACTAATTGTCGTCGATATTTATTTACTTTTACTGTATATTGTTCGACTTGATCTTTTAGCGCCGCCTGCCATTCACGCGCTTGATTGTACCTGTATTGTGCACCGTCCATATATTTTTGTGCAGTAAATAATTTAGGTGTTTTAGCTACAAATTCCAAACACCACCAGTAAGATGTTGCGTTTAATTTCTTATCATCTGCTTCCAGAATAAAAATTTCTTCGGTTCCCCTATTTAATATAACAGATACAACCCCGGAAAACCTATCCGTTGAATGACGCCATAGATACGTTGTAAATATTTCAAATTTTGCACCACTGAACACAGACAACCTGTAGACGCCAGTGACTGTTGCGGTATATTTGATAGTTTTATTTTGCTGCGACCATGTTGAAAATCCCGATGATACCGTGTATACGATGTTGGTAATATCAGCGGGGGTAACCCCGCCGGGAATTTTAATCAGACTGGTTTTGTTAACGATATCAGGAATCCCCGCTACGATGTCTTCAATTGTTTTTTTAGTTGTGTCGATGTTCGTCTTGATATCAGAAAGTTTTATGTCAACGGAGTGCGGAGTGCCGAAGAATTCTTCTGCGGTTCTTTGATGGTTTCTGCGAAATCTTTCAAAAGCGCCCACGTGAACGTCATACTCAGCCCGCAACGTGGATAATTTACCATCTATACGGTGTCAACGTATTTTTTTGTTAATGCATCTTCGTCGGATGTTGGATCTCTTAAAACTACTATTTTATTTCCGTTCATGTTGAGTTCACCCGTCATTGTGTCGCCGGTATTTTTCACGCGATTAGCAACGCTTCTTGCAATTTCATCTCTGATGGTTGTAAATGATACACTTGAATCTCTGATTTTTCCGCTGTCAGTAAACACGGGAATATTATCCGTAACTGCACCGAGTACTTGTCGAACTATATCATTCCATCTGATATTGCTCGTTTTAAGTTTACCATATCGACCTTGAAAAATAACGACCTCATCTGGATCAACTCCAGCAAGATTCATTTTTGGTCGCATACTTCGACGGATCAACATCGCCGAATTTTCTCTTAACGCGTGAAGATCTTCTTCCGTAAATATCAACCATTATATTTTAAGATCCAAGATCTGTTTAAATCGCTTTACGAATCGGTTGCTTGTATAATCATGCACAACTTTATGTGGCGGTTTGGATGATTTTGATATAGCGTCGAGTACATTAATTACCTCACGGCCGCATATTGGAGGATCTGTCATTGTTTGTGTGGGTAGCGTTGAATACCAAACTCTGGAACCAGAGGTTCTTGCGTGAAGTGGTGCGACATACTTGATAAATTCAACAGGTGGAGCTAACCCGTACGAATCAAAATAAACGATTCCACGTGGATCAACCGCGTATGATACCCAATGAGTACCAGGTCCTGAATTCGAGTCGAGATTAATAATACCTGTTTCGAGTTTGTTTGGTTGTTTTGGTAATTGATCTCGCATAAAAACACCTCTAAAGGCTTTTATTTTTAATTTTCTAGCAACATCAAGTAAATCAAAATTTGATGCTGGAACATCTAACGTGGAAGCCTTAGACCTTTTCCCCAGCGAGATCCCGGCAATCTTAGACCGCGTCCCTTTTTTTGTATCCATTTCCTGTTGCTTTCTTTAGAACCATTCCAGCAGCTGTTCCAACAGCACCTAACGCGGCTGCTTTTGCTACGGCTGGAGCGGCAGCAGCTATTAACGCTGGAATAGCCGCGAGAAGTGGAAATATACCACCTATTTTAACCATGTCCTTGATGGCGCTCGCAGAAAGACGTAATTGAACTCCAGTTTTTGATTCTAGGGCTTTATTGAAATATTTAATCTGATTATTTGTCAACGATAATTTGTTTGGACCACCACCCATCTGATCTCGTTTTAGTGATATTTTAGTTCCGCATTTGCTGGTGGTTTTTGATTGAAGCTTTTTGACCTGACCGGGAGTCAGAGTAACATTAACATGACTATACGACATTTTTATATAAATAATATTTTTCTGAATAATTAAAGATTTTCCACTGGTGCATCAACGACTCTCATTCGACCACTACCGCCTTCAAGTAACATGGCTTTATCGCTGAGTATGACCGCGATTGCTCTGTAGAAGGCACCAGCACCTGGTGGGTTAGTAACACGAGCTCGAAAGTGTATATCAACGACAGATTGTTTGGATAAATCAAGATGTTCTAGTGAAAAATAATAAATCGGATATAGACCTGTAAAATCTAATTGTGATATTTGCAAACCAGTATCTATATTTTGATCATGTCCCATGAATGACATTAAACGATGATATGCACGCGCTACGTGATTTTGATCAAAATTTAACAATATATCTTCAGCTGGTTCTTGATGTCCATTTATTCGCAAGGAACCTTCATTGACTCCAAGATTGTCAAATATCATATGTGAATGTTCTTGATTATTTGTCCGGTCATTATTTTGCAGCGCAATAAAAATATGTCGTGGTGAAGAAACACCCTGTTGTGATGCTATATGCCATGTAAATAAACCATTAACATTACTTTGAATAGCATCTGTGGTTACTGTTAACCATGATAGCAATGATTTACCACCTTGATCCATAAAAGAAAGTAATTTTTGTTCCTCAGTAATTGATGGAGTCATTACTGGCATCCACAATGAAAGTTTTGATATATTCACTTTACCATCAGCAACACCAGCACCTCGCCAGATTGCATCATTATCATCACCTTTTCTTACGAGCACAATTGTGTGTTTAGCTCCAAAGATGACCTTTCTAACATTTCTGCAAAATCCAAAGATGTGAGATAATGGAATTGCACAGGACAAATTTCTATCATTTCCTGACAACGCAGCTCGGCGTGTTGCAAACCCTAAGTTGTAAGTCGCATTAATACATTTTATAATATCAAAATCAGCACCTGGTCTGTCTGCGTGTTCAAAATCAACTGGTTTTTGGATCAGCTGCAGTATTTCGTGGTGCCAGTAACTTAGTATATTGAACATGATCAGCGTGGTTAGTAATATCTTTAGCAAACATCATTGTTGGACCAGCCAATCTTGTGTAATCATCAGAATATCTCGCTAGACCAATTATTGTTGTAGCAACATCAACATCCTTCTGAATTGATTCAATATTTTTTCCATCGATCATATAAGTGGCGCTATCAAACAAAGCCATAATTCCGTTGTTGACAAAACCAACACGCAAATTAGCGGTATATGGCGTATTAGCTACAACATTCGTTACAAGTCTACCTTCTACCTCAGTAAACGCCTCAGCGGGCAAGAAATATCTACTTGTATCATGAACCTGTAATTCGATTCTCCCCCGCTGATTTGGTTGTCTTGCGTCATAGGAATAAAATTGATAATCACGTACAGATTCATACTTAAGGACAGGTGCCTCCATATCAAATGCTGGGTCTGATTCACGCTTGAACATTTTTATTATAATTACCATTTTTCCAAATGATGATCTAAATCATCGTCGACGAAGACCGCTTCCTGCTATTAAATTTGCTGTTATATTTTTTTCTGCTTCTTCAGATAATTCCGCTAGTTTTTTATTTGCAGCCTGATTGGGTCCTTGATCTGCTATCAAATTTGATGTTATATTTCTTTCTGCCTCTTTAGATAATTCCGCTAGTTTTTGATTTGCAGCCTGATTTATTATTTTATTTACGTCTGCTGGCATAATTTTAGTACTTGCCAGTTTCACTGGTGGTTGCTGTTTTCGTCGCAATAATCGTGCTAGTCTTTCTTTGATTGCCGAAAACGCCTTACCAGCAACATTGACAATTGCTCCAGGAGCTTTATCACGAACAACATCGATAGCTTTCATCGATATTTGTTTTGCAACGGGTGCTGATTTTGGAGCTATCCTTGTAAATAATCCCTGAATAACATCACCAAGCCCATCTCCGTAAGTAGCTCTGTAGATTGGTAATCGTGAATTTATCGCTCTGACCTGTACGGGTTTACGATGATTATTATGTATGATCATCTTTTTTAATTTACCATTTATTTAACAACTAGTCATCAGCAAGTTCATCGATAAGTTCTCGGTAAACTCCGATATCAATGATACCACCTTGAAATAATCGCCGACAAATATCAGATGCTTCATTAATTATTTCTGGTGAATTATTTCCGGCACGTTTTCCTCCTATGAGAACTTCTAACCGTGACACATCATTAATGATATTATCAGGACATAAACCAGATCCTGTTTTAGGTTCATCTTGAGGTGTTTTAAATACTGGTGGTTGCATTACCGGAGAAAGTACTTCAGTGGTGACTGGGGGTATGTCAGGTGAGTCACTTCTTCGAAATCCATGTGGTGAATCTACCGGTGAATATGTCATTGCCGGTGCAGAAATTGTTTTACGTTGTAAAGGTGGAGGAAGTTGATACTGGGATAGTTGTTCTTGTTGTTTCAGTCTCTCTCTATGAAGCTTTTTTATTTCTTTATTAAGATTTTTATATTCTTGACCTTTAGCTTGTTTTTTGTTGTAATATACGCGATATATATATTTAATAAGATTATCATCACTTACTTTTTCATGACGGGATTTTAAAATACTAGATTTATTAAATATACTATTTAATATTGCTTCGGGTAATTGTTCTTCTTTAGTATTTCTAATTTCTTCAACAACCCCTTCCTTAAATTTTGCAATTAATTTTATATTTTTTCTACTAGTTCGGGTTCAGGTGCATGTTCCTTTTGCACGTCGGCGACTTCAGTACGAAGTTTTCCAATACTTTCAAGTATTTCCTCACCAACAGGTGGAGGTTGAGCCGCAGCTATTTCCCTGGCTATGCCAGGTGGAAGATCTCGTAAAATCTTCTTTGTTTGTTTAGTTCTTCTTGCTATTTTTTCGGTTTGTTCTGCTGTTTGTTTTGATACCGGAAGAAGATCTTCTTTGATGACAGCTGTAACTTGTTCAGTAGCTGCAGTGACGGGTTAAAACATTTTTTTAGTTTCTTCTTCGTACTCAACTTGTGCTTCTTGCTGCGCTTGTAGATTTTTTCTAAATGAGTTTCTGACAGGAAGAAATTTTTTAATTGCTTCTAATCGTTCTCGTGCTATTCTTGCAGTGTGAGATTCTGGATATACCATTATTTTTAATATAACAATTTTTTAATTAATAGCAGCAGAGGGGGTCCTGTTTACAATTCTGTTTGGGACAAACAATAATCGTAGACGTGGTATTGACCTCTATGAAGGGTCACTTTTTTTTTTGTCTAAACACAAGGGTGACCATTCCCCTAAGTGGTCTGTTCACCCCCTCTGCTGCTCCTTGATAGATCAAAAAATGAAGTGATGCAACAGTCCGTGAACGATTTCAACACTGATATGTATTACTTGGCGTATACAGACTAATGTAAAGAGAAAATAATGGTTTCCAATATTATCTATCAATGAACCGAAATTAGTCTAGAAAATATATGCAGCAGAGATATTTTCCTATCTCTAAATCACGGCTTAAATTATACTCATCGATTCGTAGGTATTAATTCATTCAATAGTATTTCTTTCAGGTATTTGCCTTTCACCTGTTTTCTTTCTTTGTCTCACAATTTCCACTCCTTACCATTAACAGTACTGACATAATAACTTAGTTCTGACGGCTGATGATCACTGCAATCTCACCTCTGTCTGCTTGGGTTCGAGTCTCAGATTCGGCTAATGTGGGTATGGGAGAAAGCTTGCCAGTAGCTTCTCGTGGGTCGATGGTTCTTTGTTTCCCGGGTTCTTCCTCCACCATTAATACTGGCCGCCATGTATAGCCTATTGTGTGCTGAAAAATGGCGTTAAACCCTACAACAACAACAACAACAAGAACTGACGGCTGATAGTTACGACTACAAATATTACAGCTTACACTTCACACTGCGCATGCCTACACAATCTTGCGTTGCTAGTAAACAAACCGCTACGAGATCTTGACTCTCAAGATGTCTCAACCTCATTTTCAGCGACCTATAGACGATCATTTCGGATATTCGAAAGGAACCTGTAAACTCTTTTGTTACTGATGGTGTACCCGAGAGAAATTAAGCGACGAATCAAGAGAATATCCGAACGTGACAGATAGTTGAAGTATGTCTTCGTGCATAGTTCGTGCAGAATTATGAGCAGCGTAAATCGCGGAGCTGCACTAACCCCCAAACGGCATATCCATTGTGAAACAGACATTTCAGAGTACAAAATTGTCAGGAGCAAAAAACTATCACATGCTCAGAGAAACCAAACCAGTTAGTAACGTTTTGGTCCTCCTCAAACTCAAGGACGAACAACAAGACACATTTTCACGGTATTGTAGAGTTGAACATTTCCAAATACAGGTTCAAAATTCCACCGTCGCAAAGCATTGTATCATGTCCCAGTTTCTTGGATGAAATACTTTGTGGATAGCATATGTGATATGACAAACCCCCGTGTGGCCAGTAGCGTGATAACGGAGGGAGGGGGACTGGCCGGTTACCCCGGGAGTCAGAGGTCTTGGGGCGCCAAAACCACAGGCGACAGACGTGCTGGAGCGCCAAAAACCCCTTTGGACCTTCATTGTCGCAACGGGCGCCATTTATCCTTGGTTCGTTACTGCCCGTGATTCTAAAAGGATAAGCAGTAATGGGAAATTCGTATCAGGTTCTCCCAGCAGATGGTTAATATAATACAACGAATATGTATTTCAAAACCACCATTTAAGTCCAGGATACCTATTATTAACGAACACAGCCTGGAGGAGATCTGCAAGAGATGTGTGCCAATGTAAGCTGGCGTACGCCCTATGACAAACCCCCGTCTATCCCCCTAATATGATTAACAGGGATAGGATATTTGTGTCAGGTTCTCAAAAGATGTGGCAAATATAATAAATACAAATACGTATTTAAAAACTCCCTGTAACTCCTTATACAGCCCTTTGCCTAACAAACTCCGGAAAGGTCAACAAGGGATGTTCGTTAACGTTGGCTGTACTACATTGTAAAGTCTGTAGTTTTTGTAGAATTTTAACAAAAAATTGGTATAATGGTATGCGTAAGCATGTTATCGGACCAATCGGAAACCTAGTTTTCGTCAAAACTTGTGAAGGTTATCGCCCCTTTCCGATGAAAGCTGCACTAAATGTTCCGTGTTACCGCTCATAGAGCCTAATGGATAATATAAAATGTCGTGAAGACTAACAACGTCCGTTAACATGTCACCAAAAATACTATTACTAATGCTCCAAAGTCAACATTTTCTTTTAAAGCAGATATCAACTAAATCTGATATGAAGGTACGTTTTACCCATCTCTCAGAAAGAATCAGCCATGCTCGATAAGCACGAGTCCCCTTAAGTTATTTCACATAATCATGTCCCTTTCCCAATGTATGATTCAACATAATCTTTAAATTAACGCTCCAAATTCCGCATTACTTATTAATTTTCAACTATATTTGATATTCAGAGTTACCTCAACAGCATTTTTCACGAGTCCGATTTAAAGTCTAGCTTTTTCTGTCTACGTTTCAAAGTTTTGTGGTCACTGTTGCATGTAATGTGCACCAAGTCTTGTTGAAAATACTCGATTGTGTAAATGTTGTCAGCTGTGGAAATGCGCAAGTCATGGCTTTAATAATCAGCCTTCCTCGTCTATGCTGAAAGAGTTATGGCCCATGATCGTCTCAATAAAATTAAAGTTGTGTTCTACAATAAGTTATATCTGAAAACATGTGACCATGTGTTTATCGGCACACTTATTCAGAGCGAAGAAGCCATGACATCCCGAGGCATCCGCTACACGGAAGACTGGAGTTTTAAGATGTATATAAAGTGACTTAAAAATAGTGCAAACAATGTTGTTTAAATAACGCTGCATTGCCACGCAATTAGTTCCTAGATAATGCAATTAAGTGAATTTATAACGGCCCTAATGAGGAATTGGTAAATATAATTTGCAAAACATTTACATCAAATTCAAGAGAAAGGGAGTGATAGATCAGCTGCAGTCCTTTACCCTTCGTGTCGATAGGTATGCAATAACACTGGGATGACTTCCAGTATTTTAATATGTAATAACATTATGATGACTTCCAGTATTTTTCTATATAATTACACTAGGATGACTTCCAGTATTTTACTATGCAATTACATTAGGCTGGTTTCCCTTTTTCTATATAATTACACTAGTATGATTTCCAATATCACGTAGACAATTCGATAAAGTTGTCCACATGAACGTGCAGTAAGAATTAGCCAGCTATAACTTACCTGTGGTTGGGAAAACAAGTGGTTTCCAGGAGCGGATCTTAGGGGTGTTCCTCTATCCCACCCCGCCAAAAACAAGTTAGCGTTAAAAACCGGAAAAGTTTCTTAATAAGTTTTAATTAAAACTAGATGGTTTAAATTATGGCCTGGAAAAGTTTAAAATTCAGGATCTTCCTGAGCCACCGCCATTTTGGGTCCCAAAAGGGGTTCCATCCCACAGTCCCCCTACTCGTCTATGCATCAACCCCACTACCACCACCCCACCACCGGAAAAAAAACTATATTAAACAATATTTCTGGACCTGACCCTGATCTCGCTCTCCCATAGTCAGTATAATTCTTATTCAATCACACAATTATCTTTCTAAACTTCAAACATGTTCTTACCTAAAATTGTGAAATTGTCCAACGTAAAACAATCATATAAACACAGCGCATGTTTCTGATCTGGGACCTCAACACAAAAGTGAGACTAGCTCTTGAGAAAAACCATCGTGTCACTGAGTGTAATTCCGCAAAACCAGGGCGTCCCAAAAACTTAACAGACTAGACGGAACGATCTTGATGAATTTTCCTCGTAACATTCGTAGGTATTTTAAATAACAGCTACAACACTGAACATAAATGTAACATTTGTTTAGGGACCAAATGTGAGTTTTAGGTTCCAGTAGTGGAGAATAAAAATAAATATTGCACCTATATTCAGACTTGGAATTGTCTCTGGAAAGCACTGAAGAACAACGATGAAAAAGAACTATCCTAAGTTGAAAAATGAACTTGTCAGTGGATCTGCCATTTATACAACAACTATATCATGGCCTTGAAACGTTAGATGAGTGCAAACACCATAACCGTGCAAGTACTACAGATAGAAAAGAAAACCTACTTTTCTACATTAGATAACAAATACATTCGGAACTTTTAGGATAAGTAGCAATTGGAACG
Organism: Sinohyriopsis cumingii; assembly: GCA_028554795.2. NCBI lineage: Eukaryota > Metazoa > Mollusca > Bivalvia > Unionida > Unionidae > Sinohyriopsis > Sinohyriopsis cumingii. Next base: position 108,205,128 of record CM068840.1, on the reverse strand, counting down.
TCTCGATGATTTCTTCAAACATTTATCTGGGAACTAATTTGATGGAGTGCTGCAGAGTTAAAATGTAAAATCCAGACGATGGCAGACAACTGTCAAATCCTGTAGTACTAAACTAAAATAGTACTATTCCGAAGCCATCATAATACCTTTTATTCCACAAAATAAGTAGCATACAGTTTTCTAATAGCTCAAACTTGAATAAGAAAACTTGAGCATTTCGAATTGCTGATGCGTGATGTCACACAATATCATTTAGTAACCAATGCGCATCTGAATGCATTGGAATATTTCAGATATGTTTTTTTAAGATCTTTGGCGGAAACACTGAGCATCTTTCGTTGGTTAAGGAAGATGAGACCAATGAGGTCGCTAAATCTATACAGAATTGGCAACAACGAGAAAGACCATAACTTCAATGTTGGTAGTCGAAGAATCTTCCCTAAGGAAATACAACGGCCATCCTACTACTATGTCTGGCCCTGAATCATTAGAATGGATTGAATCATTTGTGTTTAAAGGCAAGTCAACTAGAGTTGATATAGCGATCATTTTGGAGTAAAGTGTCCTACCAACCAACCCGGCCTAGTCTTCACTGGATGAGAACTAGCGTCCTTCTGGTCCAGAGTCTGATATGCTAACTTCTAAGCCTCTGCGGCTTGCGTAAAGAAAGGGCCCAACTTCAAATTAGGTAACAAATCAAAGAAGTTGTGAAAGGTACATCGATAACATAAGCTGTTTGGGCTTGTAGGCCTGATCTATAGAACGCATGCGCGCTACCGCAGGGGATGGCAAACTATGTGGGAACTTTCAAAGGCAGTGATAAATGAGCATCTTTTCTCAACTCTTTAATCATGTTGTCAAAAAAGAATATTTCTCAATTAGTTTCAGCTCATCAATGAATGCAACATTTCATTGGCTGTTATAAATTTAAGCAACAATGACATCTGTCAGGATTGTATCTAAGTAATCATGCCACCCAGAATCGGATTTTCGAATTACGAGTCACGTGACCAAAAGGTCAAGACCAAAATGAAGACTACGAACTTGGAACGGTTTGTGCACGATTCAGTCCATGGTAATTACAGAAACTATCTTTCTGTTGATTCACCGTAGTCTTCTACGAACATTGACAACAATTGTAAAATAAGGTATGGTAAATCTGAAATGATGCATATTTATGTTCTTGTAATGATTTACGAAATGGTTTACAGCTCTAAAATGGAGGCTAAAAGGAAATTCCCTTCTGCATGGAATCAAAACTGCAGCCATATTTAATCATGGTTGTCAGAGAGACCTCAATAGAAAGCTACAGCTACTCGTAATACTGATAATGTCAGTCGTATACTTACATTGTCTATGTATGTATGTAGTGGGTAGGTTGATACGTGAGTTTGTGGGTTAGTTGGCAAGTATGTGCTGCTGTGAATGTATATGTATATATTGTATGCTGCATAGAACGAAACTCAATGCATACTAATCGATTTAGTAACAAAGCTACATTGATTTGTTTGTATCTTAGTATCAGTTTGCAATTTATCGTAACTACAATGGCGAAGCGACCGAATAATCAACCCGTGCAACTGCGGTGCTGAGGAACAGACCCCCAGATATCCTATCAAACAACAGTTTTGTATTGGGAAGGGGTCCCAGAATAAGGTTTTTATGGGGTGGGGTGGGGGTGGACTTCTTAGAATGTCTTTCTTTTACGACGAAATATATACTGTTTTCTTTTTCTTGTGCATTCCACTACTACGGTGTCCGAGATTAGCAAAGGGGACTAAATCTTGCTTAAGCACACAGTTCGATACTAAAGTTACTTCCCTTATACCGAAATACTGGATACCCACTTCTGCCAATTAATGCACGCCATTAAACTGATTTTGAATTAGGTGTTACACTGAGGACAACCAATGTCAATCATATAAGGTTATTTTCTCAACCTTTACATTGACCAATACAAAGATAATGCCAAATTATACTCTTGAATAGTCCATAAAGTCATCCCAAAAGCAAACAAAGAGAGCAGTAAACAGTCAACTATGAATTTTACCTACATCTCTTTATGCAAAACATTAGTATGTAGTTTGTCTCGTAAATATAATGTTCACATTGTAACAGTGTATAAAGAATCTGGCATACGCATCTGCATGTGGACGGGTTACTAACAATATGGTCTCTTTTCTTTCTTAAGCAGACATTAAGTGTACACCAGATATCCTTATCTGATAAAACAAATGTTTATCCAGTCTAGTTTAAATCATTTTCATTTTCAACAGTATCTACTTCTGCATAAAATGCGCAAGAGAGAGAGAGAGAGAGAGAGAGAGAGATTGGTGCGGTCAGCTGATGTAGACGACTTTCTATTTGCTGATCTCATCATAACAAAGGATGAGATGTTCAAAAAACGATACATGTACGCAATAGTACGCGTGACTTCACTTAGGTTATAGATCAGTAAATCTTGTTCTATTTATTTGGACTTTCTACATTTTCATATCATTGGAATAAGTTGCAAGTTTTCTAACGATACATCATTAACCAATTCATTGTGGTTTTAATATTTTTTGTATAGAAATAAGCCGAGTTTTGGAATCAGTAGATTAAACTCCACTATGTGCTTCATCACATTTATATGTACTTTGTACATGTTCATATCAATATGCAAGGATATATATATATATATATATATATATATATATATATATATATATATATATATATATATATATATATATATATATATATATAAGAGATGGAATGAAATGACATCTCTTATCGATTACAAGTCTCGGGACAATGGGTCATTTTAATTGCATAAACATCTGCTATCAGTGCCAGAGACTAATAGGAAGCAGTAAATGCAATCCTGGAATTTCTGTCTAAAGGACTCTATAAGCATTCAAAAGTGTAGGCAACTTGGCTCTTTTCTATGGAAGCAATTCTACCACTGAGCTTCTGCAATCACTGTTATAGTCCCATGTTGTTACGTACCAAAAATGGGGGATAATAGTTAGGGCACGTGGTCGGCGAGATGTGGCTTCTCACAAAATATTATCCTTTTATGTTTTTTTTAATGAAATAATTGCCTAAAACGTATAATTTTCATCTAATTATGGGATATTTTATTTAACTGTACTGAATGTTTGCTACGACATTTTCCAGAGGCAGGTAATATCTCTCCTCTGATGTATTCTGGACACGTCCATGTGATGTCAGGTACATAATTAAATTACTGCCATCTCATTGAATTCAGTAATCCGATTACCTGGATATATGATTACCTTACATACACAGATTGAAATTCAATGCAACTAGCATTAACATGACGATCTAGAAGACTTATCAAACAGATAACGTCCAGGAAAAATGACACATTCATTGAAATCCGACCCCACAACTCTGTCTGTGTGTGTGTGTGTGTGTGTGTGTGTTTAACGTAGCTTTAACAGTTGGAGTCATATTGGTACGATGTCTGTCGTGTGGCAGTTTATAGTGATGTCTAGCACTGGAGCTTCATGCCGCAGACATGTGGCATCATGTCCGACTCCAATTACATTATCTTGACACACGGCCAACCAGTCCTGACACTAATGCTGTGCGACAAGCAAGGCAGCTGCTAGTACTATATATTTATAAGTTTTGGGAATGAGTCGGTCAGGGTTCGAATCCGCGACCTCTCGCACCACGCGGACGCTCTCTCCACATAGGCAACCGGATCGGTTCTCTATGCATCTAAGTTAATTTGGTCATGTGGGAAAACTGTAAAGACAAATATTAGTTTGATGCAAATCATAACTGCGGGTCCAAAATACAGACTTATTTACAAAATATTGTTTTAATAACCCTTTCACATCTCTTGCCAGTAGCTTCTCGAGGGTCGGTGGTTCTTTCCGGGGTTTTCCCGGGTTCTTCCTCCACCATTAATACTGGCCGCCATATATAGCCTATCGTGTGCTGAAAAATGGCGTTAAGCCCTACAACAACAACAACAACAACATCTCTTGCCTTCTTCATCCAAGCCATAACGCTATGCGCAACTAATTTAAATCAGCGTTCTACGACCATATAGAGCATCTATCATTTAAAACCCAGTTCACTGTGACATACATTTCATACATTTTGACGATAGAAAGCGAGTGTATATAACTCCAATTACTTTCAGTTAGGCAAATTTAACACAATAAGAAACACTACCTGTCGTTTCGATGAATTCAAATTTTTCGCTACAAGGTAATTTGATCAGTTTCACTAAGGGATATCCTATTGAAAACGTAAGCTTACAGCCTTTATTTTCATAAATAGTCCATGTTGTTTGTCCCTTCCCGATATAGTAATGTAAATATATATTTCTGCATAAATAGCAAAACAAATATTGCCATTACGTAATAATGAAAGGCAAAACTAGAATTGTTTACTTCAATAAATATGGTGTCTAACTTTGTATTTTACGTCATTCTCTTTGGTTTGTGACCTCAAAGGGTATTCCCTCCATTAATTTTGATTACATGTTTTATATTTAATATGCCTTGGATATAATCAATGTTACACTGAAATATTAACACTGAATGTGTACATAACTTAAATTAATCGTAACTAGAAAATCGGTTAAGGTTGGACAGACAAATTTGAGTGCATGTGTTTCGCTACAGCATTTACACACATCAACACCTGAAGTATGATTTCTACTGTAGTAGCGGTGGTATTTGTACTAGTAGTACTGGTAGCATTTGTCGTATCAGTAGTAGTAATATGTTTAATAGTACTAGAAATAGTACCAGTAGTACTAAAATAACAGTAGTAGTAGTGATGGTAGTATTAGTACTTGTAGCAATAGGAGTAGTAGTGATGCTAGTATCAGTGCCTCTATAAATAGAAATAGCAGCAGTAGTGATGGTGCTATTAGTATTTGTAGCAATAGCAACAGTAGTATTGTTGTTATTATCAGTATATGTAGTAATAGCAGTAGTAGTAGTGATGGTAGTGTTAGTAATTGTAGCGGTATTAGTGATGGTGGTATTAGTACTTGTAGCAGTAGCAGTAGTAGTCGTGATGGTAGTATCAATACTTATAGCAATAGCAGTGGTAGTACTGATGGTAGTATTAGTACTTGTAGCAATAGGAGTAGTAGTGATGCTGGTATTAGTACCTCTATAAATAGAAATAGCAGCAGTAGTGATGGTGGTAGCAATAGCAACAGTAGTAGTGCCGTTAGTATTAATACTTGTAGCAATAGCGGTAGTAGTGATGCTAGTTTTGGTACCTCTAGTAACAGAATTAGCAGATGGTAGTGTTAGTGGTATTAGTAATTGTAGCAATAGCAGTAATAGTAGTGATAGTAGTATTAGTAATTGTACCGGTATTAGTGATGGTGGTATTAGTACTTGTATCAATAGCAGTGGTGGTACTGATGGTAGTTTTAGTACTTGTATCAGTAGCAGTAGAAGTCGTGATGGTAGTATTATTACTTATAGCAATAGCAGTGGTAGTACTGATGGTAGTATTATTACTTGTAGCGAACGTAGTAGTAGTAGTGATGGTAGTATTATGGTAGTATTAGTATTTGTAGCAATAGGAGTATTAGTGATGCTACTATTAGTGCCTCTATAAATAGAAATACCAGCAGTAGTGATGGTGGTATTAGTATTTCTAGCAATAGCAGCAGTAGTAGTGCTGTTATTATCAGTATAATTAGTAATAGCAGTAGTAGTAGTGATGCTATTATTGGTACCTCTAGTTACAGAGATAGCAGCAGTAGTGATGGTGGTATTAGTAATTGTAGCAATAGCAGTAGTAGTAGTGATGGTAGCAATATCAGTGGTAGTACTGATGGTAGTGTTAGTACTTGTAGCAATAGCAGTAGTAAAAGTGATGATAGTTTTAGTGCTTGTTCCAATAGTAGTAGTAGCAGTGATGCTAGTTTTTGTATTTCTTCCAACAGCAGTAGTAGTAATGATGGTAGCTTTAGCACTTGTAGTAATAGCAGTGGTAGCATTGATGGTAGTATTAGAACTTGTTCCAATAGCAGTAGTAGTAGTGATGGTAGTTTTAGTACTTGTTCTAATAGCAGTGGTATTAGTGATGGTATTATTAATACTTTTTCCAAAAGCAGTAGTAGTAGTGATGATAGTATTAGTACTTGTTCCAATAGCAGTAGTAGTAGTGATGGTAGTTTTAGTACTTGTAGCAATATCAGTGGCAGTACTGATGGTAGTATTAGTACTTCTTCCAATAGCAGTAGTAATAGTGGTGGTAGTTTTAGTGCTTGTTCCAATAGCAGTAGTAGTGCTGATGGTAGCTTTAGTACTTGTAGCAATGTCAGTAGTAGTAGTGATGGTAGTATTAGTACTTTGTTCCAATAGCTGCAGTAGTTGTGATGGTAGTATTAGTACTTGATCCAATAGCAGTAGTAGTAGTGATGGTAGTATTAGTACTTGTTCCAATAGCAGTGGTAGTAGTGATGGTAGTTTTAGTACCTATAGAAATATAAATAGTTGTAGTGATGGTAGTTTTAGTACTTGTAGCAATAGCAGTAGTCCGATAAGTCTTTGCTGTGGTACATCAGAATACAATACTCTTTTTGTGTAGAAAACAAGTTTAATTGAATTATGTGATCCTACAGATCTCTTTGAGCGAAATTGCCAAATTGAAAATACTTACCAATTTGATACAATCAATAAATATACTTCAGCTATAATAAAAGCATTGTCTTATGCCGCAAAACATTGTGGAACTGATTCGAAATTTGAGAAAGTAATTCATTATCTACTTATTCGCATTCTTGATTAAAATTGCCTCGTGTGGAACAATTTATTTTGCTTTGTTTTGTTTTGTGTTTTTGTTTGCTTGTGTTGTTTTTGGGGGGGTGGGGGTTGTTGGTTGCTTGTTTGTTCGGGTTTTGTTTTTTGTTTGTTTGTTTTAGTATAGAACATATGGAGCTGACTAAGATGAAATTTGACCATTTGAAAATATTTTAGCAATTATTGAAAGTAATTTGGTTCATGGAGTATATCAGTTGAAACTATGGCAGCCCTACTTTGTATTTTAACATGTTCTTCCCATGACTAGTTAATATATAATGTAGAATTGTGTTTCCATGTAACGTTAGCAATCAGATAAAGACTTTGGTTTGAAAAAGTTCAGATCGTTTTTATTATTATCGAAAAATATACCATTGTCTTAAGGTTTTGTGAGAAAGCATTCTCTTGCAACAAATTCAAGTACCCCAAGAGCAATGATCCTTTTGTGCAGACAATGGGACTACATTCCCACACCACGAAAGTACGTACTGACGAAATATTGTTTTACGAAACAAACAATTATAAGAACGAAAATGAAAATGAAATTTTATGTATTCTCTGAGTTTTCCTGAGATTTAATTATTTTTACTGCCTGACCTTAAAGATTCAAGTGTTCCATGAAATATATTGTTCGTTGACTTTAGATATCTCGAGTAATAGTAAATAGCAATACCGGACTCCAATAACATTTGATAATAATAACGGACTCCGATAACGTTTAATAGCAATACTTGTCTCCAATAATTTGTAATAGTAATACCGGACTCATATAATGTTTAATAGTAACACCGGACTCCTATAATGTTTAATAGTAATACCGGACTCATATAATGTTTAATAGTAATACCGGACTCATATAATGTTTAATAGTAACACCGGACTCCTATAATGTTTAAAAGCAATACCGGATTCATATGATGTTTAATAGTAATACTGGACTCATATAGTGTTTAATAGTAATACCGGACTCCTATAACGTTTAATAGTAATTCCGAACTCCTATAATGTTTAATATTAATACTGGCCCCCAAATGACGATCTTGTGGGAGAATCAATTGTTGGGCTTCCTCTCCACAACGTAGAAATAATGAAATTTGAAATGAAATTTCCTATCACTAATCATTAGGTTTTAATTAGTTCGAGGGAAATTACTGTAAACTATTAGATGGCTCAACTTTTGTTTTTCAGAAATGACTGCGTAGATGTGATAGTCATAGGAAAATATACATAGATATGACCTATGATGTGCTTCCTTGATTCCTGTTCTCTTCTAGAGAAAAAGGAAAGCCAGAAATTAATTATGCATGCCCCGTCTATAACTTTGCGCGCAATGTTATCCTTTTTTCTTCTCATGTAAATAAAATTTCTCCAGTAAAATAAGACATGCTCTTGATCGTTTTCCGATGAGTCATTTCCTTCTCAGAACAGTAACAAAATACCACTGCCTCTACTATTAATTTAAATGAGACAAATAAATCTATTTTTATCAAACATTTAAAATTATGTATTAATACGATATATTTAAGATTTAGAACGAAATCACGGACACTAAAGTACTAAATGAAATAATTTAGAATAAGCATAATCTTGCAATAAATGTATAATCTAGTGTTAATAGTCAGTTCGTATCAGACTGGTGATATTATAACCTTCTTCTGTGACATTGAAACTATTATTTACAGGTTGTGTTATTAAATGATGATGTTTGCCGTTTTAACTCCCGTTTGATCTTTCCAACTGCGACTGTAACTGTATTAAAACACTGAAAGTTTTAAACATCAATCTAAATCAGTATTTACCTAGGACGATTGTATCGGCTTGCATTCTGCAGTAATATAAATTATGTAAAATAATTCTTGCCCCATCTAAATATATCGAGAAATCTGCCTTAAATTTCGTTACTTTCGGGTTTGAAAAAAAAAAAAAAAAAAACGTTTTATAAATAAAATCTATACTATCTGAGGTAACATAGAAGCCTCTTCGGCACCTGAAAATTGGACCCAATTTTTATTTCCTTTTGCAGCGCTTTGCTTTAATTTTTCAGATCCCACTTTTGTGTTTACGAAAAATATGGAGTGATAAATAAATGAAGATCAATGCTCTCCTCCTGGGTCACTCGCTCTCATAGAAACAATGGCATTTTAACTGTTTTATTCCTCTTGTCCACTTGTTTGTGTTGCATCAGAAACTTTACAGCGCCTACTTTCTAATGGTCACCTTTCGCACACTCTCGAAAAGCTTTTCATTTCTCATGGTGCAAACTGCTGAATTAAGCCGGTCTGTAACTTTAAGAAAACACGTTGTCCAGTGTTTTCTTTCTATGAAAACTATGCAACATATCATAATTAGTGACAGCATTTTGGTTTTCCTAGAAACGAAGACAGAGACACCTGCCTCCTACGAATCATATCTACATGATAACAGTATCCTGTACAAAATATATGAGGTCACCGGGTGGCCGAGTGGTCTAAAGTGTTCGCCTTCACCTGTCTGCGTCGGTTCGAGTCTCGGGCTCGGCCAATATTGGTATGAGAGAAAGCTTTACAGAGCTTCCCGTGGGTCAGTGGTCCATACATTGGTGTTCCTGGTTCTTCCTTCACTGAGTTATAGTGGCGGCCAAATACAGCCTATCGTGAACTGAAAAATTGCGTTCAACCCACAACAGCAACAACAGTTATGATGGCCTTCAACTGATATTGTCGAGCAAGCATTATTAGGTTTCAAGAAGTAACCATGAGTGTTGTTCCTGAAAATGCCTCTTATTCTGAAGAAAGACACATGGTTCCATTCTGATACTTGTGGAAAAATTGTGTGATTATCAGTTATTATATAATACACGGAAATATTACAAGAAACGGCGGGTAAACGACCATATGGAATAAGCTATCAAACGGTACAAGTTTTACACAAGCACAACGTTCAGGTTTTACAATAATCTGAACATCTTTGCACACAAAAGTCATCCATCTTCATAAATTTAGGCAATAAATATCGGCTTGCAGTAAAATCTGATTTTAAACTAAATCTAGTTGTTTGAAATAATTTACGGTTTTAATGGAATTATTTGAGGGAACATTATAAATATTAATTTGCAGACATCCATCGAGAAAAACGGGTGTAAATGAACGAAAATGAATCTGCATCCGTCTATTCTGAACGTATTCTCAAGTACACTTAGGCAGATATTATATATATATATATATATATTTATATACTCGTACAAATTCACAAGACCAATGAAAAATGTATAATAGTATAATTGTTGGCGTGTCATACTTTCTGCAACACTTTACAGAGAGTAAGAGGTTAAGACGATAATGGCTACAACATTGATACAGACATTACAATACTAACTGCTACAGACATTGCTATACTAATTGCTCAGAACAGTTACTATACTAATTGCTACAGAAGTTACTATACTAATTGCTACAGTCATTAATATACTGATTGCTAAAGAAATTACAGTACTAATTGTTACAGACATTACTATACTGATTGCTATAGAAATTACTATGCTAATTGTTACATGCTTTACTATACTAGTTGCTTTAAGCATTACTGTGCCAATTGTTACAACCATTACTATGCTAATTGCTGCAGACATTACTATACTAATTACTACAAAATGTTTTATACTAGTTGCTACAAACATTACTATACTAGTTACTATAGGCATTACTATGATAATTGTTACAGGCATTACGGTGCTAATTGCTACCTACATTATACTAACTGATGTGGATTATTATACTAATTGCAACAGACATTACTACGCTGACTGCTACAGACATTACTATATTAATTGCTGCAGACATTACTATACTAGTTGTTACAGGCAGCACTATACTAATTGCTATAGACATATTGTGCTAATTGCTAGATATTGCCATACCAATTGCTACAGACATTACTACACTCGTTCCTTTGGCCATAAATGTGATAATTGCTACAGACATTAATATATTAATTGCTGCAGAAGTAGTAAAGTGGGCCACCCTAGGGACAATGGGAATTAGCATTACAGACCCCCCCCCCGGGCCACTCTAGGGACAATGGAAATTTAACATGGAGAAAAACGCTGGGCCACTCTAGAGACAATGGGAATTTAACATAGAGTTTGGGCTTGTCTAGGGACAAGGGAAATTAACATGAGGAATAGAGTTTGGGGTTGTCTAGGGACAAAGGGAAATGAACATAGGATTTTTTTTTTTTTTTTAAAAATTTAAAAAAGGGGTAGGCAATTGAAAGGCTATCTCTTTTCGAGAAATATGGTTGGCCCTGAAAAGGGCCTTTGGGTTTATGTTAATGTATTCATTAACATAAAGGGCACCGCATTGGTCTTCTTCTTGTTCTTAGGCTGCGTCTCACTGTTGGTCCGTAAATCAGCACTCTTTTCAGGCATCCTTGTCTTTCAACGTAGATCCTACGTATCCACAGACTGGTGTTTGTCCTGTGGACAACGGTCCACTTGGATCGGACATACATGAGTATGTCCGTCCTAAACATCATGGAAGACACAAGGGTGGATGACTCAACTGTGGTCCACATCTTGAAGCGACGAGAACAGGTGAATCAATGCAGTGAACTGCGCTTATTTATAGGTAGAGGTAGGATTGAAACGGATTGAGTTCATTCACCAATCCGAACACGCGTTACAAAATTCAGTCAGCTCGCATCCAATCCGAAGAGAACAGTCTGTGACGTCACGTGGTCTATATAGATTCGTTAGCGCTTGTGTGCAGTCAATCTATGCGACAGTGATTCAACATGACGGAAACTCAGAAAACGATCCATTGGGGTGCACCAGCAGGGGAGACTGCCCAAGGGAACCCGGACTTACTTTCAGAAGAGGTGAACTGGGATTTTGTGGATTTTCTCTCCTCGCAAGAATTTGTTCCGGAACCTTCGTTACCTTCTTCATTACCGCAAGTGGAGAATTTTAGACAGAGACAGAAAGAAGAATTGGAGAAATTTATACAACGACAAAAGGAAGCGGAACAAGCTTTTCTCCTACAGTAACAGCAGCAAGAAGAAGAGGTAAGAAAAAAACAACAGCAACAACAGCAAGAAGAAGTAGCAGCAAAGAAACAAGAGGGTGAAAATCAAACGGTCACGGTACTGTTGGACATTTTAGCGGAGTTAAGAAGTCTGAAACAAATGTATCAGACTTCTTTATTACGACCAAAGAGAATACGACCTTCCCGAGCTAAACACGTCAACCCTGTGACTAAGCCTACCGTACCACCCTTAGTGATTTCAACCCAATCATCATCAACATTACGCAGTCCAGAAGTGGGCCTTGGCCGTGGCAAAGGCTTAAGGCAGTTAAAGTTGATTGGTTAAACTCACCCCTGCACCAAAATAAAAAGGCCCTTTTCAGGGCCACCCACTTCTCTCGAAAAGAAATACAATTTCAATTTGCCAATAACTCAAAAAAAAACACTCATTTTACCCTTATAGTACGTGTCTGTGTATGAGTGCGTGAGTGTAGGTTCTTATTTTAAAATCAAAACTCAAAGACACTTACCTTATATCATTAATTTATTCTTTTCTCCATTTTTTACAATCCAATTCACAATTCACAACAGAACACTTTAATTAAAAGTTCATTGACTTCTTCTTTCTCCTTGTTTAGTCTCTCTGTTTTTTGAATTTCTTCACCGTCACAGTCTTTTCCTCTTCTTCCTCCTCGCTTTCTTCCCTTCTTCTTTTCTTCTCCTGTTTCTTTGCCTCTTGTAAATAGAATTGTCTTCTTTCTTCCTCTTCTTCCTCTAAAGAATCCCTCTCTTCCTCTGAAGAATCCCTCTCTTCTTCTGAAGAATTCCTCTTTTCTTCTGATTCCTCTTGTTTCTTTTTTGTGCAATCTGGAGACCAATGTCCTTTTTCTTTACAATAATAACAGGTATCTTTACTTTTGTCTTTTTTAGCCCCTGTTTTTTTTCTTCTTTTTTGACGGTCTGGACACTCTGAAGACCAATGCCCTTTCTTCTGACAGATATAGCAAGTATCCTGACTTTTATCTCGAAAGGAAGGAGAGTAGTCCGTAGGCTGGTCTGAAGAGAATTTTCTAATGACCCCTCGAAAAGCTCTGATGAAACGTTCGATTTGGTTAGTCTCTTCCATCGTTGTGCTCGGCTTGAGAGTGAAATGAATAGTGAAAGGACAAGACACACACTCTTTTATATACGCTGGTCTGCCATGACTATAAATTAGTCTATGGTGTTTAAACTTGAGTCATTTGACGTTTTCACTCAAGATGAAACGATCCTATTCATTCGAGAAGAAAGAAGAAGAAGAAGAAGAAGAAGAAGAAGAAGAAGAAGAAGAAGAAGAAGAAAGTAAGAGGCAGAAACGTGATCTATCGCCTCGTACCAGGGCTGAAATCTTGGCACAAATTCATGCCAGTGATTTTGAAGAGGACATGAGTGAACCAGAATTTGAAACCTCTAAACCAAGTTTACCACCCTTAGTCAACCCTGAAAAATACTATTCCATTCGAGAGACGGAAAAGCGCTCCTCTAGAAAATTTAGAACCACGGCTTACAAATACACGGTGAAGTTTAAAGATTTCAAGGCCGACGTACCATTGGAGAAAGCAGAAGGGTTTATCACCGAGATGTGGGATTCTTTGCTCACTGCACTCAAGCGACAATGTCAACCCAAAGAAGACGATCGCTTGACACTATCCATAGATCACGACGGTTTGAAATCCCCTGTTTGGATCGAGTTTAGCAGACCCGCAGAACTAACCCCTTCCAAAGTCATGGACAAGATTCAACACGTACAACAATCTAATGACCAGTTTGACATCACCAATGGTAAAGCCACACTGAAAATGGCCCACGTCTCTCCTCCTCAAGGGACTGGACGCAAAAAGATGTTATTGGTGGACGACCTTCGCAACACCAAAACAAGTCTCGTCCGAATTAACAACCCTCAAGACCAGATGTGTTTAGGCCGTGCCATCGTGGTGGGACGAACCTATGCCAACAAGAATGACACGGTAGAATGGAAAAGAACCTGGGAGAACATTCGAAAATCGAACCGAACCAAACAACGAAACGAAGCAGAACTCCTGTTGCAACAAGCTGGCCTGTCCAAAGACACACCCTCTGGCATTCCTGAGATGCAAAAATTGCAAGATGCCCTAGCTCCACGCTACACCTTGAAAGTTTACCCTCAAGAAGTGCGTGGGCCTCTGTTGTTTCGAGGCCAAGATTTTAAGGATGGAAAATACATTCATGTTTATTATCACGATGACCATTTCGATACCATTACCAGTATCACCGGATTCCTGGGATACAGATATTACTGTGAGAAATGTGACCTTGGTTATAATAATCGAGAGCAACACAAGCATTGTGGAATGAAATGCCCAGGATGTTTGGCCTCTCCACCCTATCTGAGCGAAGGACCAGTGCCTTGTTCAACTTGTCTGCGCACGTTTGTCAGTCCTACCTGTTACCAACAGCATTTGAAAACACAAGGTTCACAGAAGAAATGTGCTTGTCAACTCCTGAGATTGTGCCCTACGTGTGGACAAGGCATACTTACCAATAATTCCAAGGCACACGTATGTCGAGGAAAGAAAAAATGTCACATTTGTCACCACATCGTGGACTTGGAACACCAATGCTACGTGCAAAAATACCAACCCCCACCAGAGAAAGAGGACGGTCACAAGAAGAAAGGCAATTTCATCTTTTTCGATTTCGAATGCATGCAAGAGACTGGCATTCACATTCCTAATTTTTGCGTGGCTCATCGAGCGTGCGAGAAGTGCATTCAAGAACCTATCTTCAGTCATTGCCCTCACTGCAGCAAGATTCCTGGAGGGCGTGAAAAAATCTTTCGGGGACCGAACACGTTAGCCGATTTTGCCCAATGGGTTTTAGACCCCATCGACAAGACGTGGAGCCAAGAGGACATCGAACGTTACGGAGATTGTCATCGTCATGCCACGGTGATGGCTCACAATTTCTCCGCATACGATGGACAGTTTCTTTTGAGGTACTATACGGAACAAGGCACCGAACGTCCTAAAGTCACTTTGAACGGAGCCAAAATCATTTTCATGCAAGTGGGACAAGTGCAGTTTAAAGATTCGATGAGCTATTTGGCCATGCCTTTGAGTCGAATGCCTAAAACGTTTGGAATGACAGAAATGGCTAAAGGGTACTTTCCACACTTTTTCAATACGGAAGCCAATCAACACGCCGTTCTACCCCATTTACCTGAGGCTCACTATTACGACCCCGACAACATGCGTACCGAACAACAAGAAGCTTTCTACGCTTGGTACCAGGCTCACGCCTCGGACCCTTTCGACTTTCAGGAAGAAATGCTAAAGTATTGTCGTTCCGACGTGGACATTTTACGACGTTGCTGTGGAAAATTTCGAGAACTGTTCATGGAACACGGAGGGGTCGATCCTTTGAAAGAAGCTTGCACCATTGCCAAAGCGTGTTCCTTAGTGTATCGACAACGATTCATGCCTGAAAACACCGTGGCTGTCATCAGCCCTCAAACGACCCACTTTCTCAAACGTCAATACTCGGTCAAAGCCCTACGTTGGTTACATTACTTGTGCGACAAGGAAGACAAGTGGATTCAGCATGCCCGCAACGGAGGGGGTGAAAAGACCATCGGAACGTATTCGGTCGATGGCTGGGACTTAGAAAACCCCAAGATCGTGTACGAGTTTAACGGTTGCTTATTTCACGGATGTCCCGTCTGTTACCCTGACCGTGGCACTAAAAATCAGTTTTTACAACGGACCATGGAAGACTTGTACCAGGACACTTGTCAGCGACGCCTAAAGTTAGAACAGCAAGGATACCAAGTGGTGGAAATGTGGGAACACGAGTACGATCACCGAATGAAAACCGATCCCGAGTTTAAACGCCTCGTGGAAAGTTACCAGTTCATGGACCCGTTGAACCCGAGGGATAGTTTGTACGGAGGAAGGACCAATGCCACCTGTTTGCTGTACCAAGCCGACGAAGAGAAAGGAGAAGAAATCAAATACTTGGAAGTGTGTTCGCTGTATCCCTACGTGTGCAAATATTGTCGCTTTCCTGTAGGGCACCCACAATTGCTGACGGAACACATCGACCTGAAAAACATTCGACAATACGAAGGCTTAATCAAGTGCAAAGTTTTGCCTCCCACGAACCTATACCATCCCGTCTTACCTCACCATTGTCAAGGCAAACTGATGTTTCCATTGTACCGTACTTGTGCCGAAACGTGCAACCAAGATCAGCCTTGTCAGCACACCCAGGAAGAACGTGCCTTGACGGGAACCTGGGTCAGCGTAGAATTGTTCAAAGCTCTGGACATGGGATACCAACTGTTAGAAGTGTACGAAATTTGCCACTTTCCTAAGACACAACAATACCACAAGGGTGATCCCAGTCAGAAAGGCATTTTCGCCGACTACGTGGATGCCTTTTTGAAACTGAAACAAGAAGCCAGCGGCTATCCTTCCTGGTGTCACACTCCCGAAGACGAAAAGACATTCAAAGAGAAATACTACGGACAAGAAGGCATTTCTTTAGACCACATCGAGAAAAACGAAGGCAGGCGATCGTTTGCCAAAGTGATGTTAAATTGCTTGTGAGGTAAAATGGCACAACGCCCGTGTTTACCCAAGACGGAATATTTGACAGAACCTTCCCGTTACTTCCAAATGATTCACGACAAAACCAAATACATGAAACACGTGGACGTCGTTCGAGAGGATTTGATCTTGGTCAATTACGAAGAAGAGCTGTACTTTGTACAAGACGACCCTTTTGGAAATGTCATCATTGCGGCTTACGTGACAGCCCATGCTCGCTTAAAATTGTACGAAGCTTTAGAACTGTTAGAAGAACGCGTCCTGTACTTTGACTCGGACAGTTGCATTTACATCCATCACTCGATTCAACATCACCCTGACATCGAAGGAGACCGTTTAGGAGCCTGGACAGACGAGCATGCCGACGACAAGATTCTAAGTTTCGTCAGTGGCGGTCCCAAAAATTACGGCTACGAATACCGTGACAAACAAGGAGAAGTGCACACAACGTGCAAAGTGAAAGGACTGACTCTGAATCATCGTACCAGTCGAGTGGTCAACTTTGGGGTATTGAAAGAACCCTTACAATCGGGAGAGGATGGACACTTTAAAGTGACCACCTATCAACCGAACAAGATTGTACGTTTACCCACTCACCACATCGTCAGTCGACCCTTGGAAAAAGTCTATCAAATCGTGTACCAGAAGCGAGTGCGACTTCCCAATCATTTCACCTTACCGTATGGACACGTTGGTATAAAACACTGGTTGTAAGAGGATAGTTACCCACCAGAAAGATGACTTCGCCACAGCAAGAATTGAGTGAGAAACCCGATGAGAACTCCAAGTTCAAACCCTACCATTATCCAGTCTTCTTACCTGACTATTGTGATTGTACCCGTCGATTGGACACGTTTCAGAAATGGCCTACGGATAGGGAAGGATTACCTTCTTCGCATGTTTTAGCTAGAACAGGATTTGTCTACTTGGGACCTGAGTCAGGATTGGGATACGAGGTACAGTGTTTTGCTTGCGGACTGAAGTTACGAATGGATCTATGTATCTATAAAGATTCAGCTATTCTGGAACATACTAGATGGTCTCCACACTGCCCTTACCTTTCTATGGCCTTTCCACCCATCACACTACGGTACAATGTTGACGGTACCTTAGAGACGGTACCTTCCAGAACAAGACATAAAAAACGTTAAAAAGGAAAGATGTACAAGCTGGAGACTGCATTGCGACTAGTATAAAAAGGGGCTATGGTCAAGATCGATAGTTCATTGTGACTACCAAGACCGAGCGAACAAGATGAATACTTTCAGAGAAACACAGAACAAGTTGTTTAGAAAGGCACAATTCAAGTGTGAGGCTTCGGAAGTGGAATGCGATTGTGAGCCTTGCGATGGGTACGATGCTGTACGCTGTGACCTTAGCGATGCCGTAAAGCATCATGGGAACTTTAGTGTCACTACCCCTATCATGGAAAGGGATGCTGTGCGTGTCAAACCTGTGGGATGCGAAAGTGATGCCGCTCGTCCTCTTGGACATTTTACTGGGCTTCGTTTTAAAGGGGAATGTTCACCTTTCCCTCTACCCCCCTACGGATGTCATCCAGCCCTGAGCAAACTCCTGCCCATGTCACTCAACCCTCATCGAAACGAACCTGTGAAAGACGAATATTCGTTCCCTGTGCGTTTGTCGGAATACTGCGACTTTGAAAATCGTCTTCAATCGTTCAAAGGAAAATGGCCTAAGTATCTGGGAGGACCGACCCCCGAAGAATTAGCCAGAGCCGGATTTTTCTACTTGGGTGAAGGAGATAAAGTCAAGTGCTTCAGTTGCGGTGTGTCACTTCACCACGGGGAACCGCAAGATTCGGCCTACGTAGAACATGCTCGATGGTCACCGAATTGTCATTACTTACCCTTAGTGGGACCGAGACATTGAAGTAACTTACCATAATCTGTTCATGGATACTTTACAAGAGAACATTCGTGCTTTGCCTGTGGAGTTGAGAGAACGCATTTACCGAGAGCTGGTCAAAATACAAGTGAAACGTAAAGAACAATTGCATCCGTTACGTCACCGGTGTTTGAACCACTGGTACCTGAAGGCTATACAAGGATTGATTCAATTGAAAGTGTTCCATCGGACAGACATTGATCAACGATCCTCTAGTTTTAAAAAGGATTGGTTTGTTATGGACGATTCTACCTACATCATTGTAAACTTACTGCATCGAATTCCAGAGGAAGAGTTAACGAATTACCAACATCTTGAACACAATGTCAACTTAGTGAAAGAGGAAACTTCTGAACGAATTGTAATGTGCAAATTAGTGACTAAACGATTTAAATTCGACACTGAAGTAAAACCATGTTTGTGCAAAGAGTACATTTCTTGTGTCAGACCAAAGAAGATTTAGTATGACCTATTCATGGATACTTTGCTAGAGAACATTCGTGCTTTGCCTGTGGAGTTGAGAGAACGCATTTACCGAGAACTGATCAAAATACAAGTGAAACGCAAACTCAAAGTGATTCGTCCGTTTTTAAATTATGCTCTGTTCCAAAGTACAAGAAGACTGATTATGAGTGGATATTACATTAGGCACAAAGTTAAACGAGGCTATTGGCCACCACCCAACGATTCCAAAAACAGTGTATATACTTATGGATACTTTACAAGAGAACATTTTGGGCTTGCCTGAGGAGTTGAGAGAAAGGATTTACCGAGAGCTGGTGAAAATACAAGTCAAACGTAAAGAACAATTGCATCCGTTACGTCACCAGATCTTTAACCACTGGTACCTGAATGGTATAAGAGGACTGATTCGTCAGAAATTTTTTCAGTGGTCAGACCTTGTTGAACACTTTCAGTTTGTGAATGATGATGGACCAGACGTTCGTAATTTTGGTTACTTCGAGATTCACTTATTGCAACGTATTGAGGAAGACGAGTTAAAGGATTACCAACATTTGTTACATGGAATCTGCTTAGAAAAAGACGAAACATCTAGACAAACTCTGACGTTTCAGTTACAGTATGTAACATTTAAATTCCCTACTGGAGAACGTACATGTTTGGTTAGAAATTACCTTTATTGCTTCCGAAACAAAGACACTATAAAATCAAGTTGCCATGCCACGGATTATGTCACATATCATTGAACAGATTCCGTGGAAGGAACTCAATGACCATATTCAAACCGTGGATCATTACCATCGATTATTACAAGAACTGTATCCATTCAATTTGGGACGACAAGTGGTGTGTGTCTTAGTGACTTGTTTTCTGGGATTTCGTTTACCAGCCGATTCTTTGTGGACTCTTTACGATCAGTACTTACCACCTCAATGGCCTTAAATGGTCAAGAAAAACTCCTTTTGCTCAAAGCCTTGCGTTTTCATCTGGATACTTCTCGACCTCTACGGGAAAAAAAGATTCGTCAACTTTTAGCTACCCAAGACGTGTATGACGATGTGTGTGTAGCTTGTGACTTACATCCCATTGGACAGATGTCCGTGCCTGGAAAGAATGGGGTTTTGAGGCTTGGACCCAAGAAGTGGCCCAGTATGCACGAGAGTTATTCAAGGAAAAAAGTTACTTTTCAACCCGTGTTAGTGACGGTGTCAGAAGAACCCGTCACCCAGAACAGGACTGTCGTGGACAGGCCTGAAAGACCCTTTCGGGAGGACACTTGTGTGACCTTACCCCCTACTATAGAACTGGTTAGAACATTACCCAAAACATGTTGTTGTACAGACACTTGTTTTTATTCCACGTTAATGGTTATCATGTGCCTTTTATTCTTGTACTTAAGCCTTTGGCTTTTATGTATTTTTGTCTTTCGTATTCATGTTTGAAAAAAAACATTCAATAAACGTGTTCTGAAAAAGTATATAAACTCTTGTCTTGTTTGTTTTTCGTGTCACAAGTGACATTTCTCATACAATGGCTACCTCTGCTGTCTCTGCTCCCTCTTCCTCTACTGTCAAAGTCATCGACGAACACTTAGATCGTGCCAGTTGGGAGGCTTTGTATCTTCGCCATCCCTTTAACATGCTCATTGCTGGACCTAGCGGTTCAGGCAAAACCGAATTCGTCAAACGTTTGATCGAACATAAACATCATTTGATCGATCGGCCACCTCAACGGATCGTGTGGTGTTACAAAGAGTGGCAATCGGCGTACAACCTCTTGCGAGAAAGTCAAGGCGATTCCATCGTGTTTGTGGAAGGCATTCCTAAAGAAGACGACGGCATCGTCTCTGACTCCCGTCAAACCCATTTGGTCATTTTCGACGACATGTTAGGAGAAGACGAAGAAGAAATTAAATTGTGGTTCACGCGCAAAGGGCATCACCGTAATGCCAGTGTCGTTTACATCACCCAAAATTTGTTTCAACAAAGTAAAGCCCATCGCACCATCAGTCTCAATGCGCATTACGTGGTCTTGTTTAAAAGCCCTCGAGATAAATCGCAAGTGCAAATCTTAGCCAAACAGTTAGGAACGCCTTGGCTGACTCAGGCGTACGACGATGCCACTCAAACGCCACACGCCTATTTACTCGTCGATTTGAAACCTACGACTCCCCAGGATTTGCGATTTCGTACCCACTTGTTTCACCACTGGTGCCAAGACGGAGGGCCTGTCCTGTACACGTCTCCGTCCTCGACTTCATTTCACTCCCCATAAAAAAAATCTATAAAAACCTCAGACCCTTTTTCGTCTGTCTCACACAGTGTGAACATGACGTCCTTTCAGTCCCATCTTCCAGTCAAATTGATTCGTGCCTTGTATGGCATCAGTCGAGAAAAAAATCCACAAACACGAGCCCGTGTCTTAGAAGCTAGTCTCAAAGAAGTCTTACGATGGTTCACGGTGACGGCACGTCAAATACTCCAAGGAATCATTCAGATTCCTCATCAAACCAAACGCTTTTTCGATCGAAACAAAGTCGCTTTGGTCCAACTGGCCGATCCCCGCATCGACACTCAAACCAAAAAACAAATCATTTTGAAACCTGGAGGGAGCGATACTCTAGGAGGGGTCATCATTCGCTCTCTCTTAAGATGGGATCCTAATGCCCCCAAAGTTATCCCCAAGACAAAAGTCCAATGAAGCCCCAAGAAGAAAAAGAAAAAGACCAGGTCCCCAAGGAGAACTTCTCCAGTGGCAGGACCCTCCTCTGACCAGACACCACCACCCCGGAAAAAGAAAAGAAGCCCCCAGAAAAAGAAACAGAAAAAAAGTCCCCAGAAAAAGAAAAGTCCACAGAGGAAAACTAGTCGCAAGAGAGGCACTTCGGCCAGGACGCAACCTTACACTCGCAAACCACGACCTGCCACAGCGGTGACTGCGTCTCCGGCAGCCTCACGTTTATCCACTTCTCCGTTAATGACACCCAGAACTGAAGAGTACTTGGAGACGTTGATCACACCAAGAACTTCTCCGTTGATGACCCCCAAAAGAACTTCCCCTGTGGCAGGACCCTCCAATTTAGTGGCAGTGGCTGCTGCTCACAAAGTACCTTCTCCCAAAATCAAAGTCCAAGAAAGATCGGGCATGTTACAAAGTTTACTGAATTTGTCCAAGCAAGAACTGGCTCGATTTAGTCCGTTACGTACCCCTGCACGACGTGTCATGCCTGTCCTCAAACTGATACGACGTAAAGACAATCAGTGGCGACGCGTTCCAGTATAAAAAAGGCCTGTGACCAAGTAGGGTATCAGTGTTTTTTTGGTGCTCCTGAAGACTCAAAGATGTCACCCTCCAGAAAACCCCAAGGAAAGAAAAGGAAAGGACTGCCACCACGTTTAGCCAAACATGGGGACATGTTATCTGTCCTGTCCAAAGCTTCTCCACCTCTACGAAAAAAACTCATTCAAACGGCCTCCAAAGAGGTCATCGATACCGTGTGCGAATGTTGTTTGAACGTTTTGAAAGGCACGATCCCTTTGTCCAAACACCAGAAACAATGCTTAGGCAAACATCGTCACGTTCTTCGCCAAATGGTTCAAAAGAAAATTCCCATTCGTCAAAAAAAGAAGATGTTAGTCCAACGTGGAGGTATTTTGCCTCTCTTGTTAGGCCCCATACTGAAAGGAGTCTTGGGAACCATGTTGGGAGGACTGGTGGGAGCAAGATAAAAAGGCCTTCGGAAGTCCCAAGATCTCAGAATCGACCGCTAACAACCCCATGGAAGGACGAAAACTAGCTTTAGTGCCTTACAAACGATGGATGGAATACCATCGGTGGCAAGAACAACGCACCCCACATTTACCTCCCAATCCCAATTTGAGCGACATGTCCCAGTTGCAACAGGAATTGCAGTCTTTGATGGATCGCCAAGATTTGTCCGAAACAGAAAAATCGCAAAAGTACGGTCAACTCTTGCAACGACTGCAACTCTTTCACCAGAAAGCTTTAGACGAAACAGCTCTACCCACTCTGAAAGATTTTAAGACCTTGATGAAAAGTCCAGCACCATCACCAGTACCAACACCAGTACCAGTACCACCAGTACCAGTAACCAAGACAGAAAAAGGAGCAGAAGAAGAAGGGTTTCAAACTCCACCAGAAAAAGTACGCAAGTTAACAACACCACCTACCTCCAGAATTGGATGGATTAAAAAGATGATGGCCACCCCTTCTTCATCACAAGAGAAAAAGAAAGTGAAGACAGAAGTGAAGACAGAAGTGAAACAAGAACCGATATCCCCCGCTCAGACATCCTCCTCCTCTTGAACACCTATTGCCGGTCGCACACGCAAAGCATTGCAATCCAAGAAAATACCCCAAGAGAAAAAGAGTAGCATCCTCCAAGAGTGGGTGTCTTATTAACACACAAACACAAAAAAATGGAAAAAGTCTTAGCCAGCATTTACTACGATCCCTCGCATCCTGCAGGTTACGCAGGAGTTCAAAAATTGTATCGTGCTGCCAAAACTCGATTGAAAAGTCTCCGTTTACCTCAAGTGCAACGATGGTTACAAGAACAAGCTACCTACACTTTACACAAACCCATTCGACGCAACTTTACCAGAAGTCGCACCCGAGTGGAAGGCATCGATCATCAATGGCAAGCCGATTTAGCCGATGTCTCTCATTTGGCCAGCTACAATCGTGGCTACAAATATTTGTTTTGTGTCATCGACGTCTTTTCCAAATTTGCCTGGGTCGTGCCCTTGACTTCCAAATCGAGCAGTGAGTTAGTGCGAGCCCTGCAACGAGTGTTTAAACAAAGTGGTCGTCACCCTCTTCGATGGCAAACGGACAAAGGTACCGAATTTCTGAACCAAGCTTTCCAAAAAGAATTAAAGAAACGTGACATTCATTTTTTTACCACCGAGAATCCCGAAACCAAAGCCAGCATCGTGGAACGTTTTCAACGCACTTTGAAAGAACGCATGTGGAAATATTTTACGCATCACCACACTCTGAAGTACATCGACATCTTACCGCACCTGGTGCAAGCGTACAACCAATCTTACCATCGAAGCATCGGACGTGCCCCGCAAGAAGTGACTTCCGACAACGAAGTGTTGGTGTTTGAGCGCCTGTTCGGTACGTCCCCGACGAGGGCTGTCCCCAAGAAAAATGGAGAGTTGACCGTAGGAGATTGGGTGCGCATTGGCAAAACCAAACGCACTTTCGACAAAGGTTACTTACCTAACTGGACGACCGAATTGTTTCGCGTCACTGGACGAGTGCATGGCCGTCATCCTGCCGTCTATAAATTGGAAGACATGAACGGAGAAGTGCTCAAAGGAACGTTTTATTTGCCCGAGTTACGTGTCACCAAAAAAGAAGACGACGTGTACGACATCGAAAGCATTCTCGAACGCAGAACTCGTAAAGTGGGCAAACGACGTGTCAAAGAAGTCAAAGTACGTTGGAAAGGATATCCACCCAGTTTTGATTCTTGGATCGACGCTTCGCAAGTCATCGACTATAAAAAGAAGTGACCATCATGCCCTTTCACACAGCAGACGCAGCTACGTCGACCACTCCTCCTTCACCTAGTTCTTCTGTGCAATATTTACAAAAACAACCCTTGTGGTTGTGGTGTGGAGAACGTGTGCCTAAAACGCAAATCGTCTTTTTCTGCCAAATCTTCGTGGTGTATTGTGTCATCGGGGCAGCCATTGCCAATTTGAGTTTGCAACAAGGAGACAAACAATTGTGGACCATTTTATTGAGCAGTTGCATCGGTTACCTGCTTCCCAATCCCTCCCTGAAATTCTCTTCCAACGGGAACCACGGGAACCTTGTGTCCAGTGCCAGTGCCAGTCACCACTCCATCAACAATCACAACCAGAACCCCATTTTGGGCGGAGACACGCCTCTGACGTCCACTAACCCCTCGGACAGCCACAGAACTCTGGAATTATGAGTCACGAAAACCAATTTTACTTAACCTTACCCAGTGACAGTTCCATGGAGGTGTTTCCCCACAACACGTTGTGCTGTTACCTCAAGCCATCCCCTTAGATCACGAAGCCCATTGGGAAGTGGCTTTAGTGGAAATGATTCACTCTACACAAATCCAAAACATCACTGATAAGCAAAACTTTTTTGAGGTCGAAATCCTGAACGAACAATTACAAAAGACCATGAATGACATCGGTGGGTTTTCAGGGATCACAAGACCAGCCAGCAATCCAGCCTTCAGTATCTACACCGTGAAAATTCCGGCAGGGTTTTATTTTAGTGGCCAACATTTGGTGGACACTATTGCGGACAGGTTCGAGTTAGTCTTTGGCAAAGCCCTGAGCAAACAAACTAACAAACGTGTCACCCTGGAGTACCATAAAGTGGCTCGTCGCTTACTGATGAAATTTCCGGATACCCAAACGTTGTCCATCAGTTTTAATCGTGACTTGTTTGATATTTTAGGTGGAGACACAAAAATGGCTCCAAATTTTAATCCGAAGATCAACAGCAATACGGAATTTTACAAGTATTTTCGATTCCCTGTAGAACTGAACCAAGGACTGAATTTGATGTTCGTGTACTCCGATGTGGTGGAGTATAATGTGGTGGGACACACTTCCGTACCGTTACTGCGTGTCATTCCTTTCAAAGTGGATAGTACCACAACCAGTGACCAGGAAGGTGGAAACACTTACCACGTTCACCGGGAATTTGTCCATCCTCACTATTTGCCTGTCAGCAAGTCTTATTTGGACACGGTCAACATTGCTATAAAAGGAGATTTGGGACAAAATATTCCATTCACCAAAGGAAAAGTCACGGTGAAACTCCATTTTAGAAAACGGTTCTCTCACGACTCGTAAGTAAGTCATGTATCCAGTGTACCGAGGGGTTGCTCGACAGCGAGGACACGGTTTAGGAGATATGTTAAAATCGGCCTTTCGTTCGGTGGCCCCGGTGTTGAAACCGATGGTGACACGCGGATTACACGCCTTGAAAGATGCAGCACTGACGCAAGGCAAAGAATTTCTCCAAAATGTCATCATCGACAAACAAAACCCTAAAGAAGCCTTCCTGAGGGCAGGTAAAAATGTCTTGCTGCAAACGGGCAAAGACATTTTGGGTCGCCGAGACACACCTATAAATGCCCTGCACGCTACCGAGTCAGGCATTCAGCAAGGACAAGGCAGAAAGAGACGACGAAGAAAACATCCTTTCACCAGACTTCAAGCTAGAAAGGCCAAGAAAAGAAGAACCGTTCGAGACTTAGACGTTTTCGATTATTAAGACACTGCAACAAAAAGTGATGCACCGAGAATCTTGCGCCTGTTCCAAGACGGAACTGGATCTGTTTGCCATGCCCCCCACCATGATGACCATGCAAGAATCCCAATGGGTGGAATTTCACCCCATCTCCTCATTGACCGATTCCGCTCCCATCGAGTTTGAAATCAAAGGACAGCCCGAAGATTACATCGATCTGAATAGCAGTTACTTGTACTTGAAAGTCAAAGTTCAAGATAAGACTGGAGGTGATATAGACGGTAACGAGAAAGTAGCTCCCGTCAACAATTTCATGCATTCCTTGTTCAGTGGAGTGGACTTGTACTTGAATAACAAACTGGTCATTAGCAGCATGGATACTTACCCTTACCGTGTCTACCTGGAAAATCTCTTGACGTATGGAATAGACGCCAAGAACACTCATCTCAATGCCTGCGTGCTATGGGAACCTGACGAAGCGGGCGAATTTAATGAAAAAGAGCTTGAACCTGACCCCAAATCAAAAACAACCACCAATGAGGGATTTGTAGAACGAAGAAAGAGAATCCAAGGACCCAACCAAAGTTTAGAACTGATGGATCGTTTACATCTGGATATGTGGTTGCAAGAAAAGTATTTGCTGAACGGGGTGAATATCCGTCTGAGACTGAATCGTAGCAGTGCCGCTTTCCATTTGTTCGCTGATGCTGATGCTACTACTGGTGGCAATCCCAAAACCAAAATCGAGGAGGCCAGACTCTACGTACGCCGTGTGGAAGTGTTACCTAAAGTGGGAAACGACATCAGTCAGACGTTGAGTAGAACGACCGCCAAGTATCCCATACGACGCGTGGAAGTGAAAACTTTCACCATTCCCAAGGGACAGCGATCCATGATCGAAGATCATCTGTTCCAAGGACAGTTACCCAAACGTTTAATCCTTGGTATGGTCCTGAATTCAGCCTTCAACGGAGACTTCGATGAAAATCCTTTCTACTTTCGACACTTTGGCATGTCCAAGATCGAAGTCAGTCGCGATGGCAAGACCTTGTGTACCCGACTTTTCGAACCTGACTTTACCAAGAAGAATTACTTGAGATCGTACTTGTCCCTGTACGAAGCCACCGGACAGTTAGGAACCAACACCAGTCATGGTATTACGTACGACGATTATGACGGAGGCTATGCTTTGTGGGCTTTTGATTTCACTCCAGACCAAGGCAGCGACGAGGGACATTTCCACCCTATAAAATCTGGCCAGATTCGTGTGGAAATTCAGTTTGCAAACCGAGTCCCTGATGAAACGGTGAACGTCATCCTGTATGCAGAATTCGACAATACCATAGAAATCAACAGTTTAAGAGAAGTCATTCTAGACTATTAGAAACCATGGAAGACTGTTATCCCTCTTTACCTAGTGGAGAAACTTTAGACATGAAATGTGAGGAAACTGTGGAAGAAGAGGAAGTAATCATGATGAAGTCAAGATGGCCAGAACAAGAAGCCCATTTAGTCTCCTGTTTTGCCAAACACTTGGTGGAAAAAAATGACGGAATTGATCAAGAAAAATTGCTATGGATGTCAAAACGATCATCCCAGTCAAATTCAACACGATAAATGCCTGATACTGAGTCAAGAAGAAAAATTGGACGAGTATCTGGACGAGGCTTGGAGTCTCATCTCGGACAAAGACGTGTTGTACCAGTGGTATAAAGACTTGCGTGAACATTCTTGTCCACCATTAACCACTCAAGAGATCCATCGTATCGAAGCTCTCCTGAATCAGAGTGAGGAGACGAAACGAAGAAACGGTTATTTGTCAGACATTTTCAAGCAAAAAGTCAGGATCGAATTGACGACGTATTATTATCTGTGAAGAAGAAAACAACACACAAATGGATACCTGGGAACTTTATTACATTTTGAACCACAGTTCGTATACGTCTTCTTGGAATCCTGTTGTCTGTGCTAAAGATGAACTCCCTCATCGCAAACCTAAAGACCATCTAGCTTACGTGATCAACACGGACGACAGTCATCTCCCTGGAACCCACTGGGTAGCCGTTTACTTTCCTCAAGAAGGATGTGTGGAATATTTCGATTCGTACGGATTGCCCCCTTTGGAAGACGATATCATTGACTTTATGAGAAGAAATGCTCAGACCACCCGATTCAATAATGTGAAATTACAAGGCACAGATTCCTTGGTGTGTGGACAGTACTGTGTGTATTTTCTGCATCATCGCAGCCTAGGTTATTCCTTAGAACATTTAGTGACTCATTTTGATCCTCGTTCTTCTTCTATAAACGATGTGAAAGTAGATCGATGGTTTTGTGACCATTATGCTTATCTTTTGTCTCAAGCTAGGAAACGTAGTGTCCATCAATGGCCTAATGATTTCCAACAGTGGAAATCACAATTTCATTCACAACGTTGTCAGCCCTGTTTAAAGTAGACTGTATTTGAAGAAAAAATGTTTGATGTTATCATGTTGGATTATTGTTTAAAATATGTTAGAGTTGTTGTTTAGTGTTAAGTGATTTTTGAATAAAAAATGTTGTGTTTTGAAAAACAATGCCTTTGTCTTTTGTTTAGCTATAAGAATGTTGGATTGATGCTCTTTAATTTCTTACTATCCCTCTCATGACACTCATTGAACGTTGCGACTCGAAAACCGTGTGGGGGATGTTTTCCTTCACGTCCGCGCTTTGACTATACGAACCGGGTTGTTTCCAGTCTAACCATCCATTGTCGACTCATCCTCCTAAGAAGATGTGCTCCAAACTAGCTAAGCTCAACGAAGCCTACGTGAATTTGCATAGGGTCAGACACAGTCTGATACCGAAGCCAGAAGAGATAGAGAATGTGAGAATGCTAAAAGTCACTGAAGACCTAATAGAAGAGCTCTTCAGAGAAGAAATGAACAGGGAAAAAGAAGAATGGACAGAGAAGTGCAGACTTCAGAGACAGCAGCAACAGCAGCAACAACAGCAACAACAACAACAGCAGCAGCAGCAACCTGAAGCTGACAGAGGCTTTGTCGATTGTCGTATCGACACCAAAGAGTTCTTCTTCTCTTTCCGAAGAAGCAGACCTATCGCCAGAAAGTCTATCCTCAGAGGACATCGCATTCTTCGAAACTAAAAAAGATTGCCATAGCAAACAAAAAACAGCCCTTTTCAGGGCTACCCCAATACTCTAGAAAAGAAATAACTATTAATTTGCCAATGTGTGTAGGTAGAGTAGTGTGAAAATAAACACTAACTCTTTTATAAAAAATGTGAGGGTATGTGTTTGTGTATAGGATTGTGTGTTTGTAAGTGCTAACGTAAGTTGGTGTGGATAGTAGATTAATATGATGTTTGAGGTGTATATTTTGGGTTAGATTGGATTGCTTTGCGTATGTAAATAGTATATTGAAGTGATTTATAAAAAAATTTTAAAATAGTAATGGGTAGCATAAAAAAGTGAGTGAGTGTTTCTTTTAGGTCGGCGCGTTGTTGTTGTTTTTTGGTCATGATCTAGGTAAGATCAATTTTATGTTTTTAGGGGATGTTTTC
The DNA here is from genome assembly GCA_028554795.2 of Sinohyriopsis cumingii. Lineage (NCBI taxonomy): Eukaryota > Metazoa > Mollusca > Bivalvia > Unionida > Unionidae > Sinohyriopsis > Sinohyriopsis cumingii. The sequence continues at coordinate 108,175,497 of CM068840.1, read as the reverse complement.
GATCACGTCCGCGCTTCCAGTATAAATTGAAACTCGCTCGGCAGTCTAGCTACCCTTGTTGATTGATCAACACCACCAGAAGAATGAACACCAGAATTGTGAAACTGTTAGAACTCCAGATGCACCTGGAATATGCCAGGCGCATACTAAATGAACTGGCCGCGGAGGCCATTGTCGAAGAAGCAAGAATGAAAGAGGAGGAGGAGGGGGAGGAAAGAAGAAAAGAAGAGGAGGAGAGAAGAAACAAAGAAGAGGAGGAGGAAAAGGAGAGAAGAAGAAATTTCAGAATCCCAGAAACCGAAAATTGGGATTCTGAAGCCACATCTCCTGCCTCTGCACTCCCAAGAAGAAAGGTGAAAGGAGACTGGGGAAGAAGATGCGTGTGTGGCGCCAGACCAGGAAGGTGCAACCATTAGATAGGTGCATCTGGAGTTCAAATAAAAAAACAGCCCTTTTCAGGGCTACCCAATACTCTAGAAAAGAAATAACTATTAATTTGCCAATGTGTGTAGGTAGAGTAGTGTGAATATAAACACTAACTCTTTTTTAAAAAATGTGAGGGTATGTGTTTGTGTGTTAGTGTTTGTAAGAGCTCAGGTATGTTTGTGTGAATAGTAGATTATGGGTTTATTTATTGTTTCTTATCGTATGTGGAGAGTATAGTTTTGGTTTTATTATATGAAATGAGAAAGTAGGGGATGTCTTCCTTCACGTCCGCGCGTTGTTGGGTCATGATCTAGGTAAGATCAATTTTATGTTTTAGGGGGATGTTTTCCTTCACGTACGCGCTTTCACTATAAGAACCCACAGTATTCGTCGTTCAAACCATTCTACAAAGAAGATGGCTTCTAACCAAATTGACAAAATGCAAACATTGCAAGACGTTTTGGACAATTTAGGAATGATGGAGCAGATGTTAATAAGACTCGTTGAAGACCACTATTCCTATAGTCCCCATCGTGTAAAGATGGAAATTAATAACTTAAGAAAGGTAAAGGATATGATAAGTGGTGTCATGAAAGAGATAAAGGAGGAGAAGGAGGATGAAGAGGAAAGGATAAGAATACGCAAATGGAACGAAAAAATTGAAAAAGAAGAAGAAAATGAGAAGAGGAAGAAAGAAGAGGAGGAAGAGAAGAAGAAGAAAGAAGAGGAGGAGAAAAAAAGAAAGAAAAGAAGAGAAAGAGTGTAGGAGATAAAATAAGAAGTTGGTGGAGAAAAAGAAGAAATTAGAAGCAGAAGAAGAAGAAGAAAAACCAAAGGCCCTTTTCAGGGCCAGCCATATTTCTCGAAAAGAGATAGCCTTTCAATTGCCTACCCCTTTTTTCAAATTTTTTAAAAAAAAAAAAAAAATCCCATGTTCAATTCCCCTTGTCCCTAGACAAGCCCAAACTCTATTCCTCATGTTAATTTCCCTTGTCCCTAGACAAGCCCAAACTCTATGTTAAATTCCCATTGTCCCTAGAGTGGCCCAGCGTTTTTCTCCATGTTAAATTTCCATTGTCCCTAGAGTGGCCCGGGGGGGGGGGGGTCTGTAATGCTAATTCCCATTGTCCCTAGGGTGGCCCACTTTACTACTTGCATACATTACTATATTAACTGCTGCTTACATTACTATATTAACTGCTACATACATTACTATATTAACTGCTACATACATTACTATATTAACTGCTACATACATTACTATATTAACTGCTGCATACATTACTATATTAACTGCTACATACATTACTATATTAACTGCTGCATACATTACTATATTAACTGCTGCATACATTACTATATTAACTGCTACATACATTACTATATTAACTGCTACATACATTACTATATTAACTGCTACATACATTACTATATTAATTGCTGCATACATTACTATATTAACTGCTACATATATTACAATACTACCTGCAATATACATCACCATGCTAATTGCTGCCGGCGTAACTGCTACATGCATTTTACAAATTGCCCTAAATTACTGTGTTGGTTGCTACAGGCATTACTATACTAGTTGCAATGTGTATTGCTATATTGATTGCTACATGAATCATCATGCTGATTGCTACATGTTTTACAATCCTAATTGCTAAAGGCAGTACTATGCCAATTTGGGCTAAATGTTGTTAATAAATTACTAATTAAGTTCCCTTTATATTACCTTTTCCTTCCCTTTGTGATGAAATGCAGTGCCTTAGTTGTAACTTCAATTGCACCAAGATTATCTTATTCATATAAGGCTCGAAGCTGGACACAAGATATCGTAATATTATCATATGTCATGTTGCATACATTATAATGAACGTATTCTCAAGTACACTTAGGCAGATATTATTAAGATAACTTCCCTGCACATCCTCATTTCTGAATATATATATACTCGTACAAATTCACAAGACCAATGAAAGAGTCTTATAAAGCACAAATGAGAAATGTTGTAGCGTTACAAATGTGTAATAAACCTAAGGTATGTGTTATTTGTATATTTACATATCCATTTACAACTTCGTTAGAATTTAGTGACTATTTGTTGATTATGATGAGTTATTATTAGCAATCAGACAAAGACTTTGGTTTGAAAAAGTTCAGTTCGTTTTTATTATTATCGAAAAATATACAATTGTCTTAAGGTTTTGTGAGAAAGCATTCTCTTGCAACAAATTCAAGTATCCCAAGAGCAATGATCCTTTGGTGCAGACAATGGGACTACATTCCCACACCACGAAAGTACGTACTGACGAAATATTGTTTTACGAAACAAACAATTATAAGAACGAAAATGAAAATGAAATTTTATGTATTCTCTGAGTTTTCCTGAGATTTAATTATTTTTACTGCCTGACCTTAAAGATTCAAGTGTTCCATGAAATATGTTGTTCGTTGACTTTAGATATCTCGACTAATAGTAAATAGCAATACCGGACTCCAATAACATTTGATAGTAATAACGGACTCCGATAATGTTTAATAGCAATACTTGTCTCCAATAATTTGTAATAGTAATACCGGACTCATATAATGTTTAATAGTAACACCGGACTCCTATAATGTTTAAAAGCAATACCGGATTCATATGATGTTTAATAGTAATACTGGACTCATATAGTGTTTAATAGTAATACCGGACTCCTATAACGTTTAATAGTAATTCCGAACTCCTATAATGTTTAATATTAATACTGGCCCCCAAATGACGATCTTGTGGGAGAATCAATCGATGGGTTTCCTCTCCACAACGTAGAAATAATGAAATTTCAATTGAAATTACCCATCTCTAATCATTAGGATTTAATTAGTTCGAGGGAAATTACTGTACACTATTAGATGGCTCAACTTTTGTTTTTCAGAAATGACTGCGTAGATGTGATAGTCATAGGAAATATACATAGATATGACCTATGATGTGCTTCCTTGATTCCTGTTCTCTTCTAGAGAAAAAGGAAAGCCAGAAATTAATCATGCATGCCCGTCTCTAACTTTGCGCGCAGTATTATCCTTTTTTCTTCTCATGTAAATAAAATTTCTGCAGTAAAATAAGATATGCTCTTGATCGTTTTCTGATGAGTCATTTCCTTCTCAGAACAGTAACAAAATACCACTGCCACTACTATTAATTTAAATGAGACAAATAAATCTATTTTTATCTAACATTTAAAATCAAGTATTAATACGATAGATTTAGCGTTTAGAACGAAATCACGGACACTAAAGTACTAAATCAAATCATTTAGGATATGCTTAATCTTGCAATAAATATATACTCTAGTATTAGTAGTCAGTTCGTATCAGACTGATATTATATCCTTCTTGTGTGACATTGAAACTATTATTTACAGGTTGTTTTATTAAATGATGATGTTGCTCGTTTTAACTACCGTTTGATCTTTCCAACTGCGACTGTAACTGTATTAAAACACTGAAAGTTTTAAACATCAATCTAAATCAGTATTTACCTAGGACGATTGTATCGGCTTGCATTCTGCAGTAATATAAATTATGTAAAATAATTCTTACCCCATCTAAATATATCGAGAAATCTGCCTTAGATTTCGTAACTTTTGGATTTAAAAAACGGTTTACAAATAAAATCTATATTATCTGAGTTAACACAGAAGCCTCTTCGGCACGTGAAAATTTGCCCCATTTTTTATTTCGTTTTGCAGCGCTTTGGGTTAATTTGTCAGATCCAACTCCTTTTGTGTCTTTGAAAAACATGGAGCGATAAATAAATGAGGATGAATGCTCTCTTCCTGTGTCACTCACTCTCACAGAAACAATGACATTTGAACTATTTTCTTCCTCTTGTCCACTTGTTTGTTTTTCATCAGAAACTTTCCAGCGCCTACTTTCTAGTGATCACATTTCGCACACTCTCGAAAAGCTTATCATTTCTCATGGTGCAAAATGATGAACTAAATCGGTCTGTTTTCCAGTGTTTTCTTTCTATGAAAACTATACAGCATACCAGTATTAGTAATAGCATTTTTGTTTTCCTAGAAACGAAACCAGAGACACCTGCCTTCTAGGAATCATATCTATATGATAACAGTATCCTGTACAAAATATATGAGGGCACCGGGTGGCCGAGTGGTATAAAGCGTTCGCCTTCACCGAGCAACTGCCATCTCACCTGTCTGCGTCGGTTCGAATCTCGGGCTCGGCCAATATTGGTATGAGAGAAAGCTTTACAGAGCTTCCCGTGGGTCGGTGGTCCTTACCTGGGTTTCCCTGGTTCTTCCTTCACGGAGTTATAGTGGCTGCCATATACAGCCTATCGTGAACTGAAAAATTGCGTTAAACCCACAACAACAATTAACAGTTATGAAGGATTTCAACTGATATTGTCGAGCAAGCATTTTTAGGTTTCAAGAAGTAACCATGCGTGCTGTTCCTGAAAATACTAATGTTGTTGTTGCAATTCCTGTTCTTCTTTTCGAGTGGTTCGATTTCAGTCATACCTCTTATTTTGAAGAACGACACATGCTTCCATTCTGATACTTGTGGAAAAGCTGTGTGATTATCAGTTATTATAATACAAGGAAATATTACAAGAAACGGTGGGTAAACGACCATGTGGAATAAGCTAGTAATGATTTTATTAGCGATTTCAATAGAATGCAGTAGCTGTTGTTTTGACTAACTAGTGTACAGATACCTACAGTGCGTTCACCGTATTTCCTCTTGTGTATACGCAAGTTATGGCATAAAACCAAAATATGTTGAAATCTATCAGGATCCAAGGCTTAGAATTCTTTACATAGTCCCAAACATCATCTACGACCATCTATTGTTTCAAGTGTTCAGCAAGAAAACATTTGTCTGCGCAGCCAAAAATGAAATATCTAGGGGCATATTTTATATCTAGTTAACGTAACTAGTACACAAAGTTCGCACAAAGTTGCAATTTAATGTTGCGATCTTATTCACAAGAAACTTAAGACCCTGTATAAGATGTTTGATTTTGCAAGCTTACATTGGAGAGAGACATACATACGAGGTGAAAAATAATGTTTTCATGGTGTGTGTGTGTGTGTGTGTGTGTGTGTGTGCCTGTTTGCGGGGGAATGGGGTAATCAATGAGTTAATCGATCTTCGCCTAATATTCGCCACTTACTTTTCGAATGTTTCGATAAAGATGGTTGAAGTTGACGGGATTTTTTCCTCACAGTTGAAACAAATATTTTATTTATTCCATAAATATTTTGTCCTATGTTATCCGACGTGGAGGATGGTCGATTAGTCTGGTACAAAGAGAAATAAACCCTATATGAACTGTTGGAAAAATAATTTGAAGAAGCTCAGTCGTAGCAACAGGAGTAACAGTCAACCAAATTGATGGAAGATTCAGTGCTTAAAAAATATTTTAAAAAATAAATAAAAAACATGACAGAAACTTTGTTGTCTTAAATGTCAGTAATTTGTATAACTGACAATGTAGTCTGATAAATCATCCACCCACCCACCCACCCCCAAATTTGTGTTGATACTGATGGACGATATTGTGGGACTGCATGCAAATCTTTCCGGAGCAAACCTGCGGACACTTTAGACACATACAAGTAATTGGTACAGCCATATCAAGCGCGAAATTCAAAATGGCCACAGGACAGATGGTTGTTATTCCACGTAGATTTACAAGTCAACAAACTTAGGATTTGCTCCGGAAATATAATGTATATGTCACCAAAAGAACCCTTTAGCCTACGGTAGCTGCACAGCCACGAGAAATATCGGTGAGTGTATAAAGTGTACACCGATGTGTGCAATCAAATTTGGAACCAGGTAACTGCAGCTTTTAATGAATAGCTGATATCATTCCCTCACCCGAAAATCAATATCATAACGGGTGAAGGGTTGATTTATCGGCCTACTGACAATGTAGTATCCGTTTTCATCATGAAAGTAGGTATCGCAATTACAAATCTTTATTGTGCTTCCGAGACCACACGATAATAATATATAGTTTATATCACGATAAATGGATTATAAAATCTACAAATTATTCTGGTGCAAATTAAAATTATAATCGTCTGATATAAGATCCTCTGGTCCAAATGCACTATATTGAATTCAGCAACAAAAGTCGTTTTAATCACACTTACTTAACTGGCTTTAGCATATATCATTTGGATAAATTCGATCATTAGCTGAAATCAGCGTTCTAAGACCGACAAACCTGCCTTGTAAAATTGACGTCAATGACGCAAAATGCCAAAATCTCTATGAAAGTTTGATTTTTGTATAAGGTCATTATAAAGCATTTGATAGACTGTTGCTTGCAATTATATCCTTTCCTGATATATATTATCTTCCATATGTAAGTATGTATATATATATATATATATATATATATATATATATATATATATATATATATATATATATATATATATATATATATATATATATACATACTTACATACGGAAGATAATCAACACTTTTATTACAAGTTTGGTCGTATTTTCTTCTTTCTTAACGAATACATTTCAACAAACATATGACATATTATAGCTCTCTGTATCATGACGAATGCACAAATCAAACTATTTTCTATTCAAAAGAGCTAATAAATTTCTAAATTCATAATATTTAAAAGATTAATCAATGATAACTGCAGATAAGTTACCAAAACCTGGAAAGACGACGATGGTTTAGTCAAATTCATCGAACTCGACCACCCCGCCTCATGTATCCTATTCACAGTGTAGCTGCATAGCATGGTTTAATATGAATACGTAATGCCTATTAAATCACATTTTGTTTGCGTCCAAATAAAATTTCAGTTAAAACTACGCAGCCATATTACACATTAATGAACATAATAGATACACTTGCAAGAAAGAAATATTGTCCTGCGGTTATTCACGCTTAGAATACATAATACCGTATATAGTCACTTAAAATGCGATTCCAACTGCAAATAACGTAGATCCTGATCTGCCTTCGCAAAATACTCTGGCAGACCAAAGTCTATGTCGTTTGTTCTACTAATGAACTGCTGATGATGTCGAAGATAAATGTAATTTCTTTGTTATCCTCCATACCTGTCACTTAGAAAATCTGACATTGATCATTATTATGGTCAGAAGTCAAGTGTGTATAAGCTGTTAAAAATTGTTTTAAAATTACAAATTCAAACAATCTCTCTCTCTCTCTCTCTCTCTCTCTCTCTCTCTCTCTCTCTGTGCATCCCGCCCCTGTGTATTTATGTGTACACATATTTTCTTTAGCAGACTAACTTTCCTTCCACATATTATACACCTCAGGAACAATGTCAAATACAACACTTGGCCAATATATTTCATGGAGCAGACCGGAATGTCCCCATCCGGTTATTCAGGTCTTCTAAAGATCTAATCTTGACCTTCCAAAGATCTTGGTCTTCCAAAGATCTAAAATGTCTCCATAATGTATAGATCAGCTTTTGAAGTCTTGCCTGCATATACACGGCACCATCTCGAGTCTGTTACAGAATAAATTTTAAATTTTTAGGGCCAAATTATAGCCATATTCTTTGAACTACATTGAAATATCTCTAAAGAAAAATTGCATCATCTTTTCGGATTTCCTTTTCACACTGATGGACTTGCAAAACCTTATAGACACGTTCTTTCTTATACAATCTGGAAAAATTAGTATATATTGTAGGCAGTCAAGTCATAATGTTATGAAGGGAAAATGAAAGTGTTGGTAAAACATCCAAAGCTGCCCTCCAAGTCGCTGGTTTCCTAATGGAAAACTTCATATATTGATTTCAAATATTATAAAAAGCGGCATTGGATATACTTGACAAAATATGTGTAATGAAAACTGCTCAAACTTGAAAACAGGAAACCCATCATTGGAGAGTGACATCCCCAACATAGAATAAAATCCGAAATATTCATAAATGTTATATCACAATCGAAAAGTATAAATGTTTCAATGACTTGTGTCTTGATATATCACGATAACATAATCCACGATGTCTTTGAATGCCTCTGTAATACGATGTAGGTTTTAGTCAAAAGGGTAATGAGCGCTTTGTAATTCAAATTAATAATTTAAATAAATAATTCCTCTCAAATTATATCTAAACACAACTGCAAATGATTCCAGAGCAGGGTCATAATAAAGGTATAAACTATTGTTTACCAAATCCTGTATAAACTATGTTCACTGTACCAAAGACACGATAAAATTGCCTAGCGAAAAATCCAGGTTTGAACTCAAATCCAAGTAAACTCTTGTTTACTTCATAGAAGCATGACAAAAATCAGGTAGGCATTATACCCAATCGAGGACAAAAATTAAGCACACAATATACATATACAAAATAAATATGGCTTATACACTTAATAAATAATCTCATTAGGTTAACATTGTTGCTACAGGTCAATACCAAGCAAAATAGTCCGATAAATCAGCCCCCCTCCCCAATATGTGTTAGTAATGATGGCCAATTTGTTTGTGTGATGTCATCCATTCATTGTAGACAGATCTGTCCGCAAGTATCGGAGTGCATTTTAAACACTTACCTGGTAGTTTTCGTATCTCTTGAGCTACCGTCCGCTGAATGGTCCTTTTGGTGATATGTACAAACTATTTACAGATCGAATGCATTGTTTGAGAACTTGTAAATCGATGGGAATAACACATGCCTTTGGCATGTGGCCACTTTGAACCTCGTTCCTGAATGTGGCCGCTACCAAACATATGTTAAGTGTCTAAACTGTAAACTGTAGTTTCCGGACAAATTTACATGCACAATTAAACATTTTAATGAACAGGTGACATCAAATCATTAAACTATCCATCTGTATCAAGATAGGTTTGGGGAAAAGGGGGACTGATAATTAAGACTGCAAGCGGTATAGACCGCAGATAAGTAAAAATATTCACCGCTGCGTTATGTGATAAACACTAGCCGACATTCGATGAACTACATCTAGCCGCGGCGAAAAGAAATGGCGACGGAAACGTGGAAGGCTGACCTAGTCATGAATGTGATGGTCACCAGAAGCCGACAAAGACTGTAAATCTTTCAACCTAGCACCAATGCTGAAAATCAGTTGCTCCAGCACTCGTCATCTCAAGCTCGGGAATCCTGTGCTACATGACCTTGGGTCCAATGCTGTTCAATACTCAGTTAATAACCTATGCTTGAGTTACAATACTACTACACGACAATAAGTATGAAAGTTTAAAACTGGGTTTATGTTCCGATGGTGTGTTTTTTTCTTCACAAGTTTGTACAGACATCAAAATAAGGTCTGATATAATTATTATTATTATTAGTAGTAGTAGTAGTAGTAGTAGTAGTAGTAGTAATTACAGCACTATATTATTGTGCGATAATATTTTGTAACATGCAAGGGGGTCTAATTACCTAGCGACTCAAACAACACCTGCGTGAGTCTAGCTTGAAGTCAATGTTTCCTCTATTTCCAAATATCTTAACACAACAGTCGTTGCCAGCTGAAACAATCTTTCTTAAACGTTTAAACATCAATAATTGTATATGATCACGTGATTGCCACACATCACGAAACTCTAATTTCACAATGACACGGGCTTTCTTGCATCACATTTGTATGACTCATCACTAAGCTTCTCCAAGTCGAAGATTGGTACTTTACGCCATGCACCACAAAACATGACCCAAACATTAAGTACAAGGATTTTTTCCTATCTCAAATTACTAGACACGCTGTGAAGTGTCGAATTTTGAATTACAGAAAATTTTAAAGTTGAATGCATTGAGCAATTAAAGTCTTATCGCATTTAAGCCAGAAAGTCTTGGTGAAGGGTCACTTGGACCTTTCTTCGTTCATCTCCCCCCACCCCCACCCACCCCCATTTCAGTGTAAACTTCAAAGGAACAGAATTCCGACCCAGTGAAATTGACCGGGGTATCTTAACACGGTCCTTAGAAAGTAAACATTTGAGCTACTAACCCTAACCGCTTGGTAGGAATCTATGTCCACTTATCATATTTTCAAAAGGAAATTTTCACGCACTGTCGTACACAGATTCTGAGCTGTCTAAATCTGACGATGGGAATTATTTCTTTGGGAAAGATTAGGGACCACCGCTTACGATTGGGTAGAATAGTTAGGGCGTACACTTTAGAACAATCTGACTTTAAAGTAACGACCCTAGTCGAAATTCTTTAGTCTGAAAATTTCCTAGAAGAGAAAGCTTTATTCGACTACGGTGAAAGCATAAAAGTGGTTAGTGCTTTCCTCGTGACACAAGAAAGGGACCAGGTGGTCGTCGTGTAAAAAGAAAGGCATGTTTAGTGCTAAGACGCACAAATCCTGAAAGAAAAAATAGCGATAAGGTACGCAACTTTAGTTTCACGAAATATTCTATTATTTGATTGTTTGTTTTATGCAAATGTGTTGATGCTAGAGTTGTTATGCAATTTATTTTATTCAATTTCATGGAAAGTGTTGTTGCTAGAATTGTTATGCAATTTACCTTAAATTATACAGTTATTAGTTCATTGATAGAATTGATTGCATGCGATCCAAATGTTCACATGTGTAAGATTTCATATGGTTATATGAAATAACTTCGTTTGTTGTTAGGACGCTGCAGATCATCGTGAGTTAACGATAATTACCTAATTATATCTGATTTTGTAATGCTTGGATAATCTTGTAGTTAAGCAATGCCATGAATTATATTTCTTTTGAATTTCATGCAATAGTAATCAAACATGTTGTGGCATATGTAAAATGATACGGTAAAATTCGGTAGACGTTCACGTGGTAATTTAAGACCTGCCGCTGGAAAGCGAGATCAATGTCCTACCGTACTAAGTCAGAATTTACGCGGTGTGTGGATAGCAACAGGCTCTGAATAACTTTAAGTGACTTGTATGTACCTCTAAATAGTGGGTATACGGAATTATGGGGTAAATTTGTCCTTTAAGAAACAGCTTCTGAGAGGAAGACGAGACAGTCCGAAGACAGGAGTACGGGGAAAAGAAAGAAAGAAGGACGAGGTCGGAATAAAAGGACCAGGAAGTCCAGGAAGGGGCAGAACATAGCGTTTAGGAAGGATGAACTAGAAGACGTTGATATACGGTCAAAGTGAATGAAGGTGATTCAATCGATCGTGGACATTGCGCTCTTTTCGCCTCTCGTTATGATGATGTAATAAATCCAAATTGGACACACCAGTTAAATTTTACTTAGATAATCTAACCTGAAGTGGTATTGCCGTTTGAATTTGTTCTGATTATATTTGTTCTTTTCTTGTCAAAAGGGGGCTCGTATTGTTTATTTCTTCCTAGTATTCTCGCTCAGTTCTCTGTTGAAATTCCATTCTTCTTTCACTCCCGCAGGGCTATAATATCGAGGGAGGTAATCCTTTGAATAACGCCAGCCAAACCCAATTAACCACCCCTCTAACTAAGATGGCGACGTTACACACGTATACATTAGAATATCCACAGAATTCCACGTGTGAAGAAATTAGGAAGTATCCAGTTTAGGAATCCATGCTATCATAAAGTTTAGTAAATACTGTACATTATGATGTCTGCTTCCAGAAACTGACTAATTACTTCCCAATAATAACTCATCATAATCAACAAATAGTCACTAAATTCTAACAAAGTTGTAAATGGATATGTGAATATGCAAATAACACATACCTTAAGGTTTATTATACATTTTTAACGCTACAACATTTCTCATTTGTGCTTTATGAAAATCATTTGGCAAATTTGTCAGTTTGTTGTTGTTGTTGTTGTTCTAGGGTTTAACGCCATTTTTCAGCACAAGATAGGCTATACATGACGGCCAATATAACTGGTGGAGGAAGAACCCTGGAAAACCCAGGTAAGAACCACCGACCCAAGAGAAGCTACTGGCAGGCTTTCCCACGTACCCACGCTAGCCGAGCCTGGACTCGAACCCACGGAGGCAGAGGTGAGATGGTAGTGATCCGGAACGGTGAGCGCTTTAGACCACTCGGCCACTCGGGGCCCCAATTTGTCAGTTTGAGAAACCTATAAATTTTAAATACTTATAAAAATATAAACGATATGTTTCACTTATCATCAAAACCCTGCAATTTTAATTCGAAATATTGAGAAATTCATTTTTCCCTTGTTATGCTTCTGTCGTTCCTAAATACCTTTAAAAAATTAACACTATGTGAAAATGACTGTTCGTTATTGAGAATCTAAATGTCGATAAGTCGAAATTTGATGAACTCAGAGAACTAAAGCAATTATTGCAAGTCTGTTTACTTAGTGCTCGCTTATGATCCATTAACTCTGCGTTGTATTTTACCATGTGATTGACGTGGATGGCCTTGCAAACAGTTTAAAGAGTACCTCGTTTATGGTCCATTAACTCTGCATTGCATTTCACTATATGCTTGACCCTTGTGACAATTTAGCAGACACATTTAATAGATCCATGTTTATTATAAGCTGGTAATAATACGAAATTAATGTCTTTGAAAATGTTTGGTTTCTTAGCAGTGTTGTGAGAAACTGTTCATCCTTATAATTTTTTGGGGGAAAAAGAACCCTTTTAACCGGTAGAAATTCAACAGATATCACCGTAAAAATCGTTGACGTTGCAAACAAGAATTTTAAAACTATCTACTTTATTGTATCACCATCAAAAATACATGTTCAAGAACCACATCAATGCTTTATATTTATTCTTGACAAAGTTTTCATGAATATGTATACATGAAGTATTTAACACATCTTGCATACCGGATTAATTTAAGATGATTTTCTTTCAGTCGATAGAATTTCAGTTAGCCAAAGCCTCGGGTACAATCAAATTGTTTGTTTTAAACGGATGAAAATCAAAGACTGTCATATTAAGAAGGATATTAAAAGGACTTAAGACTGTTTAGACGGATAAAGATATCGACTGTTATTTACAAAAGTAGTCATGATGATAGTCAAACTTGAGCACATTCGTAGTCATATTGCTACAACATAAGTTTATTTCAGATAATTAAAACCATACAACAAAGATATGCATCTACGTGTGTATTATGATAATGGCAATGAATTCCAAAACCAATGAACATATACATTACATCAAATTCACTATTTTTTTTACGGCTAACAAGTTTTTGCAGATTTCGTGGTAGCAGAATTTTCAAGCACGAATTCAGGAATCATAAGAACAATGATCCTTCTTTGGAGACAACAGAACCAATTTCCCAAGCCACTGATTTGCGTACCAACCAAAATGCTTTTCTTCAAACAACCTTTAAAACGAATAATTTCACGCATCTTCTTTGATTTAGTCCTTGCCAAATAACCAAATGATTAACGTGTTCTATGAAATAAAATGGTCATGTAGTGAATTTTGCTAATAAATGCTTACTTTAGAAGGTCAAGTTGGCTGTAAGTGTGTCTAATTAGGCTTAATTGTAGTGCTGTTTACTTCATTTGATAATTTTGTGGGGGAATAAATTGAAGGCTCTGCTCTCCACAACGTAGAAATGATCAACATTGCAATTAGTAATTATTAGGATTGACATATTTCGACTTAATGTACACTTATAAAATTTAGGGAAAATCCATCAAATTACTAAGTAGATGTTTAGTCACAGGAAAATACACTTGGATGTGACGTATTATATGACGTATGTTCATTGCTGTACTTGTCAAGAGGAAACAACACCCTGAGATAAATTATTCACTTCCGTCTTGTACATTTCATGTGATACTATCCTTGCTTCTTCTCGTGTGAATTAATTTTTCTCAGCTAATTGCACCCTACCTCCACTTAACTCTCTGATCATGTGCCGGCAACACAAAGAGGATATTTTATTTTTCTACATCAATAACGGATATATTTCGTCGTGTGGTACAAAACAAATGTGGTATTTTAACGAGTAACTTCGCCACTCGTTAAAATAAATCGTTTTTGTACCACAAGATGAATTATATACGGCATTAACATAGACAGAAACATTTTTAGTTTTATTATATACCAAACGTGCTCCGAGTCGAAGCTTCAAAGATTAAATTCACTCTTCCGCACACTACCTCCACCATTTCGTAAGTTCACCCCACTTTCAAGCGGATGCATCGGCTGATCGTAAAAATATCAGCTATTTGAGATAACTATTCATTTGGAATGAACAAATCTCTTGCAATAAACACCATTTTGGACATTTTGTAAACTATTTTACCCTATCTGACCACAAAGGCCAGTCTAATTGCGCGATGATACATGCCGGGTTTTTCCCCTGTCAAAATAGTTAAAGGGGCAACGCTTCGTAAAGACGCAAACAGTGACGAATCAAATAAATTTGGCAAATAATAATTTCCACGTATGAGAAGTAATGTAGTTTCATGTATTGCTCGAAGTCACAAGATGCTTATCCTTGCTGTAAATACCACTTCAAGTGGCTCACACACTCAAGTGTAGCATGACAAGGTTGGAATTTTTGTCAAAAATATTGGGGTTATACAAATATGAAAAATATTTCAACAATATTTTTCCATATTTCATACTAAACTATATAAAACAAACTGTAAAATTAAGAGGGGATGAATATTGTACAAAATCGCTTAATTGACTGATGATGCATGTCCTTGTATATCTAGAAAGACTATTGACATTACTAACTAAAGCTTGCGATTTTGCGACATGTACCATGAACGAACAACACTGATAGTTTGAAACGTTTTATCTAAACATATTTTACAGGATTTTCATTTAACTTAAGTACTTCTCTATTTGTGGACACCTCTCAACCTCGCTGCAGCACAAAGAAACCACTTGTCCCGGCACAGAGAAACGAGAAACCACTCGTCCCAGTACACAGAAACTACTCATCTTAAAAAAGAGAAAACCGTTAGAGCTTTAGAGATGCTCATTCTTTTTCCAGATACCAAAGGCTTATATGTCTGCTTTTCCCTGTGCCTCCGAACGTTTTTGAATGGATATTTTTCCTAATGAAAACAACAACAACAAAAAATACTGTTGAAGACAATTTCGACTGAGGTTTACATTTGTTTTCTGGTTTGGTTTTTCATTTCTTCATATGGAACCGGTTGACTTTCTCAAAAAAGAGCATACTAGTATTTTGGGATTTTTGTTACTGATGTAGATCAAAGCCTTCTATCCCCCATGACTTCATCCTCACATTACACGCGAATGCATGTAAACCCATAACGCGAAGTTACCACGAGGATCCCCGGCAAGAAGAAAGTCACGCGTGGTAGGAAAACAACCTAGATCAGTAACCAAACAAACCCCTATTATCATACTTCTTGATACGAAAAACATACGATTGATGATTATGGTTCCAGATCCCGGAAACATACGAGTTTGCTCCCATAAGTGAACTTCTTTTAAGGCGCATCAGTCAGGTCATTATTATTAATTGTGACTATACCATATATGTGATGACATTGCTACAAGAATATGATTACACTGGACAACAAATTTTTACAAAAGTCATGTTACTGAAATAAAATTAGTCAATTCTTATCAATTTTTATGTGCTGAACACGAATATGACAGTCAAATTGCAAAATTGGCTCTAGTTTTTTTGTAATCTGCAAGAAATTAATGTTTACATAACGAAATGCATTCCAATAGTAAAAGGTCAACTGTAATAGCCTACCTATAAAAAATCAAGTCATTGACTACATCTTAGATTTCTTCGCCTGTCTCTTGTACAGCTGTTCGGGAGCATCTCTGAGGAGTGTCCAGCAGTAGTCAGCCAGCATTGTAGTGGACCATTTTCCCTGGTATCTTTGTTCCATTGTTGCGATATCTTGATGAAAACGTTCGCCGTGTTCATCACTAACAATACCACAGTTGCTAGGAAAGAAATCCAAATGGGAATGAAGGAAGTGAATCTTTAGAGACATATTGCAGCCAAGTTTCTTATACTTCATCAACATGTCTTCTACTAGTTCCTTATAGTTTTCTGCCCTAACATTTCCGAGGAAGTTTGTAGAAACTAGGCGAAAAGCATTCCATGCTTGTTTCGCGTCACCTTCCAGCAAGTTGTTGAACCGGTCATCTTTGAAAAGCTCTCGAATCTGAGGACCCACAAAAACTCCCTCTTTAATCTTTGCTTCGCTGAGTCGAGGGAATTTTTCATGCAGGTATCGGAATGCTGGCAAAGTCCGGTCAATGGCTTTCACGAAGTTCTTCATCAAACCTAGTTTGATGTGAAGGGGTGGTAGCAAGATTTTCTGAGCCTCAACCAGAGCTGGGTGTTGGATATTCTTCTCTCCAATGGCTACATTCTGCCTGTGAGTCCATTCCTTCCTCATGTAGTGCATTTCCCTTGCTCGGCTATCCCACTCGCATAAGAAACACATGTATTTTGTATATCCTTGCTGCAGTCCCATTAAAAGGGCAACTACCTTCAAATCACCACAGAGGTGCCAGCTGTACTTGTTATACTCAATGGAATTCAGTAGCTGCCTTAAGTTATCGTATGTCTCTTTCATGTGGACAGCATACGCTACTGGAATAGATGGAAGAATGTTTCCATTGTGCAAAAGCACAGCCTTGAGACTCAGTTTCGAAGAGTCCACAAATAGTCTCCATTCTTGTGGGTCATGAGTGATTTTTAAAGCATTCATGAGGCCCTCAATATCGGAACAGAATATCAGATTACTTTCCTTTCTGAAGAAAGGCTCCAATTGCTGGTGGCGCTTTCGATATGCAGTAATTGTGACATCTTCTTCTAGAAGATTCCATTGTTGGAGTCTTGATCCTAGCAATTCTGCCTTGTTCTTTGATAAGTCCAAATCACGAATCAGGTCATTTAGTTCTTCCTGTGTTATTCTGTGTGGGGTTGATGATGCACCACAGTGAAAATCTGGATCACTGCATGCTGATGGACCAGGAGAAGAACAGGTCGACTCACCTTTGTCTTCGTCAGATGAATCAAGAGAATATTCTGCTGGAGGTTCTGGAATAGGAAGTCCCTCACCATGTGGAACTGGTCTCAATGCAGACGGAATGTTTGGGTAGACTATTCTCGACTTCTTTCGCTTCGTTATTCCGCCGGAAAGAGGAGGAACCAAGCAGAAGTAACAGTCATTTAGGTGGTTGCTTGGCTCTCTCCACACCATTGGGACTGCAAACGGCATTGATGACCTTTTGCAATTCAACCACTGTGAAAGCTGTGTTGTACATGTAGCACAGCATATATGCGGAGCCCAAGGCTTGTCTTGGTCACCAACCTTGCATCCGAAGTAAAGATGATATGCCTTCTTCACTTGAGAATTGATACTTTTCTTCTGGTTGGCAAATGTCACTTCCCCACAAATATAGCAAAAATTGTCCGCGGTATTAACACACTTTCGAGGCATTACTGTTCTTTATTGTACGTAAATGGATAAAATAATAAGTTTTATGTAACAGTAGCTTGAACTGTCTCGCACAACGTCTAAAATATTTTAAATGCTGAACCTATCTGATTGGGCTTTATATAGTACACTGCTTACGTCAGCTTCAGCAGCCGCCTGGCATTAGTATAATAGGCCTACACATGTATAGTACACTGCTGACGTCAACTTACTTCAGCAGCTGCATGGCATTAGTATTGCATTGCATCAGAAAATGATGCAATCAACTGTGGATGATGTGAGCATGATGGTATTATGCAATGTTACATCATTATTCCGGATGTTGCTGCAGTCCTACTGGAGAAATTTACACAGTGAAACATAGAAAATGAGGTATATGAATATCTTCAAACCGAGAGCCAATACAAATTTTTCACGGTTATATTCGTGTTCGGCACACCAAAATACTACAGATTAGGGCCTTTTCAAGTCAGTAATGATTGAGCCCAACAAAAACATCATAGATTGATTAATGAGCGTATCTAATGGTGGATTCACATTGTACGAACAATGGAATGCTTCGAATGCCACAAAGATTATTAAAACGCTATTTCACGTGTACGCGTCTTACAGATTTGTAAAAGAGACTCAACAGATGTACAGTTTTTCAAATACTTATTCGGAATGTCCCAAAAAAGTCATTGACATAGGGATTGCATTGGAAGAAGAACGACGTAACTCGGTCAAGCTTGTCACAATAAGCGTGAAAAGTCATAGCATGATACTGTGCAAGAAAACTTCAAGTCTCTGACATTAGCCGTGTCGCCAGTAAGCGAACCTTGGAGGAAGATACTGAAATGAGACGTGAAGACACTGACATTAAAATGAAGTTAGCGAGGATCACCATATTTAAAGAAATATTTTAAGTATTAATATACATATGGCATCCATACTCAATAAGCAATGAGAGATTTATGAAACAGTTTCTATATCCAGAGAAGCAAAACCATAGCCGAGATATATAAACACAACAAAACGTTTAGAATTATTGAATTTGACGTTGTGTACAGAAGTATGCGGGTAAACAGTTATGAGTTCTTTTAGCTCATTTAGGCCGGCATTAACTTAAAACACATTTTACACAAGTTTGTAGACTTATTTATTACTCATTATACAGATTGCAAGCCTGCTTATTTACAGGACCTTCGTACAATATTTCAGATTACCATAAATGACGAACTTACTCTTCGTAGTACTGTATTGTTACTGTAGAGGTCTCGTAGAGTACCTTAGGTTGGGGTGGGATGCTCCCAGTATTATTTTTAATTATTACAGAAGACCCACCCTGGCTCGTTTTTGTTAGAAATTGAAGTAGTGATAGAGATGCAAAGCTCCGAGCCCCAGTCAGCGATGCCGACAGTTAAATTACTGAATACACAAAAGGTGAAATTCAAATAAACATCAAATTTAATGCCATTCAATCACAGACAGTCCTTCCTCAAATGAAATTCAATATTCAAAACCCTATCACTCGTCTTTCACTCGACCAAGTGACGGCCTATTTCATCATCTGACTTAGTATGATAGATTTTCCTCCTGTCCTGTGTTTCTACTCATCTGTAGCATTTCTTGACTGGTACCCAGAACGCCTTCAGTCCAACAACCACGTCCTTCACCCTTCCACTTCCTCCACTTCCGTTCTCTCCTTTTCTTGTCTCCCAGAGACTCGGGACCAACTGTACCAGGGTATTTCCTTCTCTGTCTCCTACAGCTCCTCCGGTCCCTAAAAGCTTCCTGTCCGAAGCTCCTTTGTAATTCCCAGAATAACAATGTTTCCCGCAAATTTCGAATGACGTCGGAGTAGCTTATAACTTCCTTATGTAATTCACGCAAGATGGTTTAGCGACTACTGACGTTTAGTTTCAAGACACTAGATTTCAACTTGCGATTCCAATGGTAGCCACGCCTTGCTCAATTCCGAGTGGATGTCGATTTATCCATGGTCTACATAATTAGCAGACATTGCCCCCTCCCCGGCAGTCTGTCAAGGGTGGATTTACAACCCCCACGTGATGTTCCTTTGAGCCCAACACCGGCAATTCATGCCACTTACCTGTGAATTGCACGCAGCCAAATAAGGCGCCAGTAACAAGTTCCTATGGCCATGTTATATACAACTGGCTTCCCACCCGTGCTTTTGATGTCGGCTTACACTATCGTAACATAAGCCGGCCGGCCAGCTGTGTACACATCGCTTTGACACTCATTGTTCGCAAGGCTGACACTCGCAACATTTATGAAGCGAATAATTAGCTCAGGGTCTAGCATATACATGATGCAATCTGGCTATTGTTCCTTACTTATAACGTGACAGTTACCTAATTAAATAAAGATTCCGGATATATAAAATGATCAATGGCATTAGAATGCAACCAGTTCAAAGGTGTATACCTTGGAAAATATCAACTATGCAACAGAACATGCCATTATGAATTCTGTAAATCCCACTTGCTCGCGTTACGTGCTGATTTCAATGCTCGACCATGCCTTAAATGTGGTATCGGGGTAAAGTCGCGTCCAACATGCTGATCTGTTAACGAATAGTATCATGCGCGTAGGCAAGGACTCGCCAGCGCAACAAATACAGAACCTCTTGTCTTAGAAACAAACGACGACGTCAACGATACATAAGTCGATGAAATGATTGCCAGGATTGAAGTGATTGCAGCTACTGATTCTGGTAAAGTAAAGATATTATAAAATATTATTGACAATAAGCAATAAGATAATGATTCTCCGATATATACTAGCATGCCGACTGAAAACTAATTCAAGCGAAATTCGCGACAGTGTGGGATACAAGCGCAATAAGAAAAGCCGAGATGCATGTAATCTTAGGACTCTCTACAGTTAAGCAGCGTATGACTGTAAGTAACTTCGCGAAATAGCATCGCAGTATTATATCAAGATTCCTTCACGAATCAGGTACACCGGTGGTGGTTGGCGACGAATAGGAGCGTCACCGCTGTATTTCATCTCTATCGCTAATGAAGCTGCCGCAAAAGCACCACGACTGCAAGTCACTGAGTTTGAGTTACATAAACGTCGTGGTGATTTAAGAGATTTAAAATATTATCGGAACATTATTCCGACCAAATACGAGCCAGGTAAAGGCGAGGTGAAACTTCTTGCAAAGATGCGTCCGGGCAATATATTAACGTTACAGCATACAGAAACCTCCTTGGTTAAACTGAAGATTCTTCTACGTGTGTTCTTGATTATGCCGCTTACTGTGACAGTGAATATGCATTAAAAATCACAAGCCAGTGGAATCTCGTGTAATCTTCAATCGTAAAAACATAGATGTGCTCTATATAAGAACGATACGCACACGTGACCAAAGTGATCCGAGAGAACTTCAGCATGTTCATTATATTTCTTGGTGTTGACGCTCATGGCCTTGCAAACATTCATTGAACAACTCGTGAGGTGAGATTGGGAATATGGTTGTACGGGTCATCGGAACCTGGATAGTTTCCTCACTATTGACCAGAACTTCCTAGGGAAACTTTAACGCAGATCTGGACATGACAATTTAAGCAACCATAATAAATATTACTTCACAACCTGAGAGTGACACCAAAGCAAGGCATGGAGCGCGACGCCACAAAGCTTCCCGCGAATAATAGGAACTAATCCGTAATGATATAGTCAGTCGCAAATGTAGCAAAGATATATTACAGTCCTGAAAGACTGCACGGAAAGATCTCACAGAGGGCTTCTAACAAATGATTGTACCGCTGATAAAATCCACGCGAGAAACCTTGGAAGATTTAAAGAAGGTTGCGAAAACATATTGTGACTACGATGGGTCCGGTTGTTAGAACACCACGAGCTACTGAACACCTGCCAGCGCAGATGGAGATATTCCAAGAAGTCATATGGACCAAGTGGGGAGTCAGGGAGATTATTGACTTTAATGAAGCTTGTGGCGAGTACTGTGAAGATTATAAAAAATAAGTTAAGAAGTTAGCAGAACGTTCACAAAAGTCTGTGTCACAATATACAAGAATTCTAAGAGGACAAAAGGAAGAATAGAAAAAACCAAAGGACGTAGAAATGACTTGGTGGACCGTATAACCCCCCACGAGTTTATGAATTTGTTAAAAACAATCGTAGGGTCAGTCCGCGTAGGCAACAGCGTACCAGACGTCATCAGTGAAGCCACATTGATTTGTCAGTGGTTGCTCACCAAAGACGTCATGGACCCACGAACGTATCGCGTGTTGATGCGCGAACAAACTGAAGATATCCATGATATACATAACACCAATGATGAATGCTGAGGCGATTCTTTGCAAAATCAATGCTGTAACGAAGTGTGTCGTTGCAAATACAATTAAGAGTGTTAACTCTTTCATTTACATTGCATCAACGAAACCAGAATTTCATTTGGATTTCTCAACAGCAATCATCGCTGAGGAATGTCACGCAATCGAGATTGGACTAGTGTCGTTGCGAACTTATTACAGTTGCCTAATATCTGACTGCGATCGTGTTGGTCCCTGGCGCAAATAATTCGCTTGAGTTATAAAATGGGCCCCTTTCCGCCGCCATTGCCCATCGCCCCGGTGGTTACAGATGGACTGGTGTGATCCTCTCTGACAAGACTCTGGTGTTGGCAGAAACATGTGGCCGAATTAGTTCACTGACGAAACAACAAAACATCCGTAACATAATAATTTAACCTGTTACTTTTTTTAAAAAACAAGTCCTATCAAGAAGTTAAAGTTCACCTTATACCAAATCAGTGTGCGAAAATAAATGCCTCGCCATTAACCAATTTTGATTTACTCGCTATGGCAAAGTCAGTTTAATATTTCGAGGTGACTTTCTGCGGGATGAACTTGCACCGAATATCCTCCGCAAGTGGGAAACTGTGATTGTTTATCTGGATTTAACAACAGCACCTGGAACTGCTTTGGGTCGAATACTTGGTAACGCCTCGACATCTTTTGTATTTTGCGCCACCACTTTAAGTTGCTGTTTTATTCAACGCTACCGTTGCAAGCTCGGCTGGACGGCCCCAGACACGTATATCTTATCACTAAAGCACTACGTGCACTCCAGCGTTCACCAACACCAAGCGAGCTTTATGATTTAAATTGTCGCTTAAAAAATACGCTTAACATTATATGAAACGCCGATTTATATTTATTGACGTGAAGTGGTAGCAACACGACGCGGTGCTTATGTAAATCTGATCAAGTTTGTCACCAAAGCGGATTTTACTGAGTTTATCAAATGGGTCATTATTCACGTCGACACGCGAGTACTTGTGATTTCCCAATATCAAACTGGAAAACTTAAGACGTCTAACGTGGATATTCAAAATTATGTTGTGAGGCTTCGAGGCGCCGTCGCAAAAGAACTGGCCGAAACAGGGACTCTGGTATGCCGGTTGCGTTTATCAAAGACTACGTCGACACAAATACGGTATCGAAATATCAAACGTCTGGCGATAAAATGAGTAGAGACCTTATTATGAACGGAATCGAATTCACAAGATTCCTGAGCCCACAGATGATACTGATGTTGCAACAATGCTATGTAAAAATGAAAATCAGTTCTATCAAGGTCGTGGTTGGTAACAACAAGTTACCAAAAAGTATAACGGCGTATGAACCACCAGAACCAGTACTTTGCGCATATCATCTATCAAATGTAGATATTAATATTTTTATCCTAGTGGTCTCTTTAGACATGCTGATGATAGATACGGATATTATTTCTTTAATATGCACATGTCTGCTATTATATGGGCTTTCTTGGTATTCGATTAGTATCACAAAGACAATCACTCAAAGATCCTAATACTTTTGAATTTAAATACCAGAATCTATGAAGTGGTTATTCAATTCAGTTCTCAATGACAAGTCACTAAAACGTTTATCAGTAACAGGCTCCTAAGATGAATAAAGACAAAAGAATTGAGACACGTGGATTAAATATTGCAGATGAAGCGGTATTATACGTCTTTGGCGTTTATGTTCAAGATTTTTTTTATTACATATAAGATATGGATTCTGAACGCGGTAATGATGTTGCGGAATTCGTCGACGGAGTGTTGAAGCAGCTGGCCGCCAGTGATGCCAACATTGACAATAATTTGGTTCCACTTGTCGCAGAATATCTGCTTCAAAAATTATGGTACTAACAATAGATAGCGCATCAATATATTTCTAAGTGAACGTGGTGTTAGGCCCCCGGAACAAACAATTACCGGAAACGTAATATTCCCCCAAGCACATATTTTCTATGATTGCAAGGCAGTTGTACAATTAAAGAAAGGTAACTGGTTTAAATTGTGTGTGTGCGAATAGCACCTAAACAATGCCAGTTTGTTGAGCAATTATACTTCGCGACCAGATTATTAATATAAATAATTATGATGGACCCTCAATGTTACCAACTGAAGCTGCGAGATAAAATTGCATAGAGAACGGCTCTACTCGTGAAATATAAACGCGTGTGTGTCGTTGTAGATGCTATTTGTGGGATCATCTCAGCTACCACTGTTGGCTTTGGTATTGGTCGAATTCTAACCATAGCAATTATCATAGGTACAACAATCTAATTTAATGAGGGGGTGTATCGACAGCTATTGATGATAAACAATTAATATGGCTGAGTTCGTTATAGTGTTGTCGAAAATGGAAAACAATCGACGTCTCCATATATACAAAACCGTGGTATTAACAACCCTGATTACAGGCAATGAAAATCGAATAAATGTTTGTCAGCGCCTAACAACGATTGCATTGGGGCACCTCATGATACCTTCACTTATGGGCTATACTCGTATGGCTTCGGAATTTGGAATCACAATTATCACTCGTATGGTTTCGTAATCAAGTTGTATGATAATAGCGGTTCCTCTGGTTACCGGTCAAAGTTAAAGTCTTCCACCCCACATGGCCTTTTTATGGCGGGGCGCCTAGTGGCAACTTTGCCTGCACTCGCGTGTGATGTGAGGGCAACGTCATGGAATGGGGTAGATAGAAGCCCTGGCTGAGGAACAGTAACAAAATTCCAAATCTCTGTTATCATACTACTCTCCGACGAATACAAATCAGCTCTTTAGTAACACAGGAGTTGCTACCCTTTCGTTCATGAAATACCTCCGTATGATCACTATATTGTGAAAACATAACAACCATTTCAATTTATATTTTAACAACAATAAGTATGACAAAAACTACATATATTCTTATATTTATTTGAAACAATTATTACATGGTTAACAATTATGTCTTTAACATCATTTTAAGCTAAGAAAATGCACTTTCAGCCAGCTACTGCACCTTAAACTATCAACTATGAGGAGGCAACCCTTGATACAAGGGAAGGAACTTAAACAAAACACAAAACAGAATCGTATCCATATCTAAATGTAAGTAATGATGTTGTAATAATTAATACAATGGAAAAACCTGAGCTTTCTTCCCTTTCTTGTGAAGTGAAATGCTTCACAAATAAAGTTTATAATATTTGAAAGAAAACAAGATGTTTTTGAATAAATAAATAAAAGATTATACTAAGGTATAATAATTTTATTTGTATATATTATCTCAGACAATATGTAACTTTACACCAAATTTCAGAAAGGCTGTATGCAATACAGGGTTCCTAAAGAAGAGGGGGAAAAGGTATATAAAAAAATTAACTGTATTATTGTCGTGCTCTTGTTCGTGACTGCAGCAAAGCAAACAGCAAAGGACACAGAATAGTCACAGCAGAAACTAGCAGCAGTGGCTGAAGTCAACTGACCACAATGATAGTGATGATTATATTGATAATAGTACAAAGATTTTTGTTCCTTTCACAACATTAAAAGCTGACGTAGTAGTAAACCACCACCAAGAGAAACAGTAGTGCAAGAAGATTGGTTTGGTGTTTAACAGCGAAGCAACATATATAGGCAGGGCCAACACGGGGGGTTGGGGCAAGTCTGGGCCCGTTAGGGGGCTCGGGCCGAACAAAAAGTTTTAATTTTATAAAAGAAAAGTTTTGTTTGAACAAAAACTGGAAGAGGCCAGAGTATTTCTTACCCCAGGGCCCGCGATCGCTCTCTACGGCCCTGCATATAGTTCATTTAGTTCCGAGGCAATTGGGGTAAAGTGCCTTGCCCAGGGACACACCACGGTTTCTGACACGAGCTGATCCGACGGTATGATCTTAACTCGCATCCGTCTGGCAAGTAAACCACTTGGACACCACATCTCAACAGTGTTACAAGTAGATGAACAACAACAACAGAAGGAGGGATGTTGTAGTAATAGAAGTGAAACATTTAAGGGTGTTATGATGCGGTGATGAGTAGGGCAGTGGTGCGAGAATACAGACACAATCATACGTGGAGGTTTGATTCACTCTTTATCACGTCTAATTTATTATAGGTTCGTCAAACCTGGTGACTTTTTGTATTACTGCCAATTTTTCTAACATATGAGCACAAATTACATCGAATATATTTTTTTTTCTACAATAACAAATGGATTATATATATATATATATATATATATATATATATATATATATATATATATATATATATATATATATAGATAGATACATATATATACAGATACATACATATATATGTGTGTGTGTGTGTGTGTGTTTGTGTGTGGACATACAAATATACTATAACCTGAACTATAGTGTCATGTTTGGAAATAATAATGCTCACTGTATACTTTGAAAAAGTAAATAAAAAATAACTAAGATATGGTACGAGTGTCTATATAAACAATTATGAGATCTTCTTATGATTTTAGTTTACAAAAAACAAAAGCATGTTAATTCATTCTTATCCTAGTCATATGAAAAATGTTTTATCTTGAAAGCATCCCGACTGGACTAATGTAGTCTCAGCAAAACAACGTGTGTGAGGGTGGGGGCATACATGGTAATATCAAATAAAGAAACAGTAAAAACTTTGTCAATTGCATTAAAAAAAATATCGCATCCAATGACATAATAATGAAAAGTCTCGGTTACAAAAAAAATATTATTGAATGTTACAAGCATGTGCTAAAATGAGTTATAAAGTTCTGTCACTGAATTGCATAAACACATTGGTACATGAAACTTCTCATCCTTTGTAAATGCGTTCTCTTAAATTATTTAGGAGAGAAAACATCTCTTCTGTATATTGAAAGACTGCATGTGACAAATAAATAATAAATTGATATATATTTTTCTAGCTGAATGATGAAACTATTGTACGAGGTTATAAATGTATTCGGAGCAAATGGGGCGGGGAGGGGGGAGCAGTCGGCGCTAAAATCCCCATAAAAATAAGTGCGTTAACAACCGGAACGCTTCCTTGAGCAAGTTTTCTTTACAGTTAGATGGTTCAATTTATTCTCTGCAAACGCTTAAAATGCAGATGCTTCCGGGTCTCCATGGAGGTCCATCACACAGTTTCTCAACTACTTATTTAACCACCACCACCGCCCCCCAAAAAACGATATTTCTAGATCCACCGCTGGTACCGTGTAATTGTATGAGCGCTGGGATTATATTCATCAAAGAAGGTTGAACTTTCTACAATAGTGCAGCATGTCTATGTATATACGACGATTTTAAGTGTTTTAGCTTTTTCTTTTCTCTTTGTTTTGTATAAATGGGGTGGTGGTGGCGGAATAACATCTTCTGGTACTATGCAGCTTGTATTGTGCCGATGTGCTGCTACCCAACCCACCAAGCCCCTGTCACATATAAACTCTCTCTCTCTCTCTCTCTCTCTCTCTCTCTCTTTTCGGATCACTCCCTCTTTTATCCTGATGTATACAAGAAGAACAGCACAATTATCAAAATACTACTGAGTTATCAAAACAGAAAGTACTGGAACTTCAAGGGAAATTTGAGGCAGCTGTGGATTACCATGCTTCGTCAAAATTGTTTCAGTGCCAACTTTCCAATGGCCACATTTCTTACAGCATCGAAAAATGATCTCCAACTTATCGTGTCTCTTGTTGCAAATTTATCGACGAATCCGGCCTATAAATTAAATAACATTTGGTGTATTCGGAAAACTAGACATCATAAATATATTAACTTTAACTTTTCCTAAACAGAAATCAATAAGACACTCTTCTACGTAAAGTATCTACATGAGAACGTTCTCATCTAACATCTAACAATAATCTGAACAATTATTTTGACTTGTGTTGTCGAGCAAAGCGTATTGATGGGCTAAGATTTAAAACAATTGTGATACGTGTTGTTATTGTTACTGCCACCCATTAATTACTTTGACTCTCACCAACATTCTAATAATTATGGGAAAACATGTCCCGATCTCTGAAAATGTTATAGAAGGCAATAAGTACAAAATGGTGGGTTGAAACTCTACTTTGAATAGTTAGGGACTGATCGTGGTATCGTGGTATTTCTTTCTTTTTTCTCGGGGGGGGGGGGGCAGGGTTTTCTTTCGATCCAGATTTTTGCTTTTACACCTCGAGATAATTATTTTGCAACTAATAAAATGAATATATATGTTTGGCGAGGAGGTGGTTCCATCAATCAGCAAGATATTTGCGATCCAGAATTCTTTCTCAACACCCACCCCGACGACACCCACAAATGAATTAGTCGGTACCGAAGATTTTTCAAATGTAAAATGTTCATGATTTATAAAAATGTGGAGATTGGCTAGAATATGTAAACATAAATTATGCAACTTAGTAGATTTAAGTAATCACTGCCAAAGTTTCAAACAAAATATGATTTTCCCAAATAGAATTTCGTTGTGGTAATGCACAGTTTTAATAAAGGTATTATTTGAAAAAAAATTATGGGTTAAATATGTACCACGAGGCATATCTGTTGTTCATGGACAGGCATTAACCTAGATCTTTACTTTCAGAATAAATGCTCGAGCTACGATTCGATTGGATTCGATGGGATGGATGAATAAACACACACACACACACACACTGATACATACATACATACATACATACATAAATGTTTGGTCTGCTTACCCAATCACCATTTTTGTTCATCCATTCCAAAATATGCGTGCAGACAAATTCAGAAGTCCAGTCTATAACGTAATTAATCTGCGATGGATCATTTCTTTTACAGCATTCAACTGACATTATGCTGGCAAAAACTAGGATCGCTACAAATTTGCTCCAATGCATTCCTCCTTCGCAGATAGAAGAGCATGCAACGTGCACGTTCTTCTCGGTAATGTGCAAGTCATGGCATATTGTCAAAATATTTTGCAATCTCTGAGAGTCATGGTTACTGTATTCCTTGCATACTCTCAAGGCCGTTTCTATGACCCTCGGGTCTTTGACGCCTGTCTTAATGGGATACCCTGTCCATGGTGTATATCCATTCTCCACTAACCTGTCATTGATACATGCCAAAAGAACATCCTGAAATGAGGTACAGTTCTCCATATCCTTCTCGGTATAATAGGTCTATTCCCGCAGTATTGACGTGCACTTCAAAATTCTCATTTCGCTTGTTGCACAGTGGCTATATACACTCGGCGTGTTTATTTTTAGACGTAAAGATAAACAACTCATTGTCGATATATCCTTTCCAATTGTTTCACACGTATTTAAATTTTCCTTTTGGAAAACCTAGGTTTTATTAATTGGATATCGCATTTTATTCAAAACAAAAACTTCTGGAAAGATAGTGATGCATTCTTTGCGAACCAAAACAAAAAAAAAATGTTGGTAAACAAACATAAAGGTTACCTTAGCATGTGTGCTACACTGTAACAATTTAGTTAATACAACCTCAGATCTGAAGTTATAGATTAACAGATGTATATGATTTTTCTCTGTACGAATAACGAAAATGAGTTATAATCCGACCGCGTGTTACAAATCACACACATCTCACCTCTGTCCGCGCGGGTTCGAGTCTCGGGCTCGGCCAACGTGGATATGCAAGAAAGCTTGCCAGCAGCTTCCCGTGGGTTGGTGGTGCTTTCTGGGCTCTTCCTCCATTCACTATACTGCCGGCTATGTACAGTTTATCATGTGCTGAAAAATGTCGATAACCTAGCTTTACATTTTGCATGCACATGGGGCCTGACGTACACCGCACGTGGTAAACATCCCGATGTAATGTAATTAAGGCAGCCATATTGGTTATGTTCCAATCAATATAATCCCTCGAAAAAGAGTTATATACCACACATATCAGTAGCCCGGTGCTATCAAAGTTTCCATAAAGAAAGTATAGTTCTGATCGGCATTGTTAACAGAAAATTATAAAACATGTTTAATATGCATTATATCAACTGAGTTATTTGTTTGCTTACATTCCAATTGCTAGTCCTCTGTCGCTTCATCGTATATTGTTCTGTGTGTGTGTGTGTGTGTGTGTGTGTGTGTGTGTGTATGCGTGCGTGTATGTGTGTCTTCCGGTGTTTGAAATCGTAATTTTTAATACCTATCAAAAGTTAACGATAACTACGTTAATTTGCTCTGTATCGTAAGTATGCATTATATTTCTTTGTAAATGGTACATACATTGTTTCTACTTGCCACAGTGAGAAATACCTTTGGTGGAGGGTGCGTTCCCACTAGAGTGTGAGAAGGTTTGTTTGGGGTTATATTTTTGTATATTTTTAATGTAGCTTTAACAATTTGAATCATAACGCAACAATATCTGCAGTGTGGCAGTTTAAAGTCATGTCTAGCACTTGGGCAGCATGCCGCAGACATGTAGCATCATGTCCCACCCAGTCACATTATCCTGAAACCAGGTTGACCCGTCCTAAAACTAACTTATTAATGCTGAGCGCCAAGCGAGGCAGCTGCTAGTACCATTTTATAAGTATCTGATATGATTCGGCCGAGGTTCGAACCCGCGACCACCCACATTCGGGGGGGGGGGGAGACGTTCTAACTGTGTGAGGAGGTACTTCCCATAAAGCAGAAGGTATTGTTCATCGTGTTCGTGAGAAGAAAACCATTAATTATGTAAAAACACGGTTAATTACCTGTTATATGACAGGAATTAAAACAAGAAGTTAAAAACAAAATAAGAAAAATTGGGATGAGGCAGTTTAAGACGAAGTTTAAAGGTAAAAGTTCAAAAAAGGTATTGAAATAATTTGAGATGCTGCAGCGAGTTTCGAGCTCGCAACCTCTTATTTGGCAACCAAGACACACGGACAAATGTGGGTGATCTTGTAAGATGTATCAGACAATGCAAGCTTTAGACGGCGGCCCGGTTCTAGAGCAAGGCGAACGAGGCAACCGCCTTGGGCCCCGCGCTTTCAGGCAATGCATTTTTTTTTTTGTGCTTGGGGCCCCGCGCACAGCGCTTGCTGCCTTGGGCCGCGCATACTGCCTTGGGCCCCTCACATACTAGGGCCAGGCCTGTTAGAAGGTCGTTCCCTTCAAGATCTGTTGGATGTTACGACAGTCACTAAGCCTGAATGGTAAACAAAGTGTAGCGACGCATCGTCAGAGACAGTGAGCTTGACATGCATACATGAAGGCTTCCTCGTGTTTTTCTGCAATGGAATATATGGCGAGTCAATTAGGTCACGTGTAGGGAAAGAGTTTAGTTATATACATGGTGTTGGTATTTTAGAGACATTTCTTTAAAATATATTCAATATTCATTTGTTTTCTCTTTTGTATGACTTTGGGTCAATCAGTTTGTATAGCATATGAAGACCGATTATTACAAAATTCAAAACATTTCAGCCTGGGGATCATCATTATAAATTCCAATGTTTTGATTAAATACTAACCTTTACCCTTAAGGTCTATTAGACATGTAACTATTCTCCCATGGTGTGGTGCTATTAGTGTTGCGTGTGTTGTGTGCAATTTCCCTCCGTCCGGGTAACCCTGGGTCGTTGGTTAAAACGCTGGTTGTTTTATGTTACGAACCAGGGTACCAAGATGTATTTTATTTCTGTATTGTTGTTCGGGACGAGCTTGTCTAAGTCAAATTTCTTGTTACAGTCTATTGTCTGTGATTAAATAACCTTCCTGGGAGAGAAAGAAGAAAATAGAAGTACTAAACAAAAATAAAAATAAAGCTCGGAAAGTTTAAGTAAATGTGGCGTGTGTTGTTAATGAGTGCGTGTTTGGTATTTTTGTGTGTATGGTTAAGGTTATTAATTATTGTATTTTGTTGGTTCTTTATTTATTTTGTTATTTTTCGCCTCTTGTTTGAGTATTATCGTCTTCGATCTTGTTTCAAAAGACGGACTGAAATTATTCTCAAAGCGGACACGATGGAAAACATCATTAGTTCGATTTTGCATCATATGACTTTTGTTATTGATCTTGGTAGTCTAAAACGGATTGAAATCTGTCTCTCGCGTTGATGTGATGGAAACGCTTAGCTTCGTTTCATTTATCATCCCTGTTATTGTTACTCGGTTGGAATTTTCGTAGTCTGGGCTATTATACTGGAGTGCCAAGTCTTGCTTCCATGGTCTTGTTATTAGTACCAATTGTGGGCACCATTTATCTATCTTCTTGTTGCAGAGCTAGATGTTAAAGTTGGATTGAAAATATTCCTGGCGCGGACGTGACGGAAAGCAGTAGTATTACTGTTTAGCATTGTGTATCTAAGACGGATTAAAAAAACATTCGCGCTGACGTGATGGAAAACATGGAATTTTGGATTTATGCTTTTCATATATATTGGTGATAATCTTGCATAGCATTATAGCAATGCTCACCTGAAAAGAAATACTGTGTATTAGTAGAAAGAGCAGAAAAAAGATATTTATTCTGCCAATCCAGTCTTTTTCTGGAAATTAAAGTATCTATGATTATCACCCTATAGATCTTGATTCTGCAAATCGCGTCTTTTCTGCAAGAAAAAGATTCTTGATTTTCGCCCTGAAAAAGTATAATTGTTCCTTGTGTAACTCTGTCAATATGTGTTTTACTGAATTATATGTAATTATGATTTTTATATGGATTTCTTTTTATATACAGTTTTATTTTATACCATATAACAGGTTCAGTCAGCACCCTGCAAAACCTATTTCCTTAAGGGGAGAGATTTAACTACTCTGGCAACCAGTCAAGTCTGAAAAAAAGGCGGAGAACGACTTGTATGTTTAACACATTTTGACCTTTAATTGAGTGCACCACTGCAGTGCGTGCTGTCAACATAACCTGGAACGATTTCTAACGTCTTTAATATTAATGCGGAAATCTGTTACTGTTAAATTCCGATTCAGTTGTTTTACTCGAAGTTTCTTCGTTGCGTATTGCATGTACTGCGGGTGCATTCAGCATCTTATACTACTTAGTGAATGTGTTTTAGTTTATATCCCTTATTTTAAAAACGTTCAGGTATCACGTTACATCAAGGTAAACCACCCACGGTTTAACAGAACTATTCAAGCCATCTTAGCAGAGGCCTTACAGTAACTGTCATATATATGATTCAGAAACTCTTCTATCCATTTAGACTTATTGTGAACTTAGCTTACATGGAGAAAAGTTTAGTTTCATGGTGACGGATGCTTTGCATAGGTTTACCCTAATCAGAACTGTACTGTACTTACAATGCATCCAATGAATGGTAATTGTTTCTGTTTGCAAAATTCATATACACTGTTGTAGTGGTGCAAAATTTACTAGAGATAATTTCGCAGTACATTATGTCGTGGTCAGCGTGACACGTAATCATTAAGATTGGAGCATGGGCTAGGCTCCCATTGACTTGACAGCTCTTGATGGTTAGTCTCTCTTGTTTGGGGTATGAATTGAAGTTTAATTAGAGTCCATCCGATAACGGCCAGACAGATGGAAGAGACCAATGTTAGAGTAAGGTCAAATACTTGGAAATGGCGCTGGAGTTTGAGAAATCTTGTGCCATTTGAAACGAGTGTCATAAAATGACATTTTCCAGAATAGTTATTAATAACGGCAGTCTGGAGAGGGTTATTCTGACTTCGATGGGAGTGTTAAAATCTTTTGGCTGTTAGAGAAAGTAAACCTGATTGGCTAAGCTAAAAGGGGGGGGGGGGTCCCAGACGGACTTCAAGGTTTTAAGAAATTCCCCACGCGAAATTAGTCAGTCTAAGTTCTAAGGAGAATAAGAATTTTAGCTCCGGGAAATAAGTATTTCTCGTTAGACTGTTATAAGGGGCGTGTTTTGGAAAGCTGAGGACTAAAAT
This sequence comes from Sinohyriopsis cumingii, assembly GCA_028554795.2. Classification (NCBI taxonomy): domain Eukaryota; kingdom Metazoa; phylum Mollusca; class Bivalvia; order Unionida; family Unionidae; genus Sinohyriopsis; species Sinohyriopsis cumingii. The sequence goes on along the minus strand of CM068840.1, from coordinate 108,141,492 downwards.
AGAGGGATTCAGCTGCATATTAAGAAGGAGTATCAATAAAACACAAGGTTAGCCTCAATCACATAAAGTATGCAGTGATGTAAGTTTGTAATTGTTTGTTGATGAATTTATTCATTTTAAATTCATACATCAATTTTTCCGTGATTTCGGAAGCTAAGAGTTCGCGTGCCTTTGTCTCAAATTTTAAATGACTCGTGTGTTATATGAATGTGTTCGGATTTAGTGGTTTGTATGTAATTGGAATCAAGAATCCTAAAAATCTCGTGCATTTCTCTGAATCTGAAATGATTTGTATCATGTATGCTGAAAATGATTTTTATATGGCTGGAACTATAGGTAAATGACTCGCCAATTAACAAAGGAACATAGTTAGGACAAGGACTATGTCCATTAATTCGTTTGTGCAATTAAGTTGTGAATTCTTTTCCAACGACAATCGATAGTGTGGCATTAGGAATGTATACCGACTTACATAGTCAGCTGGTATTTTATAGCCACAGAGTGATGTGATGGTTTATATGAGAGATCTAATTAGCTGGAGAATGCAGTAGGAATGCGAAGAGCGGCTAAAAAGACATAAATTCACGATAATAGTTTACGAGTATGTTTTAGATTGCGAACTGACCATATCTTAGTTCTGTTGAATAACGATTGACCATATCTGACGCAAAATAGTGGGAATATTGTTTGATCCCAGGAGAAGATAAAACCTGACACGAATATAGCTTGGTTATTTTATTTGAAGGAAATAACTCCATACCTGTATTGCACAGTGCAAACGCTGACCTACACCAACAGTGATTTGGAAAAGACGGGAAGCAACCAGGTGATGCTGACATGCTTGCAATTTCAGTTCGATCAGTCACTCGATTATATGATGAAATTTGTTTTATCGGTGTAATTACATAGAGCGGCTACTTGTATTTCTTATAAATTTTGTAACTATTTCTAAGAGAAAGTGAAGCATTCAAATGTCATGTTCAATTTCATTTTTCTTTTTCTTGTAACTGATTGAATTCTTATATTTTGAATTCTAGGGCTCATGTTGTTCTATTCCATATCTCTGCTCAGATATCTGTTATTCCATCCATTATTCTCATATTTTATTTTATTGTTTACTCGATCCGATCAGTACCACATTGGTCGATCATCTGCCATATAACGATAACCAAAGTACCATAAAGTGTGGGGGATCTCAACTCGTCTTCCATTTCTGACAATTGTGTTCTTAGAATGAGTAAAATGGTGGTTTGTCTTAATGTTTGTATTTAAAGAAGTGTTGCTATCCGGTATTATAATATATATTATAATCTCAGAATCTTTTAAAATTATCATCTGAAGAGAAAATGTCACATTTTGTTGATGCAAACTTCAGTTGAATTATAATACCTAGTAAGCGCAGGGACTCGGCTGTCACAAAATACCATACATTCGCCAACTGACAGTTTCACACACACAAATAAAAAAAATAAATAAACTGTAAACGCTTTATTTTTCTAATTGTGAAACTTATAATAATAATAATGATCATAATATTCAGCTGCAGTGTCCATAGGTTGCTATTTGCAGTTTTCTTTTCCCATTCACTCCTTGTATAACTCATAATCATTCTTTCGATGGTCTTGACAACTGAATCGAAAGTATATTTTATTAAAAGCCGGAAGACAATTGTAATATCATATAATTAGGGTAGTTTGAAAATTATGTTTCAGCTAGAGGTTCTGTTCTTTCTTAACTGTAATTAAAGTATAATTGATATTGAAAATTAAAATTAAAAATATAAAACGAAATTGTTTTCTATAAAATAAATATGTGAAATTATTAACTGTAGCATTAAGTTCAGATATACGTAAATTTGTTTTATGTTGCTCCTATCGTGAAAGGTTATTTCATGGCAGGTGTACTCAACGAAGGAATTTTCTCCTAAGTATCGATCGTATTTGAAAGCTATAAGTATCAATCACGGTCACAATGTTTAAATTCGTGATAAAAATTAACATCACTTATATCCGCATGTATCTTTTTAAAATGTGTGGATTATGTCCCCTGTCTGTCCGTCAGTTGTAAGCCCCCCCCCCCCCCTTTACATACCTCCATTAGTAATGCAATGTATTTCCTACACCATAAAGACACAGACTGGAAACTTTGAGATATGATTACTTAAGAAAGAGAGTTGCTCTCGAGTCATCACATTAAAATTGTTGAGATCCCCAGCTAATACCCATATAAAGGTTTGAAAGGCACGGAAAGACAAAATTAGACATATATACAGGATAGACCCTGGGTTGTGCCCCTGTGATTGGGATCTTGACCATGGGTCATACCTTGGAAACTTTTAGGATCGGTTAATTAACACAAGTAGTAAGGTGGGATACCCTAGGGACAATGGGAATTAGCATTAAAAACACCCCTGGGACAATCTGGGGACAATGGAAATTTAACATGGAGAAAGATCGTGGGACAATCTGGGGACAAGGGGAATTAGCATTACATGGGAATAGAGTTTGGGACTGTCTAGGGACAAGGGAAAATTGAACATGGGGGAATAAAGTGTGGGTCTGTCTAGGGACAAGGGGATTTGAATATGGGACATTTTTTTTTTAAATTTTTTTTAATTTAAATTTAAATTTAAAAAAGGGGTAGGCAATTGAAAGGCTATCTCTTTTCATTAACATAAAGGGCACCGCATTGGTCTTCTTCTTGTCCTTAGGCTACGTCTCACTGTTGGCCCGTAAATCAGGACTCTTTTGAGGCATCCTTGCCTCTCCACGTAAATCCTACGTATCCACAGACTGGTGTTTGTCCTGTGGTCAACGGTCCACTTGGATCGGACATACATGAGCATGTCCGTCCTGAACATCATGGAAGACACAAGCGTAGAAGATTGCACATCGGTCCACATCTTGAAGCGACGAGAACAGGTGAATCAATGCAGTGAACTGCGCTTATTTATAGGTAGAGGAAGGATTGAAACGGATTGAGTTCATTCACCAATCCGAACACGCGTTACAAAATTCAGTCAGCTCGCATCCAATCCGAAGAGAGCAGTCTGTGACGTCACGTGGTCTATATAGATTCGCTAGCGCTTGTGTGCAGTCAATCTATGCGACAGTGATTCAACATGACGGAAACTCAGAAAACGATCCATTGGGGTGCAGCAGCAGGGGAGACTGCCCAAGGGAACCCGGACTTACTTTCAGAAGAGGTGAATTGGGATATTGTGGATTTTCTCTCCTCGCAAGAATTTGTTCCGGAACCTTCGTTACCTTCTTCATTACCGCAAGTGGAGAATTTTAGACAGAGACAGAAAGAAGAATTGGAGAAATTTATACAACGACAAAAGGAAGCGGAACAAGCTTTTCTCCTACAGTAACAGCAGCAAGAAGAAGAGGTAAGAAAAACACAACAGCAACAACAGCAAGAAGAAGTAGCAGCAAAGACACAGGAGGGTGAAAATCAAACGGTCACGGTACTGTTGGACATTTTAGCGGAGTTAAGAAGTCTGAAACAAATGTATCAGACTTCTTTATTACGACCGAAGAGAATACGACCTTCCCGAGCTAAACACGTCAACCCTGTGACTAAGCCTACCGTACCACCCTTAGTGATTTCAACCCAATCATCATCATCAACATTACGCAGTCCAGAAGTAGGCCTTGGCCGTGGCAAAGGCATAAGGCAGTTAAAGTTGATTGCTTAAACTCACCCCTACACCGAAATAAAAAGGCCCTTTTCAGGGCCACCCACATTTCTCGAAAAGAGATAGCCCTTCAGTTTTGCCAATAACTCAAAAAAAAAAAATAACCCACCCATTTTACCCTTATAGTACGTGTCTTTTTGTATGAGTGCGTGAGTGTAGCTTCTTATTTTAAAATCAAAACTCAAAGACACTTACCTTATATCATTAATTTATTCTTTTCTCCATTGTTACAATCCAATTCACAATTCACAACAAAACACTTTAATTAAAAGTTCATTAACTTCTTCTGTTTCCTTGTTTAGTCTCTCTCTTTTTTGAATTTTTTCACCGTCACACTCTTTTCCTCTTCCTCCTCCTCCTCGCTTTCTTCCCTTCTTCTTTTTTTCTCCTGTTTATTTTCCTTCACCAGTCTTCTTTCTTCCTCAGAATAATCCCTCTCTTCTTCTGAAGAATCCCTCTCTTCCTCTGAAGAATCCCTCTCTTCTTCTGAAGAATTCCTCTTTTCTTCTGATTCCTCTTGTTTCTTTTTTGGGCAATCTGGAGACCAATGTCCTTTTTCTTTACAATAATAACAGGTATCTTGACTTTTGTCTTTTTTAGCCCCTGTTTTCTTTCTTTTTTGACGGTCTGGACACTCTGAAGACCAATGCCCTTTCTTCTGACAGATATAGCAAGTATCTTGACTTTTATCTCGAAAGGAAGGAGAGTAGTCCGTGGGCTGGTGTGAAGAGAATTTTCTAATGACCCCTCGCAAAGCTCTGACGAAACGTTCGATTTGGTTAGTCTCTTCCATCGTTGTGCTCGGCTTGAGAGTGAAATGAATAGTGAAAAGGACAAGACACACTCCCTTTTTATATACGCTGGTCTGCCATGACTATAAATTAGTCTATGGTGTTTAAACTTGAGTCATTTGATGTTTTGCACTCAAGATGAAACGATCCTATTCATTCGAGAAGAAAGAAGAAGAAAGTAAGAGGTAGAAACGTGATCTATCGCCTCGAACCAGGGCTGAAATCTTGGCACAAATTCATGCCAGTGATTTTGAAGAGGACATCTGTGAACCGGAATTTGAAACCTCTAAACCAAGTTCACCACCCTTAGTCAACCCTGAAAAATACTATTCCATTCGAGAGACGGAAAAGCGCTCCTCTAGAAAATTTAGAACCACGGCTTACACCTACACGGTGAAGTTTAAAGATTTCAAGACCGACGTACCCTTGGAGAAAGCAGAAGGGTTTATCACCGAGATGTGGGATTCTTTGCTCACCACACTCAAGCGACAATGTCAACCCAAAGAAGACGATCGCTTGACACTATCCATAGATCACGACGGTTTGAAATCCCCTGTTTGGATCGAGTTTAGCAGACCCGCAGAATTGACTGCTTCCAAAGTCATGGACAAGATTCAACACGTACAACAATCCAATGACCAGTTTGACATCACCGATGGTAAAGCCACACTGAAAATGGCCCACGTCTCTCTTCCTCAAGGGACTGGACGCAAAAAGATGTTATTGGTGGACGACCCTCGCAACACCAAAACAAGTCTCGTCCGAATTAACAACCCTCAAGACCAGATGTGTTTAGCTCGAGCCATCGTGGTGGGACGAACCTATGCCAACAAGAACGACACGGTAGAATGGAAAAGAACCTGGGAGAACATTCGAAAATCGAACCGAACCAAACAACGAAACGAAGCAGAACTCCTGTTGCAACAAGCTGGCCTGTCCAAAGACACACCCTGTGGCATTCCTGAGATGCAAAAATTGCAAGATGCCCTAGCTCCACGCTACACCTTGAAAGTGAGCCCTCAAGAAATGCGCGGGCCCCTGTTGTTTCGAGGCCAAGATTTTAAGGATGGAAAATACATTCACGTTTATCATCACGATGAACATTTCGATACCATTACCAGTATCACTGCATTCCTGGGATACGGTTATTATTGTGAGAAATGTGATTATGGTTATAATAATCGAGAGCAACACAAGCATTGTGGATGGAAATGCCCAGGATGTTTGGCCTCTCCACCCTGTCTGAGCGAAGAACCAGTGCCTTGTTCAACTTGTCTGCGCACGTTTGTCAGCCCTACCTGTTACCAACAACACTTGAAAACACAAGGTTCACAGAAGAAATGTGCTTGTCAACTCCTGAGATTGTGCCCTACGTGTAGACAAGGCATACGTACCAACAGTACCAAGGCACACGTATGTCGAGGAAAGAAAAAATGTCACATTTGTCACCACATCGTGGACTTGGAACACCAATGCTACGTGCAAAAATACCAACCCCCACCAGAGAAAGAGGACGGTCACAAGAAGAAAGGCAATTTCATCTTTTTCGATTTCGAATGCATGCAAGAGACTGGCATTCACATTCCTAATTTTTGCGTGGCTCATCGAGCGTGCGAGAAGTGCATTCAAGAACCTATCTTCAGTCATTGCCCTCACTGCAGCAAGATTCCTGGAGGGCGTGAAAAAATCTTTCGGGGACCGAACACGTTAGCCGATTTTGCCCAATGGGTTTTAGACCCCATCGACAAGACGTGGAGCCAAGAGGACATCGAACGTTACGGAGATTGTCATCGTCATGCCACGGTGATGGCTCACAATTTCTCCGGATACGATGGACAGTTTCTTTTGAGGTACTATACGGAACAAGACACCGAACGTCCTAAAGTGACTTTGAACGGAGCCAAAATCATTTTCATCCAAGTGGGACAAGTACAGTTTAAAGATTCGATGAGCTATTTGGCCATGCCTTTGAGTCGAATGCCTAAAACGTTTGGAATGACAGAAATGGCTAAAGGGTACTTTCCACACTTTTTCAATACGGAAGCCAATCAACACGCCGTTCTACCCCATTTACCTGAGGCTCACTATTACGACCCCGACAACATGCGTACCGAACAACAAGAAGCTTTCTACGCTTGGTACCAGGCTCACGCCTCGGACCCCTTCGACTTTCAGGAAGAAATGTTAAAGTATTGTCGTTCCGACGTGGACATTTTACGACGTTACTGTGGAAAATTTCGAGAACTGTTCATGGAACACGGAGGGGTCGATCCTTTGAAAGAAGCTTGCACCATTGCCAAAGCGTGTTCCTTAGTGTACCGCCAACGATTCATGCCTGAAAACACCGTGGCTGTCATTAGTCCTCAAACGACCAACTATGTCAAGCGTCAATACTCGGTCAAAGCCCTACGTTGGTTACATTACTTGTGCGACAAAGAAGATAAATGGATTCAGCATCCCGCAACGGAGGAGGCGAAAAGAGCATCGGAACGTATTCGGTCGATGGCTGGGACTTAGAAAACCCAAAGATCGTGTACGAGTTTAACGGTTGCTTATTTCACGGATGTCCCGTCTGCTACCCTGACCGTGACACTAAAAATCAGTTTTTACAACGGACCATGGAAGACCTGTTCCAGGACACTTGTCAGCGACGCCTAAAGTTGGAACAGGAAGGATACCAAGTGGTGGAAATGTGGGAACACGAGTACGATCACCGTATGAAAACCGATCCCGAGTTTAAACGCCTCGTGGAAAGTTACCAGTTCATGGACCCGCTGAACCCGAGGGATAGTTTGTACGGAGGAAGGACCAATGCCACCTGTTTGCTGTACCAAGCCGACGAAGAGAAAGGAGAAGAAATCAAATACTTGGACGTGTGTTCGCTGTATCCCTACGTGTGCAAATATTGTCGCTTTCCTGTAGGGCACCCGCAATTGTTAACGGAACACATCGACCTGAAAAACATTCGACAATACGAAGGCTTGATCAAGTGCAAAGTTTTGCCTCCCACGAACCTATACCATCCCGTCTTACCTCACCATTGTCAAGGCAAACTGATGTTTCCCTTGTGCCGTACTTGTGCCGAAACGTGCAACCAAGACCAACCTTGTCAGCACACCCAGGAAGAACGTGCCTTGACGGGAACCTGGGTCAGCGTAGAATTGTTCAAAGCTCTGGACATGGGATACCAACTGTTAGAAGTGTATGAAATTTGCCACTTTCCCAAGACACAACAATACCACAAGGGTGATCCCAGTCAGAAAGGCATTTTCGCTGACTACGTGGATGCCTTTTTGAAACTGAAGCAAGAAGCCAGCGGCTATCCTTCCTGGTGTCACACTCCCGATGACCAAATAAAATTCAAAGAGAAATACTACGAACAAGAAGGCATCTCTTTAGACCACATCGAAAAAAACGAAGGCAGGCGATCGTTTGCCAAAGTGATGTTAAATTGCTTGTGGGGTAAAATGGCACAACGACCGTGTTTACCCAAGACGGAATATTTGACAGAACCTTCCCGCTACTTCCAGATGATTCACGACAAAACCAAATACATTGTGATGTTTTACCCCAACCCCTTGTATTATACATGTATTTATAAGTCTGTAAGTGGAGCCAGGTAAGCTTTGTTTTTCCAAGTACCTAAGTTGGCTAATCCTCTTACGTAACCCAGTCTTTGTTTGAGCTCTTGAGTGGAAATCTGGCGGGAATCTTTGTACATGGGAACACGTGACGTAGACAACTTCAAAGAGCCGGAAGCCGACAATGGTAGGCTGGACAGTACATGGGGACACACAGACTGACATTTTTATGATTGACAGTTCGATCAAATGACCAGAGTCCGTCGCCATCCAATCGGGATGCGTTGTAGGTGGGACTTGATTCGAGAAACTGGCATAAGACTTGTACAAGCCTGAAATTCGTCAGTTGGTGTTTAAGAGTCGCAGTGACACACACTCCGTTAGCCATTCGTAAAAATTGGCGGAATTTAGGAAATTCATGAAATAGCTTCGATCAGGTAAGTTTGATGTTACGTTGATTCTGCTTGATACGACTGCTGTTAATTGAAGAGAATTTGTCGTATGTATACATTTTACTTGTATTGAAGTATGAATAGTTAATTATGACCTTAATATTTTGCATTTTTTTCATGACTTTAGCTAGTACTTTTGTTTACGATTGATTACGATGTTGATTCGTTGCATCATTATTCATAATGTTACTATGTACACCTTATTTGTGAGGCGAAAATGTTCTCTTCTTTCGCTAGTAATATGTGTGCATATTATTTCGTGGATTATTACGTTTACGCCCTTTTGAAAGGACGATTTGTATTTGTGAAGAATTGTATTGCTCGCTAGCCGCTATAAGAATTAATATTGTAATTCTTTGCGTAGTTATATTTTGGTAGACAAGAAATTTGTTTACGTAATGATAGATTTTGCCATTGAGTAACGGATTGCCGTTTATCACCATTTGAATGTGAATATTGTGGATTTGGTACGCTTGTGTAGGAAATATATATAAATATATATAAATATATAGATAGTCATATTACTAATCGTAGTAATATTTTAGTACAATCATATTTGAAATATTTTGTATGTATATACTGATAGGGCTCAGTATGTAGATATTTGAATCCTTTGTGTGATTGTGTTATGGCGCCATTTTTGTAAGCGGCGGAAGTGTATGGGAATTTCGATGTGTGCGCATGCGCGACCCAAATGTCCCGCCTTAAACTGATGGTTCAGTTCAGTGACGTAGTGTGAGGGAAGATTTTTATAACCGTATGCTAATGCATTATACCTTTCAACAGGAACCTTTCGGGGGACGAAAGAATTTCAGAGAATTTCGGGGGACGAGAGAAGTTCAGAGAATTTCGGGTGACGGTGAGAGATACCGAGTGAATTTCGGGTGACCTCAAGGGATACCGTCAAGGGTTCCGGATACTAGAAGAGGAACCGGAAGTCAAGATAACGGCAAGGAACAAGGATTATAGAAGAGGAAGCGGAAGTGGAGATCACGAAAGGAGAGAAAGACAAGGGAACGAAGAGATTTAGATGAGTAGCACTCAAGAAGGGAAAAATCTCCTCACACTGTGAACTCAAATGATGATCAAAGGGATCATTGGGTGAAAGAGAGACATTGATTACTTTAAATTCTTTTAAATTTCATTTATTAAATTGTTATTGTTTAAATTTCATCTTTGTATTTCTTTTAATTTAACTGTCGGCATTGCTGACTGGGGGCTCGTAGCCATAAATATATTTAGTCAATAAATAATATAGTGTCCAGAATTAACCTTCTGAATAAGGACCAGGGGAACTTCTCATAATTCGTTAAAGTCTATAAGAAGAACCCCACCCCTAAACAACCACTACACCCCCACATACATGAAACACGTGGACGTCGTTCGCGAGGATTTAATCTTGGTCAATTACGAAGAAGATCTGGACTTTGTACAAGACGACCCTTTTGGAAATGTCATCATTGCGGCTTACGTGACAGCTCATGCTCGCTTAAAATTGTACGAAGCTTTAGAACTGTTAGAAGAACGCGTCCTGTACTTTGACACGGACAGTTGCATTTACATCCATCACCCGATTCAACATCACCCTGACATCGAAGGAGACCGTTTAGGAGCCTGGACAGACGAGCATCCCGACGACAAGATTCTAAGTTTCGTCAGTGGCGGTCCCAAAAATTACGGCTACGAATACCGTGACAAACAAGGAGAAGTGCACACGACGTGCAAAGTGAAAGGACTGACTCTGAATCATCGTACCAGTCGAGTGGTCAACTTTGGGGTATTGAAAGAAGCCTTGCAATCGGGAGAGGATGGAAACTTTAAAGTGACCACCTATCAACCGAACAAGATTGTACGTTTACCCACTCACCACATCGTCAGTCGGCCCCTAGAAAAAGTCTATCAAATCGTGTACCAGAAGCGAGTGAGACTTCCCAATCACTTTACGTTGCCGTACGGTCACGTCGGTATTGGTTTGTATATAAAAAGGAACCCTAGGCAAGATTGATAGTTCATTGTGACAACCAAGACCGAGCGAACAAGATGAATACTTTCAGAGAAACACAGAACAAGTTGTTTAGAAAGGCATAATTCAAGTGTGAGACTTCGGAAGTGGAATGCGATTGTGAGCCTTGCGATGGATACGATGCTGTACCTTGTGACCTGAGCGATGGCGTAAAGCATCATGGGAACTTTAGTGTCCCTACCCCTATCATGGAAAGTGATGCTGTGCGTGTCAAACCTGTGGGATGCGAAAGTGATGCCGCTCGTCCTCTTGGACATTTTACTGAGTTTCGTTTTAAAGGGGAATGTTCACCTTCACGTCTACCCCCCTACGGATGTCATCCAGCCCTGAGCAAACTCCTGCCCATGTCACTCAACCCTCATCGAAACGAACCTGTGAAAGACGAATATTCGTTTCCTGTGCGTTTGTCGGAATACTGCGACTTTGAAAATCGTCTTCAATCGTTCAAAGGAAAATGGCCTAAGTATCTGGGAGGACCGACCCCCGAAGAATTAGCCAGGGCCGGATTTTTCTACTTGGGCGAAGGAGATAAAGTCAAGTGCTTCAGTTGCGGTGTGTCACTTCACCACTGGGAACCGCAAGATTCGGCCTACGTTGAACATGCTTGATGGTCACCGAATTGTCATTACTTACCCTTAGTGGGACCGAGACATTGAAGTAACTTCTTACCATTATCTGTTCATGGATACTTTACAAGAGCACATTCGTGCTTTGCCTGTGGAGTTGAGAGAACGCATTTACCGAGAGCTGGTCAAAATACAAGTGAAACGTAAAGAACAATTGCATCCGTTACGTCACCGGTGTTTGAACCACTGGTACCTGAAGGCTATACAAGGACTGATTCAATTGAAAGTGTTCCATCGGACAGACATTGATGAACGATCCTCTAGTTTTAAAAAGGATTGGTTTGGTATGGACGATTCTACCTACATCATTGTAAACGTCTGCATCGAATTCCAGAGGAAGAGTTAACGAATTACCAACATCTTGAACACAATGTCAACTTGGTGAAAGAGGAAACTTCTGAACGAATTGTAATGTGTAGATTAGTGACTGAACGATTTAAATTCGACACTGAAGTAAAACCATGTTTGTGCAAACAGTACATTTCTTGTGTCAGACCAAAGAGGATTTAGTATGACCTATTCATGGATACTTTGTTAGAGAACATTCGTGCTTTGCCTGTGGAGTTGAGAGAACGCATTTACCGAGAACTGATTAAAATACAAGTGAAACGCAAACTCAAAGTGATTCATCCGTTTTTAAATTATGCTCTGTTCCAAAGTACAAGAAGACTGATTATGAGTGGATATTACATTAGGCACAAAGTTAAACGAGGCTATTGGCCACCACCCAACGATTCCAAAAACAGTGTATATACTTATGGATACTTTACAAGAGAACATTTTGGGCTTGCCTGAGGAGTTGAGAGAAAGGATTTACCGAGAGCTGGTGAAAATACAAGTGAAACGTAAAGAACAATTGCATCCGTTACGTCACCAGATCTTTAACCACTGGTACCTGAATGGTGTAAGAGGACTGATTCGTCAGAAATTTTTTCAGTGGTCAGACCTTGTTGAACACTTTCAGTTTGTGAATGATGATGGACCAGACGTTCGTAATTTTGGTTACTTCGAGACTCACTTACTGCAACGTATTGAGGAAGACGAGTTAAAGGATTACCAACATTTGTTACATGGAATCTGCTTAGAAAAAGACGAAACATCTAGACAAACTCTGACGTTTCAGTTACAGTATGTAACATTTAAATTCCCTACTGGAGAACCAACATGTTTGGTTAGAAATTACCTTTATTGCTTCCGAAACAAAGACACTATAAAATCAAGTTGCCATGCCACGGATTATGTCACATATCACTGAACAGATTCCGTGGAAGGAACTCAATGACCATATTCAAACCATGGATCATTACCATCAATTATTACAAGAATTTTATCCATTCAGTTTGGGACGACAAGTGGTGTGTGTCTTAGTGACTTGTTTTCTGGGATTTCGTTTACCAGCCGATTCTTTGTGGACTCTTTACGATCAGTACTTACCACCTCAATGGCCTTAAATGGTCACGAAAAACTCCTTTTGCTCAAAGCCTTGCGTTTTCATCTGGATACTTCTCGACCTCAACAGGAAAAAAAGATTCGTCAACTTTTAGCTGCCCAAGACGTGTATGACGATGTGTGTGTAGCTTGTGACTTACACCCCCATTGGACAGATGTTCGTGATTGGAAAAAGGGGGGTTTTGAGGCTTGGACCCAAGAAGTGGCCCAGTATGCGCAAGAGTTGTTCAAGGAAAAAAGTTACTTTTCAACCTGTGTTAGTGACGGTGCCAGAAGAACCCGTCACCGAGAACAACCACTCGCTTCAGGACAGGACTGTCATGGACATGCCTGAAAGGTCATTCCGGGAGGACACTTGTGTGACAATACCTCATGTAGAGACTGTACGAACATTACACACTGTCCCTAGGACATCTTGGTTACCCAAAACATGTTGTACAGACACTTGTTTATATTCCACTTTGATCGTTTTGATGTGTTTTTTATTCCTGTACATCACTATTTGGGTTTTATGTATTTTTGTCTTTCCTGTTCATATTTGAAACATTCAATAAACGTGTTCTGAAAAAAGTATATAAACTCTTGTCTTTTTTGTTTTCGTGTCACAAGTGACATTCCTCACACTATGGCTACCTCTACTGTCTCTGCTCCCTCTTCCTCTACTGTCAAAGTCATCGACGAACACTTAGATCGTGCCAGTTGGGAGGCTTTGTATCTTCGTCATCCCTTTAACATGCTCATTGCTGGACCTACCGGTTCTGGCAAAACCGAATTCGTCAAACGTTTGATCGAACATAAACATCATTTCATCGATCGACCACCTCAACGGATCGTGTGGTGTTACAAAGAGTGGCAATCGGCGTACAGCCTCTTGCGAGAAAGTCAAGGCGATTCCATCGTGTTTGTGGAAGGCATTCCTAAAGAAGACGACGGCATCGTCTCTGACTCCCGTCAAACCCATTTGGTCATTTTCGACGACATGTTAGGAGAAGACGAAGAAGAAATTAAACTGTGGTTCACGCGCAAAGGGCATCACCGTAATGCCAGTGTCGTTTACATCACCCAAAATTTGTTTCAACAAAGTAAAGCCCATCGCACCATCAGTCTCAATGCGCATTACGTGGTCTTGTTTAAAAGCCCTCGAGATAAATCGCAAGTGCAAGTCTTAGCCAAACAGTTAGGAACGCCTTGGCTGACTCAGGCGTACGACGATGCCACTCAAACGCCACACGCCTATTTACTCGTCGATTTGAAACCTACGACCCCCGAGGATTTGCGATTTCGTACCCACTTGTTTCACCACTGGTGCCAAGACGGAGGGCCTGTCCTGTACACGTCTCCGTCCTCGACTTCATTTCACTCCCAATCAAAAAATCTATAAAAACCTCAGACCCTTTTTCGTCTGTCTCACACAGTGTGAACATGACGTCCCTTCAGTCGCATCTTCCCGTCAAATTGATTCGTGCCTTGTATGGCATCAGTCAAGAAAAAAATCCACAAACACGAGCCCGTGTCTTAGAAGCTAGTCTCAAAGAAGTCTTACGATGGTTCACGGTGACGGCACGTCAATTACTCCAAGGAATCATTCAGATTCCTCATCAAACCAAACGCTTTTTCGATCGAAACAAAGTCGCTTTGGTCCAACTGGCCGATCCCCGCATTGACACTCAAACCAAAAAACAAATCATTTTGAAACCTGGAGGGAGCGGTACTCTAGGAGGGGTCATCATTCGCTCTCTCTTAAGATGGGATCCTAATGCCCCCAAAGTTATCCCCAAGAAAAAAGTCCAACGAAGCCCCAAGAAGAAGAAAAAGACCAGGTCCCCAAGGAGAACTTCTCCAGTGGCAGGACCCTCCTCTTACCAGACACCACCCCGGAAAAAGAAAAGAAGCCCCAAGAAAAAGAAACAGAAAAAAAGTCCCCAGATAAAGAAAAGTCCACAGAAGAAAACTAGTCGCAAGAAAGGTACTTCGGCCAGGACGCAACCTTACACTCGCAAACCACGACCTGCCACAGCGGTGACTGCGTCTCCGGCAGCCTCACATTTGTCCACTTCTCCGTTAATGACACCCAGAACTGAAGAGTACTTGGAGATGTTGATCACACCAAGAACTTCTCCGTTGATGACCCCCAAAAGAACTTCCCCAGTGGCAGGACCCTCCAATTTAGCGGCAGTGGCTGCTGCTCACAAAGTACCTTCTCCCAAAATCAAAGTCCATGAAAGATCGGGCATGTTACATAGTTTACTGGATTTGTCCAAGCAAGAACTGGCTCGATTTAGTCCGTTGCGTACCCCTGCACGACGTGTCATGCCTGTCCTCAAACTGATACGACGTAAAGACAATCAGTGGCGACGCGTTCCAGTATAAAAAAGGCCTGTGACCAAGTAGGGTATCAGTGTTTTTTTGGTGCTCCTGAAGACTCAAAGATGTCACCCTCCAGAAAACCCCAAGGCAAGAAAAGGAAAGGACTGCCACCACGTTTAGCTAAACATGGGGACATGTTATCTGTCCTGTCTAAAGCTTCTCCACCCCTACGAAAAAAACTCATTCAAACGGCCTCCAAAGAGGTCATCGATAGCGTGTGCGAATGTCGTTTGAACGTTTTAAAAGGCACGATCCCTTTGTCCAAACACCAGAAACAATGCTTAGGCAAACATCGTCACGTTCTTCGCCAAATGGTTCAAAAGAAAATTCCCACTCGTCAAAAAAAGAAGATGTTGGTCCAACGTGGAGGCATTTTACCTCTCTTGTTAGGCCCCATACTGAAAGGAGTCTTGGGAACCATGTTGGGAGGACTGGTGGGAACAAGATAAAAAGGCCCTCGGAAGTCCCAAGATCTCAGAATCAACCCCTGACAACCCCATGGAAGGACGAAAACTAGCTTTAGTGCCTTACAAACGATGGATGGAATACCATCGGTGGCAAGAACAACGCACCCCGCATTTACCTCCCAATCCCAATTTGAGCGAGATGTCCCAGTTACAACACGAATTGCAGTCCTTGATGGATCGCCAGGATTTGTCCGAAACAAAAAAATCGCAAAAGTACGGTCAACTCTTGCAACGACTGCAACTCTTTCACCAGAAAGCTTTAGACGAAACAGCTTTACCCACTCTGAAAGATTTTAAGACCTTGATGAAAAGTCCAGCACCATCACCAGTACCAGTACCAGTACCATCACTACTCGTGACCAAGACAGAAAAAGAAGAAGAAGAAGGGTTTCAAACTCCACCAGAAAAAGTACGCAAGTTAACAACACCACCTACCTCCAGAATTGGATGGATTAAAAAGATGATGGCCACCCCTTCTTCATCACAAGAGAAAAGGAAAGTGAAGACAGAAGTGAAACAGGAACCGATATCCCCCGCTCAGACATCCTCCTCTTCAACACATATTACCGGTCGCACACGCAAAGCATTGCAATCCAAGAAAATACCCCAAGAGAAAAAGAGTAGCATCCTCCAAGAGTGGGTGCCTTATTAACACACCAACCAACACAAAAAAATGGAAAAAGTCTTAGCCAGCATTTACTACGATCCCTCGCATCCTGCAGGTTACGCAGGAGTTCAAAAATTGTATCGTGCTGCCAAAACTCGACTGAAAAGTCTCCGTTTACCTCAAGTGCAACGATGGTTACAAGAACAAGCTACCTACACTTTACACAAACCCATTCGACGCAAGTTTGCCAGAAGTCGCACCCGAGTGGAAGGCATCGATCGTCAATGGCAAGCCGATTTAGCCGATGTCTCTCATTTGGCCAGCTACAATCGTGGCTACAAATTTGCCTGGGTCGTGCCCTTGACTTCCAAATCGAGCAGCGAGTTAGTGCGAGCCCTGCAACGGGTCTTGAAACAAAGCGGTCGTCACCCTCTTCGATGGCAAACGGACAAAGGCACCGAATTTCTGAACCAAGCTTTCCAAAAAGAATTAAAGAAACGTGACATTCATTTTTTTACCACCGAGAATCCCGAAACCAAAGCCAGCATCGTGGAACGTTTTCAACGCACTTTGAAAGAACGCATGTGGAAATATTTTACGCATCACCACACTCTGAAGTACATCGACATCTTACCGCACCTGGTGCAAGCGTACAACCAATCTTACCATCGAAGCATCGGACGTGCCCCGCAAGACGTGACTCCCGACAACGAAGTGCTGGTGTTTGAGCGTCTGTTTGGTACGTCCCCGACGAGGGCTGTCCCCAAGAAAAGTGGAATGTTGGCCGTAGGAGATTGGGTGCGCATTGGCAAAACCAAACGCACTTTTGACAAAGGTTACTTACCTAACTGGACGACCGAACTGTTTCGTGTCACTGGACGAGTGCATGGTCGTCATCCTGCCGTCTATAAATTGGAAGACATGAACGGAGAAGTGCTCAAAGGAACGTTTTATTTGCCCGAGTTACAACGTGTCACCAAAAAAGAAGACGACGTGTACGACATCGAAAGCATTCTCGAACGCAGAACCCGTAAAGTGGGCAAACGACGTGTCAAAGAAGTCAAAGTACGTTGGAAAGGATATCCACCCAGTTTTGATTCTTGGATCGACGCTTCACAAGTCATCGACTATAGAGAGAAGTGACCATCATGCCCTTTCACACAGCAGACGCAGCTACGTCGACCACTCCTCCTTCACCTAGTTCTTCTGTGCAAGATTTACAAAAACAACCCTTGTGGGTGTGGTGTGGAGAACGTGTGCCTAAAACGCAAATCGTCTTTTTCTGCCAAATCTTCGTGGTGTATTGTGTCATCGGGGCAGCCATTGCCAATTTGAGTTTGCAACAAGGAGACAAACAATTGTGGACCATTTTATTGAGCAGTTGCATCGGTTACCTGCTTCCCAATCCCTCCCTGAAATTCTCCTCGAACGAAGCCCATTGGGAAGTGGCTTTAGTGGAAATGATTCACCCTACACAAATCCAAAACATCACTGATAAGCAAAACTTTTTTGAGGTCGAAATCCTGAACGAACAATTACAAAAGACCATGAATGACATCGGTGGGTTTTCAGGGATCACAAGACCAGCCAGCAATCCAGCCTTCAGTATCTACACCGTGAAAATTCCGGCAGGGTTTTATTTTAGTGGCCAACATTTGGTGGACACTATTGTGGACAGGTTCGAGTTAGTCTTTGCCAAAGCCCTGAGCAAACAAACCAACAAACGTGTCACCCTGGAGTACCATAAAGTGGCTCGTCGCTTACTGATGAAATTTCCGGATACCCAAACGTTGTCCATCAGTTTTAATCGTGACTTGTTTGATATTTTAGGTGGAGACACAAAAATGGCTCCAAATTTTAATCCGAAGATCAACAGCAATACGGAATTTTACAAGTATTTTCGATTCCCTGTAGAACTGAACCAAGGACTGAATTTGATGTTCGTGTACTCCGATGTGGTGGAGTATAACGTGGTGGGACACACATCCGTACCGTTACTGCGTGTCATTCCTTTCAAAGTGGATAGTACCACAACCAGTGACCAGGAAGGTGGAAACACTTACCACGTTCACCGGGAATTTGTCCATCCTCACTATTTGCCTGTCAGCAAGTCTTATTTGGACACGGTCAACATTGCTATAAAAGGAGATTTGGGACAAAATATTCCATTCACCAAAGGAAAAGTCACGGTGAAACTCCATTTTCGAAACGGTTCTCTCACGACTCGTAAGTAAGTCATGTATCCAGTGTACCGAGGGGTTGCTCGACAGCGAGGACACGGTTTAGGAGATATGTTAAAATCGGCCTTTCGTTCGGTGGCCCCGGTGTTGAAACCGATGGTGACACGCGGATTGCACGCCTTGAAAGATGCAGCACTGACACAAGGCAAAGAATTTCTCCAAAATGTCATCATCGACAAACAAAACCCTAAAGAAGCCTTCCTGAGGGCAGGTAAAAATGTCTTGCTGCAAACGGGCAAAGACATTTTGGGTCGCCGAGACACACATATAAATGCCCTGCACGCTACCGAGTCAGGCATTCAGCAAGGACAAGGCAGAAAGAGACGACGAAGAAAACATCCTTTCACCAGACTTCAAGCTAGAAAGGCCAAGAAAAGAAGAACCGTTCGAGACTTAGACGTTTTCGATTATTGAGACACTGCAACAAAAAATGATGCACCGAGAATCTTGCGCCTGTTCCAAGACGGAACTGGATCTGTTTGCCATGCCCCCCCCCCCCCACCATGATGACCATGCAAGAATCCCAATGGGTGGAATTTCACCCCGTCTCCTCATTGACAGATTCCGCTCCCATCGAGTTTGAAATCAAAGGACAGCCCGAAGATTACATCGATCTGGATAGCAGTTACTTGTACTTGAAAGTCAAAGTTCAAGATAAAACTGGAGGTGATATAGACGGTAACGAGAAAGTAGCTCCCGTCAACAATTTCATGCATTCCTTGTTCAGTGGAGTGGACTTGTACTTGAATAACAAACTGGTCAGTAGCAGCATGGATACTTACCCTTACCGTGCCTACCTGGAAAATCTCTTGACGTATGGAATAGACGCCAAGAACACTCATCTCAATACCTGCGTACTATGGGAACCTGACGAAGCGGGCGAATTTAATGAAAAAGAGCTTGAACCTGACCCCAAATCAAAAACAACCACCAATGAGGGATTTGTAGAACGAAGAAAGAGAATCCAAGGACCCAACCAAAGTTTAGAACTGATGGATCGTTTACATCTGGATATGTGGTTGCAAGAAAAGTATTTGCTGAACGGGGTGAATGTCCGCCTGAGCCTGAATCGTAGCAGTGCCGCTTTCCATTTGTTCGCTGATACTGATGCTACTACTGGTGGCAATCCCAAAACCAAAATCGAGGAGGCCAGACTCTACGTACGCCGTGTGGAAGTGTTACCTAAAGTGGGAAACGACATCAGTCAGACGTTGAGCAGAACGACCGCCAAGTATCCTATACGACGCGTGGAAGTGGAAACTTTCACCATTCCCAAGGGACAGCGATCCATGATCGAAGATCATCTGTTCCAAGGACAGTTACCCAAACGTTTAATCCTTGGTATGGTCCTGAATTCAGCCTTCAACGGAGACTTCGATGAAAATCCTTTCTACTTTCGACACTTTGGCGTGTCCAAGATCGAAGTCAGTCGCGATGGCAAGACCTTGTGTACCCGACCTTTCGAACCCGACTTTACCAAGAAGAATTACTTGAGATCGTACTTGTCCCTGTACGAAGCCACCGGACAGTTAGGAACCAACACCAGTCATGGTATTACGTACGACGATTATGACGGAGGCTATGCTTTGTGGGCTTTTGATTTCACTCCAGACCAAGGCAGCGACGAGGGACATTTCCACCCTATAAAATCTGGCCAGATTCGTGTGGAAATTCAGTTTGCAAACCGAGTCCCTGATGAAATGGTGAACGTCATCCTGTATGCAGAATTCGACAATACCATAGAAATCAACAGTTTAAGAGAAGTCATTCTAGACTATTAGAAACCATGGAAGACTGTTATCCCTCTTTACCTAGTGGAGAAACTTTAGACATGAAATGTGAGGAAACTGTGGAAGAAGAAGAAGTAATCATGATGAAGTCAAGATGGCCAGAACAAGAAGCCCATTTAGTCTCCTGTTTTGTCATACATTTGGTGGAAAAAATGACGGAATTGATCAAGAAAAATTGCTATGGATGCCAAAACGATCATCCCAGTCAAATTCAACACGATAAATGCCTGATGCTGAGTCAAGAAGAAAAATTGGACGAGTATCTGGACGAGGCTTGGAGTCTCATCTCGGACAAAGACGTGTTGTACCAGTGCTATAAAGACTTGCGTGAACATTCTTGTCCACCATTAACCACTCAAGAGATCCATCGTATCGAAGCTCTCCTGAATCAGAGTGAGGAGACGAAACGAAGAAACGGTTATTTGTCAGACATTTTCAAGCAAAAAGTCAGGATCGAATTGACGATGTATTATTATCTGTGAAGAAGAAAACAACACACAAATGGATACCTGGGAACTTTATTACCTTTTGAACCACAGTTCGTATACGTCTTCTTGGAATCATGTTGTCTGTGCTAAAGATGAACTCCCTCATCGCAAACCTAAAGACCATCTAGCTTACGTGATCAACACGGACGACAGTCATCTCCCAGGAACCCACTGGGTAGCCGTTTACTTTCCTCAAGAAGGATGTGTGGAATATTTCGATTCGTACGGATTGCCCCCTTTGGAAGACGATATCATTGACTTTATGAGAAGAAATGCTCAGACCACCCGATTCAATAATGTGAAATTACAAGGCACAGATTCCTTGGTGTGTGGACAGTACTGTGTGTATTTTCTGCATCATCGCAGCCTAGGTTATTCCTTAGAACATTTAGTGACTCATTTTGATCCTCGTTCTTCTTCTAGAAACGATGTGAAAGTAGATCGATGGTTTTGTGACCATTATGCTTATCTTTTGTCTCAAGCTAGGAAACGTAGTGTCCATCAATGGCCTAATGATTTCCAACAGTGGAAATCACAATTTCATTCACAACGTTGTCAGCCCTGTTTAAAGTAGACTGTATTTGAAGAAACAATGTTTGATGTTATCATGTTGGATTATTGTTAGAGTTGTTGTTTAGTGTTAAGTGATTTTTGAATAAAAAATGTTGTGTTTTGAAAAAAAATGCCTTTGTCTTTTGTTTACTATAAGAATGTTGGATTGATGCTCTTTAATTTCTTACTATCCCTCTCATGACACTCATTGAACGTTGCGACTCGAAAACCGTGTGGGGGATGTTTTCCTTCACGTCCGCGCTTTGACTTTACGAACCGGGTTGTTTCCAGTCGAACCATCCATTGTCGACTCATCCTCCTAAGAAGATGTGCTCCAAACTAGCTAAGCTCAACGAAGCCTACGTGAATTTGCATAGGGTCAGACACAGTCTGATACCGAAGCCAGAAGAGATAGAGAATGTGAGAATGCCAAAAGTCACTGAAGACCTAATAGAAGAGCTCTTCAGAGAAGAAATGAACAGGGAAAAAGAAGAATGGACAGAGAAGTACAGACTTCAGAGACAGCAGCAACAGCAGCAACAACAGCAACAACAACAACAGCAGCAGCAGCAACCTGAAGCTGACAGAGGCTTTGTCGATTGTCGTATCGACACCAAAGAGTTCTTCTTCTCTTTCCGAAGAAGCAGACCTATCGCCAGAAAGTCTATCCTTAGAGGACATCGCATTCTTAGAAACTAAAAAAGATTGCCATAGCAAACAAAAAACAGCCCTTTTCAGGGCTACCCCAATACTCTAGAAAAGAAATAACTATTAATTTGCCAATGTGTGTAGGTAGAGTAGTGTGAAAATAAACACTAACTCTTTTATAAAAAATGTGAGGGTATGTGTTTGTGTATAGGATTGTGTGTTTGTAAGTGCTAACGTAAGTTGGTGTGGATAGTAGATTAATATGATGTTTGAGGTGTATATTTGGGGTTAGATTGGATTGCTTTGCGTATGTAAATAGTATATTGAAGTGATTTATAAAAAAAATTTTAAAATAGTAATGGGTAGCATAAAAAAGTGAGTGTGCGTTTCTTTTAGGTCGGCGCGTTGTTGTTGTTTTTTGGTCATGATCTAGGTAAGATCAATTTTATGTTTTTAGGGGATGTTTTCCATCACGTCCGCGCTTTCAGTATAAATTGAAACTCGCTCGGCAGTCTAGCTACCCTTGTTAATTGATCAACACCACCAGAAGAATGAACACCAGAATTGTGAAACTGTTAGAACTCCAGATGCACCTGGAATATGCCAGGCGCATACTAAATGAACTGGCCGCGGAGGCCATTGTCGAAGAAGCAAGAATGAAAGAGGAGGAGGAGGAGGAGGAAAGAAGAAAAGAAGAGGAGAGAAGAAACAAAGAAGAGGAGGAGGAAAAGGAGAGAAGAAGAAATTTCAGAATCCCAGAAACCGAAAATTGGGATTCTGAAGCCACATATCCTGCCTCTGCACTCCCAAGAAGAAAGGTGAAAGGAGACTGGGGAAGAAGATGCGTGTGTGGCGCCAGACCAGGAAGGTGCAACCATTAGATAGGTGCATCTGGAGTTCAAAAAAAAAAAACAGCCCTTTTCAGGGCTACCCAATACTCTAGAAAAGAAATAACTATTAATTTGCCAATGTGTGTAGGTAGAGTAGTGTGAATATAAACACTAACTCTTTTTTAAAAAATGTGAGGGTATGTGTTTGTGTGTTAGTGTTTGTAAGAGCTCAGGTATGTTTATGTGAATAGTAGATTATGGGTTTATTTATTGTTTCTTAGCGTATGTGGAGAGTATAGTTTTGGTTTTATTATATGAAATGAGAAAGTAGGGGATGTTTTCCTTCACGTCCGCGCGTTGTTGGGTCATGATCTAGGTAAGATCAATTTTATGTGTTAGGGGGATGTTTTCCTTCACGTACGCGCTTTCACTATAAGAACCCACAGTATTCGTCGTTCAAACCATTCTACAAAGAAGATGGCTTCTAACCAAATTGACAAAATGCAAACATTGCAAGACGTTTTGGACAATTTAGGAATGATGGAGCAGATGTTAATAAGACTCGTTGAAGACCACTATTCCTATAGTCCCCATCGTGTAAAGATGGAAATTAATAACTTAAGAAAGGTAAAGGATATGATAAGTGGTGTCATGAAAGAGATAAAGGAGGAGAAGGAGGATGAAGAGGAAAGGATAAGAATATGCAAATGGAACGAAAAAATTGAAAAAGAAGAAGAAAATGAGAAGAGGAAGAAAGAAGAGGAGGAAGAGAAGAAGAAGAAAGAAGAGGAGGAGAAAAAAAAGAAAGAAAAGAAGAGAAAGAGTGTAGGAGATAAAATAAGAAGTTGGTGGAGAAAAAGAAGAAATTAGAAGCAGAAGAAGAAGAAGATAAACCAAAGGCCCTTTTCAGGGCCAGCCATATTTCTCGAAAAGAGATAGCCTTTCAATTGCCTACCCCTTTTTTCAAATTTTTTTTTTTAAAAAAAAAATCCCATGTTCAATTCCCCTTGTCCCTAGACAAGCCCAAACTCTATTCCTCATGTTAATTTCCCTTGTCCCTAGACAAGCCCAAACTCTCTGTTAAATTCCCATTGTCCCTAGAGTGGCCCAGCGTTTTTCTCCATGTTAAATTTCCCTTGCCCCTAGAGTGGCCCAGGGGGGTCTGTAATGCTAATTCCCATTGTCCCTAGGGTGGCCCACTTTACTACTTGCATACATTACTATATTAACTGCTGCATACATTACTATATTAACTGCCACATACATTACTATATTAACTGCTACATACATTACTATATTAACTGCTACATACATTACTATATTAACTGCTACATACATTACTATATTAACTGCTACATACATTACTATATTAACTGCTACATACATTACTATATTAACTGCTACATATATTACAATACTACCTGCAATACGCATCACCATGCTAATTGCTGCCGGCGTAACTGCTACATGCATTTTACAAATTGCCCTAAATTACTGTGTTGGTTGCTACAGGCATTACTATACTAGTTGCAATGTGTATTGCTATATTGATTGCTACATGAATCATCATGCTGATTGCTACATGTTTTACAATCCTAATTGCTAAAGGCAGTACTATGCCAATTTGGGCTAAATGTTGTTAATAAATTACTAATTAAGTTCCCTTTATATTACCTTTTCCTTCACTTTATGATGAAATGCAGTGCCTTAGTTGTAACTTCAATTGCACCAAGATGATCTTATTCATATAAGGCTCGAAGCTGGACACAAGATATCGTAATATTATCATATGTCATGATGCATGCATTATAATGAACGTATTCTCAAGTACACTTAGGCAGATATTATTAAGTTAACTTCCCTGCACATCCTCATTTCTGAATATATATATACTCGTACAAATTCACAAGACCAATGAAAGAGTCTTATAAAGCACAAATGAGAAATGTTGTAGCGTTAAAAATGTGTAATAAACCTAAGGTATGTGTTATTTGTATATTTACATATCCATTTACAACTTCGTTAGAATTTAGTGACTATTTGTTGATTATGATGAGTTATTATTAGCAATCAGACAAAGACTTTGGCTTGAAAAAGTTCAGTTCGTTTTAATTATTATCGAAAAATATACAATTGTCTTAAGGTTTTGTGAGAAAGCATTCTCTTGCAACAAATTCAAGTATCCCACGAGCAATGATCCTTTGGTGCAGACAATGGGACTACATTCCCACACCACGAAAGTACGTACTGACGAAATATTGTTTCACGAAACAAACAATTATAAGAACGAAAATGAAAATGAAATTTTATGTATTCTCTGAGTTTTCCTGAGATTTAATTATTTTTACTGCCTGACCTTAAAGATTCAAGTGTTCCATGAAATATGTTGTTCGTTGACTTTAGATATCTCGACTAATAGTAAATAGCAATACCGGACTCCAATAACATTTGATAATAATAACGGACTCCGATAACGTTTAATAGCAATACTTGTCTCCAATAATTTGTAATAGTAATACCGGATTCATATAATGTTTAATAGTAACACCGGACTCCTATACTTTAAAAGCATTACCGGACTCATATGATGTTTAATAGTAATACTGGACTCATATAGTGTTTAATAGTAATACCGGACTCCTATAACGTTTAATAGTAATTCCGAACTCCTATAATGTTTAATATTAATACTGGCCCCCATATGACGATCTTGTGGGAGAATCAATTGTTGGGTTTCCTCTCCACAACGTAGAAATAATGAAATTTGAAATGAAATTTCCTATCACTAATCATTAGGTTTTAATTAGTTCGAGGGAAATTACTGTAAACTATTAGATGGCTCAACTTTTGTTTTTCAGAAATGACTGCGTAGATGTGATAGTCATAGGAAAATATACATAGATATGACCTATGATGTGCTTCCTTGATTCCTGTTCTCTTCTAGAGAAAAAGGAAAGCCAGAAATTAATTATGCATGCCCCGTCTATAACTTTGCGCGCAATATTATCCTTTTTTCTTCTCATGTAAATAAAATTTCTCCAGTAAAATAAGTCATGCTCTTGGTCATTTTCCGATGAGTCATTTCCTTCTCAGACCAGTAACAAAATACCACTGCCTCTACTATTAATTTAAATGAGACAAATAAATCTATTTTTATCAAACATTTAAAATTATGTATTAATACGATATATTTAAGATTTAGAACGAAATCACGGACACTAAAGTACTAAATGAAATAATTTAGGATAAGCATAATCTTGCAATAAATGTATAATCTAGTGTTAGTAGTCAGTTCGTATCAGACTGGTGATATTATAACCTTCTTCTGTGACATTGAAACTATTATTTACAGGTTGTGTTATTAAATGATGATGTTGCTCGTTTTAACTACCGTTTGATCTTTCTAACTGCGACTGTAACTGTATTAAAACACTGAAAGTTTTAAACATCAATCTAAATCAGTATTTACCTAGGACGATTGTATCGGCTTGCATTCTGCAGTAATATAAATTATGTAAAATAATTCTTGCCCCATCTAAATATATCGAGAAATCTGTCTTAAATTTCGTTACTTTCGGGTTTGAAAAAAAAAAAAACGTTTTATAAATAAAATCTATACTATCTGAGGTAGCATAGAAGCCTCTTCGGCACGTGAAAATTGGACCCAATTTTTATTTCCTTTTGCAGCGCTTTGCTTTAATTTTTCAGATCCCACTTTTGTGTTTACGAAAAATATGGAGTGATAAATAAATGAAGATCAATGCTCTCCTCCTGGGTCACTCGCTCTCATAGAAACAATGGCATTTTAACTGTTTTATTCCTCTTGTCCACTTGTTTGTGTTGCATCAGAAACTTTACAGCGCCTACTTTCTAATGGTCACATTTCGCACACTCTCGAAAAGCTTTTCATTTCTCATGGTGCAAACTGCTGAATTAAGCCGGTCTGTAACTTTAAGAAAACACGTTGTCCAGTGTTTTCTTTCTATGAAAACTATGCAACATATCATAATTAGTGATATCATTTTGGTTTTCCTAGAAACGAAGACAGAGACACCTGCCTTCTACGAATCATATCTACATGATAACAGTATCCTGTACAAAATATATGAGGTCACCGGGTGGCCGAGTGGTCTAAAGTGTTCGCCTTCACCTGTCTGCGTCGGTTCGAGTCTCGGGCTCGGCCAATATTGGTATGAGAGAAAGCTTTACAGAGCTTCCCGTGGGTCAGTGGTCCATACCTGGGTGTTCCTGGTTCTTCCTTCACGGAGTTATAGTGGCGGCCAAATACAGCCTATCGTGAACTGAAAAATTGCGTTAAACCCACAACAGCAACAACAGTTATGAAGGCCTTCAACTGATATTGTCGAGCAAGCATTGTTAGGTTTCAAGAAGTAACCATGAGTGTTGTTCCTGAAAATGTCTCTTATTCTGAAGAAAGACACATGGTTCCATTCTGATACTTGTGGAAAAATTGTGTGATTATCAGTTATTATATAATACAAGGAAATATTACAAGAAACGGTGGGTAAACGACCATGTGGAATAAGCTGTCAAACGGTACAAGTTTTACACAAGCACAACGTTCAGGTTTTACAATAATCTGAACGTCTTTGCACATAAAAGTCATCCATCTTCATAAATTTAGGCAATAAATATCGGCTTGCAGTAAAATCTGATTTTAAACTAAATCTAGTTGTTTGAAATAATTTACGGTTTTAATGGAATTATTTGAGGGAACATTATAAATATTAATTTGCAGACATCCATCGAGAAAAACGGGTGTAAATGAACGAAAATGAATCTGCATCCGTCTATTCTGAACGTATTCTCAAGTACACTTAGGCAGATATTATTAAGTTAACTTCCCTGCACATCCTCATTTCTGAATATATATATATATATATATATATATATATATATATATATATATATATATATATATATATATATATATATATATATATATACTCGTACAAATTCACAAGACCAATGAAAAATGTATAATAGTATAATTGTTGGCGTGTCATACTTTCTGCAACACTTTACAGAGAGTAAGAGGTTAAGACGATAATGGCTACAACATTGATACAGACATTACAATACTAACTGCTACAGACATTGCTATACTAATTGCTCAGAACAGTTACTATACTAATTGCTACAGAAGTTACTATACTAATTGCTACAGTCATTAATATACTGATTGCTAAAGAAATTACAGTACTAATTGTTAAAGAATTTACTATACTGATTGCTACAGAAATTACTATGCTAATTGCTACATGCTTTACTATACTAGTTGCTTTAAGCATTACTGTGCCAATTGTTACAAACATTACTATGCTAATTGCTGCAGACATTACTATACTAATTACTACCAAATGTTTTATACTAGTTGCTACAAACATTACTATACTAGTTACTATAGGCATTACTATGATAATTGTTACAGGCATTACGGTGCTAATTGCTACCTACATTATACTAACTGATGTGGATTACTATACTAATTGCAACAGACATTACTACGCTGACTGCTACAGACATTACTATATTAATTGCTGCAGACATTACTATACTAGTTGTTACAGGCAGCACTATACTAATTGCTATAGACATATTGTGCTAATTGCTAGATATTGCCATACCAATTACTACAGACATTACTACACTCGTTCCTTTGGCCATAAATGTGATAATTGCTACAGACATTACTATATTAATTGCTGCATACATTACTATATTAACTGCTGCATACATTACTAATTACTATATTAACTGCTGCATATATTACTATATTAACTGCTACATATATTACTATATTAATTGCTGCATACATTACTATATTAACTGCTGCATACATTACTATATTAACTGCTACATACATTACTATATTAACTGCTGCATACATTACTATATTAACTGCTGCATACATTACTATATTAACTGCTGCATACATTACTATATTAATTGCTGCATATATTACTATATTAACTGCTGCATACATTACTATATTAACTGCTGCATACATTACTATATTAACTGCTACATACATTACTATATTAACTGCTGCATACATTACTATATTAACTGCTACATATATTACTATATTAATTGCTGCATATATTACTATATTAACTGCTGCATACATTACTATATTAACTGCTGCATACATTACTATATTAACTGCTGCATACATTACTATATTAACTGCTACATACATTACTATATTAACTGCTGCATACATTACTATATTAACTGCTGCATACATTACTATATTAACTGCTACATACATTACTATATTAACTGCTGCATACATTACTATATTAACTGCTGCATACATTACTATATTAACTGCTGCATACATTACTATATTAACTGCTGCATACATTACTATATTAACTGCTGCATACATTACTATATTAACTGCTACATACATTACTATATTAACTGCTGCATACATTACTATATTAATTGCTGCATACATTACTATATTAACTGCTGCATACATTACTATATTAATTGCTGCATACATTACTATATTAACTGCTGCATACATTACTATATTAATTGCTGCATACATTACTATATTAACTGCTGCATACATTACTATATTAACTGCTACATACATTACTATATTAACTGCTACATACATTACTATATTAACTGCTGCATACATTACTATATCAACTGCTGCATACATTACTATATTAACTGCTACATACATTACTATATTAACTGCTGCATACATTACTATATTAACTGCTACATACATTACTATATTAACTGCTGCATACATTACTATATTAACTGCTGCATACATTACTATATTAACTGCTGCATACATTACTATATTAATTGCTGCATACATTACTATATTAACTGCTGCATACATTACTATATTAACTGCTACATATATTACTATATTAACTGCTACATATATTACTATATTAACTGCTACATACATTACTATATTAACTGCTGCATACATTACTATATTAACTGCTGCATACATTACTATATTAATTGCTGCATACATTACTATATTAACTGCTGCATACATTACTATATTAACTGCTACATACATTACTATATTAACTGCTACATATATTACTATATTAATTGATGCATACATTACTATATTAACTGCTGCATTACTATATTAACTGCTACATATATTACTATATTAACTGCTACATACATTACTATATTAACTGCTACATACATTACTATATTAACTGCTGCATACATTACTATATTAACTGCTGCATACATTACTATATTAATTGCTGCATACATTACTATATTAACTGCTGCATTACTATATTAACTGCTACATATATTACTATATTAACTGCTACATACATTACTATATTAACTGCTACATACATTACTATATTAACTGCTACATATATTACTATATTAACTGCTACATACATTACTATATTAACTGCTGCATACATTACTATATTAACTGCTACATATATTACTATATTAATTGCTGCATACATTACTATATTAACTGCTGCATTACTATATTAACTGCTACATATATTACTATATTAACTGCTACATACATTACTATATTAACTGCTACATACATTACTATATTAACTGCTACATATATTACTATATTAACTGCTACATACATTACTATATTAACTGCTACATACATTACTATATTAACTGCTACATATATTACTATATTAACTGCTACATATATTACTATATTAACTGCTACATATATTACTATATTAACTGCTACATATATTACTATATTAACTGCTACATATATTACTATATTAACTGCTACATATATTACTATATTAACTGCTACATACATTACTATATTAACTGCTGCATACATTACTATATTAACTGCTGCATACATTACTATATTAATTGCTGCATACATTACTATATTAACTGCTACATATATTACTATATTAACTGCTACATATATTACTATATTAACTGCTGCATACATTACTATATTAACTGCTACATACATTACTATATTAACTGCTGCATACATTACTATTTTAACTGCTGCATACATTACTATATTAACTGCTACATACATTACTATATTAACTGCTACATATATTACAATACTACCTGCAATATACATCACCATGCTAATTGCTGCCGGCGTAACTGCTACATGCATTTTACAAATTGCCCTAAATTACTGTGTTGGTTGCTACAGGCATTACTATACTAGTTGCAATGTGTATTGCTATATTGATTGCTACATGAATCATCATGCTGATTGCTACATGTTTTACAATCCTAATTGCTAAAGGCAGTACTATGCCAATTTGGGCTAAATGTTGTTAATAAATTACTAATTAAGTTCCCTTTATATTACCTTTTCCTTCCCTTTGTGATGAAATGCAGTGCCTTAGTTGTAACTTCAATTGCACCAAGATGATCTTATTCATGTAAGGCTCGAAGCTGGACACAAGATATCGTAATATTATCATATGTCATGTTGCATGCATTATAATGAACGTATTCTCAAGTACACTTAGGCAGATATTATTAACTTAACTTCCCTGCACATCCTCATTTCTGAATATATATATACTCGTACAAATTCACAAGACCAATGAAAGAGTCTTATAAAGCAAAAATGAGAAATGTTGTAGCGTTAAAAATGTGTAATAAACCTAAGGTATGTGTTATTTGTATATTTACATATCCATTTACAACTTCGTTAGAATTTAGTGACTATTTGTTGATTATGATGAGTTATTATTAGCAATCAGACAAAGACTTTGGTTTGAAAAAGTTCAGTTCGTTTTTATTATTATCGAAAAATATACAATTGTCTTAAGGTTTTGTGAGAAAGCATTCTCTTGCAACAAATTCAAGTATCCCAAGAGCAATGATCCTTTGGTGCAGACAATGGGACTACATTCCCACACCACGAAAGTACGTACTGACGAAATATTGTTTTACGAAACAAACAATTATAAGAACGAAAATGAAAATGAAATTTTATGTATTCTCTGAGTTTTCCTGAGATTTAATTATTTTTACTGTCTGACCTTAAAGATTCAAGTGTTCCATGAATTATGTTGTTCGTTGACTTTAGATATCTCGACTAATAGTAAATAGCAATACCGGACTCCAATAACATTTGATAGTAATAACGGACTCCGATAACGTTTAATAGCAATACTTGTCTCCAATAATTTGTAATAGTAATACCGGACTCATATAATGTTTAATAGTAACACCGGACTCCTATACTTTAAAAGCATTACCGGACTCATATGATGTTTAATAGTAATACTGGACTCATATAGTGTTTAATAGTAATACCGGACTCCTATAACGTTTAATAGTAATTCCGAACTCCTATAATGTTTAATATTAATACTGGCCCCCAAATGACGATCTTGTGGGAGAATCAATTGTTGGGTTTCCTCTCCACAACGTAGAAATAATGAAATTTGAAATGAAATTTCCTATCACTAATCATTAGGTTTTAATTAGTTCGAGGGAAATTACTGTAAACTATTAGATGGCTCAACTTTTGTTTTTCAGAAATGACTGCGTAGATGTGATAGTCATAGGAAAATATACATAGATATGACCTATGATGTGCTTCCTTGATTCCTGTTCTCTTCTAGAGAAAAAGGAAAGCCAGAAATTAATCATGCATGCCCGTCTATAACTTTGCGCGCAGTATTATCCTTTTTTCTTCTCATGTAAATAAAATTTCTGCAGTAAAATAAGACATGCTCTTGATCGTTTTCTGATGAGTCATTTCCTTCTCAGAACAGTAACAAAATACCACTGCCACTACTATTAATTTAAATGAGACAAATAAATCTATTTTTATCTAACATTTAAAATCAAGTATTAATACGATAGATTTAGCGTTTAGAACGAAATCACGGACACTAAAGTACTAAATCAAATCATTTAGGATATGCTTAATCTTGCAATAAATATATACTCTAGTATTAGTAGTCAGTTCGTATCAGACTGATATTATAACCTTCTTGTGTGACATTGAAACTATTATTTACAGGTTGTGTTATTAAATGATGATGTTGCTCGTTTTAACTACCGTTTGATCTTTCCAACTGCGACTATAACTGTATTAAAACACTGAAAGTTTTAAACATCAATCTAAATCAGTATTTACCTAGGACGATTGTATCGGCTTGCATTCTGCAGTAATATAAATTATGTAAAATAATTCTTACCCCATCTAAATATATCGAGAAATCTGCCTTAGATTTCGTAACTTTTGGATTTAAAAAACGGTTTACAAATAAAATCTATATTATCTGAGGTAACACAGAAGCCTCTTCGGCACGTGAAAATTTGCCCCATTTTTTTATTTCGTTTTGCAGCGCTTTGGGTTAATTTGTCAGATCCAACTCCTTTTGTGTCTTTGAAAAACATGGAGCGATAAATAAATGAGGATGAATGCTCTCTTCCTGTGTCACTCACTCTCACAGAAACAATGACATTTGAACTATTTTCTTCCTCTTGTCCACTTGTTTGTTTTTCATCAGAAACTTTACAGCGCCTACTTTCTAGTGATCACATTTCGCACACTCTCGAAAAGCTTATCATTTCTCATGGTGCAAAATGATGAACTAAATCGGTCTGTTTTCCAGTGTTTTCTTTCTATGAAAACTATACAGCATACCAGTATTAGTAATAGCATTTTTGTTTTCCTAGAAACGAAACCAGAGACACCTGCCTTCTACGAATCATATCTACATGACAACAGTATCCTGTACAAAATATATGAGGGCACCGGGTGGCCGAGTGGTATAAAGCGTTCGCCTTCACCGAGCAACTGCCATCTCACCTGTCTGCGTCGGTTCGAATCTCGGGCTCGGCCAATATTGGTATGAGAGAAAGCTTTACAGAGCTTCCCGTGGGTCGGTGGTCCTTACCTGGGTTTCCCTGGTTCTTCCTTCACGGAGTTATAGTGGCTGCCATATACAGCCTATCGTGAACTGAAAAATTGCGTTAAACCCACAACAACAATTAACAGTTATGAAGGATTTCAACTGATATTGTCGAGCAAGCATTTTTAGGTTTCAAGAAGTAACCATGCGTGCTGTTCCTGAAAATACTAATGTTGTTGTTACAATTCCTGTTCTTCTTTTCGAGTGGTTCGATTTCAGTCATACCTCTTATTTTGAAGAACGACACATGCTTCCATTCTGATACTTGTGGAAAAGCTGTGTGATTATCAGTTATTATAATACAAGGAAATATTACAAGAAACGGTGGGTAAACGACCATGTGGAATAAGCTAGTAATGATTTTATTAGCGATTTCAATAGAATGCAGTAGCTGTTGTTTTGACTAACTAGTGTACAGATACCTACAGTGCGTTCACCGTATTTCCTCTTGTGTATACGCAAGTTATGGCATAAAACCAAAATATGTTGAAATCTATCAGGATCCAAGGCTTAGAATTCTTTACATAGTCCCAAACATCATCTACGACCATCTATTGTTTCAAGTGTTCAGCAAGAAAACATTTGTCTGCGCAGCCAAAAATGAAATATCTAGGGGCATATTTTATATCTAGTTAACGTAACTAGTACACAAAGTTCGCACAAAGTTGCAATTTAATGTTGCGATCTTATTCACAAGAAACTTAAGACCCTGTATAAGATGTTTGATTTTGCAAGCTTACATTGGAGAGAGACATACATACGAGGTGAAAAATAATGTTTTCATGGTGTGTGTGTGTGTGTGTGTGTGTGTGTGCCTGTTTGCGGGGGAATGGGGTAATCAATGAGTTAATCGATCTTCGCCTAATATTCGCCACTTACTTTTCGAATGTTTCGATAAAGATGGTTGAAGTTGACGGGATTTTTTCCTCACAGTTGAAACAAATATTTTATTTATTCCATAAATATTTTATCCTATGTTATCCGACGTGGAGGATGGTCGATTAGTCTGGTACAAAGAGAAATAAACCCTATATGAACTGTTGGAAAAATAATTTGAAGAAGCTCAGTCGTAGCAACAGGAGTAACAGTCAACCAAATTGATGGAAGATTCAGTGCTTAAAAAATATTTTAAAAGATAAATAAAAAACATGACAGAAACTTTGTTGTCTTAAATGTCAGTAATTTGTATAACTGACAATGTAGTCTGATAAATCATCCACCCACCCCCCACCCCCAAATTTGTGTTGATACTGATGGACGATATTGTGGGACTGCATGCAAATCTTTCCGGAGCAAACCTGCGGACACTTTAGACACATACAAGTAATTGGTACAGCCATATCAAGCGCGAAATTCAAAATGGCCACAGGACAGATGGTTGTTATTCCACGTAGATTTACAAGTCAACAAACTTAGGATTTGCTCCGGAAATATAATGTATATGTCACCAAAAGAACCCTTTAGCCTACGGTAGCTGCACAGCCACGAGAAATATCGGTGAGTGTATAAAGTGTACACCGATGTGTGCAATCAAATTTGGAACCAGATAACTGCAGCTTTTAATGAATAGCTGATATCATCCCCTCACCCGAAAATCAATATCATAACGGGTGAAGGGTTGATTTATCGGCCTACTGACAATGTAGTATCCGTTTTCATCATGAAAGTAGGTATCGCAATTACAAATCTTTATTGTGCTTCCGAGACCACACGATATTAATATATAGTTTATATCACGATAAATGGATTATAAAATCTACAAATTATTCTGGTGCAAATTAAAATTATAATCGTCTGATATAAGATCCTCTGGTCCAAATGCACTATATTGAATTCAGCAACAAAAGTCGTTTTAATCACACTTACTTAACTGGCTTTAGCATATATCATTTGGATAAATTCGATCATTAGCTGAAATCAGCGTTCTAAGACCGACAAACCTGCCTTGTAAAATTGACGTCAATGACGCAAAATGCCAAAATCTCTATGAAAGTTTGATTTTTGTATAAGGTCATTATAAAGCATTTGATAGACTGTTGCTTGCAATTATATCCTTTCCTGATATATATTATCTTCCGTATGTAAGTATATATATATATATATATATATATATATATATATATATATATATATATATATATATATATATATATATACATATACATACATACTTACATACGGAAGATAATCAACACTTTTATTACAAGTTTGGTCGTATTTTCTTCTTTCTTAACGAATACATTTCAACAAACATATGACATATTATAGCTCTCTGTATCATGACGAATGCACAAATCAAACTATTTTCTATTCAAAAGAGCTAATAAATTTCTAAATTCATAATATTTAAAAGATTAATCAATGATAACTGCAGATAAGTTACCAAAACCTGGAAAGACGACGATGGTTTAGTCAAATTCATCGAACTCGACCACCCCGCCTCATGTATCCTATTCACAGTGTAGCTGCATAGCATGGTTTAATATGAATACGTAATGCCTATTAAATCACATTTTGTTTGCGTCCAGATAAAATTTCAGTTAAAACTACGCAGCCATATTACACATTAATGAACATAGTAGATACACTTGCAAGAAAGAAATATTGTCCTGCGGTTATTCACGCTTAGAATACATAATACCGTATATAGTCACTTAAAATGTGATTCCAACTGCAAATAACGTAGATCCTGATCTGCCTTCGCAAAATACTCTGGCAGACCAAAGTCTATGTCGTTTGTTCTACTAATGAACTGCTGATGATGTCGAAGATAAATGTAATTTTGTCGTTATCCTCCATACGTGTCACTTAGAAAATCTGACATTGATCATTATTATGGTCAGAAGTCAAGTGTGTATAAGCTGTTAAAAATTGTTTTAAAATTACAAATTCAAACAATCTCTCTCTCTCTCTCTCTGCATCCCGCCCCTGTGTATTTATGTGTACACATATTTTCTTTAGCAGACTAACTTTCCTTCCACATATTATACACCTCAGGAACAATGTCAAATACAACACTTGGCCAATATATTTCATGGAGCAGACCGGAATGTCCCCATCCGGTTATTCAGGTCTTCTAAAGATCTAATCTTGACCTTCCAAAGATCTTGGTCTTCCAAAGATCTAAAATGTCTCCATAATGTATAGATCAGCTTTTGAAGTCTTGCCTGCATATACACGGCACCATCTCGAGTCTGTTACAGAATAAATTTTAAATTTTTAGGGCCAAATTATAGCCATATTCTTTGAACTACATTGAAATATCTCTAAAGAAATATTGCATCATCTTTTCGGATTTCCTTTTCACACTGATGGACTTGCAAAACCTTATAGACACGTTCTTTCTTATACAATCTGGAAAAATTAGTATATATTGTAGGCAGACAAGTCATAATGTTATGAAGGGAAAATGAAAGTGTTGGTAAAACATCCAAAGCTGCCCTCCAAGTCGCTGGTTTCCTAATGGAAAACTTCATATATTGATTTCAAATATTATAAAAAGCGGCATTGGATATACTTGACAAAATATGTGTAATGAAAACTGCTTAAACTTGAAAACAGGAAACCCATCATTGGAGAGTGACATCCCCAACATAGAATAAAATCCGAAATATTCATAAATGTTATATCACAATCGAAAAGTACAAATGTTTCAATGACTTGT
This sequence comes from Sinohyriopsis cumingii, assembly GCA_028554795.2. Taxonomy (NCBI): domain Eukaryota; kingdom Metazoa; phylum Mollusca; class Bivalvia; order Unionida; family Unionidae; genus Sinohyriopsis; species Sinohyriopsis cumingii. The sequence goes on along the minus strand of CM068840.1, from coordinate 108,104,274 downwards.
GTCTTGATATATCACGATAACATAATCCACGATGTCTTTGAATGCCTCTGTAATACGATGTAGGTTTTAGTCAAAAGAGTAATGAGCGCTTTGTAATTCAAATTAATAATTTAAATAAATAATTCCTCTCAAATTATATCTAAACACAACTGCAAATGATTCCAGAGCAGGGTCATAATAAAGGTATAAACTATTGTTTACCAAATCCTGTATAAACTATGTTCACTGTGCCTAGCGAAAAATCCAGGTTTGAACTCAAATCCAAGTAAACTCTTGTTTACTTCATAGAAACATGACAAAAATCAGGTAGGCATTATACCCAATCGAGGACAAAAATTAAGCACACAATATACATATACAAAATAAATATGGCTTATACACTTAATAAATAATCTCATTAGGTTAACATTGTTGCTACAGGTCAATACCAAGCAAAATAGTCCGATAAATCAGCCCCCCTCCCCAATATGTGTTAGTAATGATGGCCAATTTGTTTGTGTGATGTCATCCATTCATTGTAGACAGATCTGTCCGCAAGTATCGGAGTGCATTTTAAACACTTACCTGGTAGTTTTCGTATCTCTTGAGCTACCGACCGCTGAATGGTCCTTTTGATGATATGTACAAACTATTTACAGATCGAATGCATTGTTTGAGAACTTGTAAATCGATGGGAATAACACATGCCTTTGGCATGTGGCCACTTTGAACCTCGTTCATGAATGTGGCCGCTACCAAACATATGTTAAGTGTCTAAACTGTAAACTGTAGTTTCCGGACAAATTTACATGCACAATTAAACATTTTAATGAACAGGTGACATCAAATCATTAAACTATCCATCTGTATCAAGATAGGTTTGGGGAAAAGGGGGACTGATAATTAAGACTGCAAGCGGTATAGGCCGTAGATAAGTAAAAATATTCACCGCTGCGTTATGTGATAAACACTAGCCGACATTCGATGAACTACATCTAGCCGCGGCGAAAAGAAATGGCGACGGAAACGTGGAAGGCTGACCTAGTCATGAATGTGATGGTCACCAGAAGCCGACAAAGACTGTAAATCTTTCAACCTAGCACCAATGCTGAAAATCAGTTGCTCCAGCACTCGTCATCTCAAGCTCGGGAATCCTGTGCTACGTGACCTTGGGTCCAGTGCTGTTCAATACTCAGTTAATAACCTATGCTTGAGTTACAATACTACTACACGACAATAAGTATGAAAGTTTAAAACTGGGTTTATGTTCCGATGATGTGTTTTTTTCTTCACAAGTTTGTACAGACATCAAAATAAGGTCTGATATAATTATTATTATTATTAGTAGTAGTAGTAGTAGTAGTAGTAGTAATTACAGCACTATATTATTGTGCGATAATATTTTGTAACATGCAAGGGGGTCTAATTACCTAGCGACTCAAACAACACCTGCGTGAGTCTAGCTTGAAGTCAATGTTTCCTCTATTTCCAAATATCTTAACACAACAGTCGTTGCCAGCTGAAATAATCTTTCTTAAACGTTTAAACATCAATAATTGTATATGATCACGTGATTGCCACACATCACGAAACTCTAAAGCAGCAGAGAGGGTGAACAGACCATAGAATTCCGACAAAATAAATAAAACAAACAAATAAAACATCTCGTAGAAAGGTCCAGATTTTACAAATGAACTTTCCTTGAGATGTTTATTTTTGCAATGACCGATTGTACTAATAAAACCTCAGTTCGAAATAGTATCTGAAAAAATAAAGTACTCTACGTGTTTATTTATTTCTTGTTTATTTTTTTGACGACCAACGTTGGTAGGTACCCTCTCTGCTGCTATTAATTTACCACCATACCAAGTTTGATGAATATTTTTCAACACGTTCTCGCTGTCGTTTTTCCTCATCTGTTTCATCTTCATCTGAATCTTCGGAATTTGTTCTATGTTTCAAGTAATATTCAAGTTCTGATGGTGGTTTTTCTACTTTGGGATTTATGTTCTTTCTTTTTCTGTAATAGTTCATCAAACTTCTGTATTCCTCTTTTGCTGATATTAATTAAATTATCATGTTATAATAAAAATGGTACATCCAGAATCTCATACTGCAAGAACAGCACGAGAACGATTAGAAACAATTAAAAAATTTCTTCCTGTCAGAGACTCATTTAGAAAAAACTTGCAAGCGCAGCAAGAAGCACAAGTTGAGTATGAAGAGGACACTAAAAAACTGTTTAAACCCGTCACTGCAGCTACTGAGAAAGCTGCGGCGGCTGCTGAAAAAACTATATGGGGAGATATTGCGGAGGAAGATGAGAGGAGGAAAAAGGGTATTTTTCCGGTATTAGAAAAAACAGCAAGAAGAACCAAACAGACAAAGAAGATTTTACGAGACCTTCCACCTGGCATAGCCAGGGAAATAGCCGCAGCTCAACCTCCACCTGTTGATGAGGAAATACTTGAAGGTATTGGAGAACTTCGTACTGAAGTCGCCGATGTGAGAAAAAAACTTGCATCTAAATCCAAACCAGCAGGAGAAAACGTAGAATTAATTGCAAAATTTAACGAAGGAGTTGTTGAGGAAATTAGAAAAACTGAAAGAGAGAGATTACCTGAAGCAATATTAAATAGTATATCTAATAAATCTAGTATTTTAAAACCCCGTTTTGAAAAAACAAATGATGATAATTTCATTAAATGGATATATCGCGTATATTACGACAAAAAACAAGCTAGAGGTCCAGAATTTGAAAAACTTAAAGAAGAAGTAAAAAGACTTTATAGAGAGAGATGGGAACAACCAAAACAAGGAGAGTCTTTCCAGTATCAGCTTCCTCCACCTCTGCAACAAATAGAACAACAACAACAATCTTCGCCACAGCAAAAGTTGAAGTCGGAAATTAAAAAGACTAAAGAGCTAGTTAAATTACTCACCTCGAAGAAAATTCCTTCACCTTTACGTAAAATTTCTGCACCGAAAATGACATTTACACCGACAGATTCACCACATGGATTTCGAGAAGGTTCACCCCCGGCCACCACTGAAGTACTTACTCCGGTAATGCAACCACCAGTATTTAAAACACCTCAAGATGAACCTAAAACAGGATCTGGTTTATGTCCTGATAATATCATCAATGACGTATCACGGTTAGAGGTTCTCATAGGAGGAAAACGTGCCGGAAATAATTCACCAGAAATAATTAATGAAATAGCTGATATTTGTCGGCGACTATTTCAAGGTGGTATCATGGATATTGGCGCTTACCGAGAACTTATTGATGAGCTCGTTGATGACTAGTTGTTAGATAAATGGTAAATAAAATAAGATGATTGTGCATGATAATCATCGTAAACCCACACAGGTTAGAGCGGTAAACTCACGATTACCAATCTATGAAGCAATTTACGGAAATGGACTTGGTGATGTCATCCGAGGATTATTCACGAGGATAGCTCCAAAAGTAGCACCCGTCGCAAAACAATTATCGATGAAGGCTATTGATATTGTTCGTGATAAAGCTCCTGGAGCAATTGTCAATGTTGCTGGTAAGGCGTTCTCGGCGATTAAAGAAAGATTATCACGATTATTGCGACGAAAACAACAACCACCGGTGAAACTGGCAAGTACTGAGGTGATGCCTGCAGACGTAAGTAAAATAATAAATCAGGCTGCAAATCAAAAACTAGCGGCGATATCTGAAGAAGCAGAAAAAAATATAACATCAAATTTAATAGCAGGAAGTGGTCTTCGTCGACGATGATCATCATTTGGAAAAATGGTAACTATAATAAAATGTTCAGGCGCGAATCAGACCCAGCATTTGATATGGAGGCACCTGTCCTTAAGTACGAGTCAGTACGTGATTATCAATTTTATTCTTATGACGCAAGACTACCAAATCAGCGGGGGAGAATCGAATTACAGGTTCATGATACAAGTAGATATTTCTTGCCCGCTGAGGCGTTTATTGAAGTAGAAGGTAGACTTGTAACGAATGTTGTAGCTAATACGGCATATGCTGCTAATTTGCGTGTTGGTTTTGTCAACAACGGGATCATGGCATTATTTAGTGGCGCCACATACATGATTGATGGAAAAAATATTGAATCAGTTCAGAATGATGTCGACGTTGCTACAACAATAATTGGTCTGGCGAGATATTCTGACGACTTTACAAGATCAGCCGGTCCAACAATGATGTTTGCTAAGGATATTACTGACAATGCTGATCATGTTCAGTATACCAAAGTACTGGTAACACGAGCTACTTCAGTTGATCCACAAACGGCTGATTTTGAGCACGCAGACAGACCAGGTGCTGATTATGATGTTATAAAAAGCGTTAATGCGACTTACAACTTGGGATTTGCAACACGCCGGGCGGCGCTGTCGGGAAATAATAGAAATTTTTCATGTGCAATTCCATTATCTCACATCTTTGGATTTTGCAGAAATGTTAGAAAAGTCATCTTTGGAGCTAAACACACAATTGTGCTCGTAAGAAAAGGTGATGATAATGATGCAATCTGGCGAGGTGCTGGTGTTGCCGAGGGTAAAGTAAATATATCAAAACTTTCATTGTGGATGCCAGTAATGACTCCATCTATTACTGAGGAACAAAAATTACTATCTTTTATGGATCAAGGCGGTAAATCATTGTTATCATGGTTAACAGTAACCACAGATGCTGCTCAAAGCAATATTAATGGTTTATTTACATGGCATATAGCATCACAACAAGGTGTTTCTGCACCACGACATATTTTTATTGCACTACAAGATAATGCTCGGACGAATAATCAAGAACGTTCACATATGATATTTGACAACCTTGGAGTTAGTGAAGTTTCTTTACGGATAAATGGACATCAAGAACCAGCCGAGGATATACAACTAAATTATGCACAAAATCATGTAGCGCGCGCATATCATCGTTTAATGTCATTCATGGGACGTGATCAAAATATAGATACCGGGTTGCAAATATCACAACTAGATTTTACAGGTCTATATCCGATTTATTATTTTTCACTAGAACATCTTGATTTATCCAAACAATCTGTTGTTGATATACACTTTCGAGCTCATGTTACTAACCCTCCTCCTGATATACCCGGTCCACCAGTTGTTCCCGGCTTTTACAGAGCGATCGCGGTCATACTTAGCGACAAGGCCATGTTACTTGAAGGTGGCAGTGGTCGAATGAGGGTCGTTGATGCACCGGTGGAAAATCTTTAATCGTGCTATTTAGAAAAATATATTTTATATAAAAATGTCGTATAGTCATGTTAATGTTACTCTGACCCCGGGTCAGGTAAAAAAGCTTCAATCAAAAACCGCCAACAAATGCGGAACTAAAATATCACTAAAACGAGATCATATTAGTGGTGGTCCAAACAAATTATCGTTGACAAATAATCAGATTAAACATTTCAATAAAGCCCTAGAATCAAAAACTGGAGTTCAATTCCATCTCTCCCCGAGCGCCATCAAAGACATGGTTAAAACGGGTGGTATATTCCCATTATTTGCGGCCATTCCGGCATTAATAGCTGCGGCTGCTCCAGCCATAGCAAAAGCGGCCGCGTTAGGTGCTGTTGGAACAGCCGCTGGAATGGCACTAAAGAAAGCAACAGGGCAGGGATACAAAAAAAAGGGACGCGGTCTAAGATTACCGGGATCTCGTTGGGGAAAAGGCCTAAGGCTTCCAGGGTCATTTCGTTAAACGTTCCATCATCAAATTTTGATTTACTTGATGCTGCTAAAAAATTAAAAATATCCGCCTTTAGAGGTGTTTTTATGCGAGATCAATTACCGAAACAACCAAACAAACTTGAAACAGGTATTATTAATCTTGACAAACGTTCCGGACCTGGTACTCATTGGGTATCATACGCGGTTGACCCGCGTGGAATTGTTTATTTTGATTCGTACGGGTTAGCTCCACCTGTTGAATTTATCAAGTATGTCGCACCACTCCATGCAACAACCAAAGTTTGGTATTCAACGCTACCCACACAAACAATGACAGATCCGCCAATATGCGGCCGTGAAGTAATTAATGTACTCGACGCTATATCAAAATCATCCAGGCCGCCACATAAAGTCGTGCACGATTATACAAGCAACCGATTTGTTGCGCGTAAAGCATTTTAAACAACGGATCTTATTATAATGGTTGACATTTACGGAAGATCTTCTACTAGTAAGAAAATAAAATCCGACGTTGATCTGTCAAAGTATGCGACTAAAGATGACCTCGCTGATATTATGAACCTTGCTGGAGTTGATCCAGATGAGGTTGTTATTTTTCAAGATCGATATGGTAAACTAAAAACCAGCAATATCAAATGGAATGATATAGTCCGGCGAGTACTTGGTGCAGTTACAGATAATATTCCCGTGTTTACTGATAGCGGTAAAATCAGAGATTCAAGTATGTCACTTAAAACCATCAGAGATGAAATTGCAAAAAGTGTTGCTAATCGCGTGAGAAACACCGGTGACACAATGATGGGTGAACTTAGCATGAACAGAAATAAAATAGTAGTTTTAGCGGATCCAACATCTGACGAAGACGCAGCAACAAAAAAATACGTCGACACCGTAGACGGTAAATTATCCACGTTACGGGCCGAATATGATGTTCACGTAACCGGTTTTTTAAGGCATCGAAGAAATTTTCAAAGGACCGATGATTCCATAAGTAAGTTCTTTGGAACTCCTTCCGTCATTGACATGAAACTCGTTGATATCAAAAATAACCTAGACACGATCAAACAAACACAGCAAGACGTCGTAGCGGGAATTCCTGAGATTGTCAATAAAACCAATCTGATTAAAATTCCAGCTGCAATAACTCCCGGGCATATCACAAACATCGTATGCACGGTATCATCGGGATTTGCAACATGGTCGCAGCAAAATAATACTATCAAATATACCGCAACAGTCACTGGCGTGTACAGGCTATCTGTGTTTTCCGCCGCTAAGTTTGAAATATTTACAACGTTTCCATGGCGTCATTCCACAGACAGGTTTTCCGGGGTTGTATCTGTTGTATTAAATAGCGGAACCGAAGAAATATTTATTCTGGAAGTAGCTGATAAGGAATTAACCGCAACATCCTTCTGGTGGTGTTTGGAATTTGTAGCTGAAACACCTCAATTGGTTACGGCATAAAAATATATATGGACGGTGCGCAATACAGATACAATCAAGCGCGTGAATGGCAGGCTGCGCTAAAAGATCAAGTTGATCAATATACAGTAAAAGTAAAAAAATATCGACGACGATTGGTTATCGTTGATGTGATTGTTTATTCAGTATCCGCTGTTGTTGCTGCAACCGGTGTAATATTATCAGCGTTAACAACGATGGCACCAGTAGTTGTAACTATCTGCATTTCAGCAGCAACAACTATTGCAGGTGTGCTTGGCATCATCACAAAAAAAATATGTACTTGTACGAACGAAAAGTTATCCGATTACAAAATAAAATTACATACAGTGACGGTAGCATACTCGAAATTATCCTCGTTGTTATCAGCGAGTCTCAGTGATGGAATTATATCTGATTTCGAATTTTCAATGATGACCAAAATATACGATGAAGGTATTAAAGATACAAGTATCAATAATGACAGAATTACTCCAGCAGATCGTGACCAACACAACTCCGCCAAAGATAACGATGATCTCGGTAAGTTCAACTAATCCTGAATTTAGTGTTAATTTTCCTACTGCAATTCCAGTAAAAGAAATAGCACTTGCACAATTACGAGTATATTACAGCTGGCCAAATATCAGATCAAAATCATTTAATGGTACACCAGCAAATAATTCGCTTGTATTTACTAACAACAACAAACCCGATGGAACAACTGACTGGGTTGTTGTTGGAATACCAACCGGCAGTTACCAGATTGAAGAGATCGGTGAGGAATTTGCGCGTAGAATAAAATCAATAACGGGAAAGGAATCAAAAATATCAATAAACGTTCACGAGCCGACGTTGTCCTCGACGGTTGAAATAAACTCGCCTGATTATGCCGTTGATATTTATAAATCTTCAATCAGATCCGTGCTAGGATGGCCTGAAATTCCCACGGTGTATGAAGGACTACCAGAACCAACTCGGGATGATTTTACATCATCGAAAAGTTTTCATCATAATATTAAAATGAATTATACAAGTTTTTGGTGGAACATAGAAAAACGGGTATGGGATAAACGTGATCAATTTCGTGTCGAGCCAACTGGTAAATACTATTGGGTTTTACACAACGTTAAAGGTGGTAATTCATTTTATGATATAAATATCAGTAATGTCATTAGTATCTTAAATTCAGATCACGAAGAACAACTGGTTAATTTACGTGATAGTTTTCATGAATATTTGTCCGATGTGACATCTACGCGTGAAAAAATTATTAAACAGGTGGAAATTTTAAATCATATAGCCGATACTATTGAATATTTTCATAATAGAATCATAAACCTGGTTTTTGAATCGCCAGGCGATTATAGAAGATTTTTCGCAGTCTTTAAGAGAATACCCGAAGCTGACATTGTAACGTATAAGTTTCCTGATTATAATCCGGATAAATTAAGAAAATCGTCAATGATGTCATTGATGAGTTTTTTCCTAAAATACTCGATGCATGGAGAAAATTAATTCCACCAGCAGCTGTTCTTAGACATGATAATGATCCACACGGCGGCGGAAGACACGTATCCCCGCGGATCGTTAATATAACACCGACGGTCGCGGTCAATCTGGTTTGTGACGTAATCGATGGCAGCTATCAAATAGATCTCGGAAGATCAAATCAGGCTCAACAAGGATACATCCTGTACACGTTCACACCACAAGTTCCCCCTGGAAATTTAATCGTGCAAGAACCAACTAATCCCGTGTATTTGCGGTGTCACAATAATATGTTAACACGAATCAATTTTAAACTCACAGACCACCTTAATCGCTTGATTGACATACGTGAAGAAGAGCTTATAATAAATCTGTATGTAAAGTCGTAAAGACTTTTGTCGTAAAGACTTTTGTCGTAAAGACTTTTGTCGTAAAGACTTTATCGTAGATCTTTATGTGGAGGGTTTTTACACACGAGGATTTCTTAACAGTTAGAAGAACATTTGTAACGGAGATCAAAATCAAATTCAATCAACTTAAAAAAATATTTTATTATTACTGGCACAAATTTGTGTTTGGTACAAATTAATCGGCCTAGGCAACTAAGGCCTAGGCAACTAAGGCCTAGGCAACTAAAAAAGCTAGGTCGATGAAAGTAAAATTAAAATTTCTATCACAAAAAAAAATAATATTTATTAATTTTCCTGATTTTACAAATTACTTGATTTTGACTACCAACTACCCCCTCAGAAACATAAAAATGCATGAACTACTTGATTTTGACTACCAACTACCCCGTCAGAAACATAAAAATGCACGAACTACTTGATTTTGACTACCAACTACCCCGTCAAAATCAAGAAAGTTCTAACCTTGTCAAATTGTTCCTAACAAATTTTATTTATTATAAATTAATTTTATTTATTAATAATATTATTTTTACTGAGATTTTTATTTTTTTTTTACTAAAATACAACGAAATTGCTCAATTTTCCTGATTTTGACTACCAACTACCCCGTCAGAAATCAAGTAATTTGTGCATTTTTCTTTGATTTTGACTACCAACTACCCCGTCAGAATCAAGTAATTTGTGCATTTTTCTTGATTTTAGTAAAAAAAAAATAAATCCTCAGTAAAAATAAAATTTATAATAAATAAAATTTATAATAAATAAAATTTATAATAAATAAAATTTATAATAAATAAAATTTATTAGGAACAAATTTGACAAGGTTAGAACTTTCTTGATTTTGACTACCAATACATGTGGTCAGCGTTGACTTGGACCCCAGTTACCAAAACTTTCATTTTCATTATCATCAGTAACGAGGTTACCTTGGATCGTTTCACCAACGAAGTTACCTTGGATCGTTTCATCAGTAACGAAGTTACCTTGGATCGTTTCACCAGTAACGAAGTTACTCGCTGACATTATTTTTCTTAATTGTCTTATGCGAGTACTAATCGTTTTCTTTGCCTCATACTCGTGGGATAATAACGACTTAATTCTTTCTACGGCGGTAGAAAGAGGAACGAACTCCTTCACATGATCATCTTCTACGGTAGCTAGCGACTGAAACATTGCCGATTGAATCCGTTTCATGAGCCTGTATTCAGATGATAGTGTGTGTGTCCCCATGGTTTTACGTTCTTGTAAAATCTCAAAGTCAGAAACTATTTTTTCAGGATTAAGTTCATCAGATATATTAATTCCATCTTTTTTTAATTTTTTAATAGCGACAATTACATCATTGATATTTTCATGGTTCATTATATAATATATATAAATCTTTAAAATAAAAAAAAATATCCCAGACCCCCTTCGAGTTCGTCGGGATGTTTCTGGGACAGCACAAACATATAACTTAATTAAGGTACGCTCAGCAAAATCACACCCATAATAATTAATCCAGTGGGTGATACGAAAAATAGGTATCAACAACCAGTCAATATTGTGGTTGTGAATTTGCTGAGCGGAGGGGTTCTTGCGGTTCCCCCCACTATTATAAAAATCGCAATTATGCGCACCACCGACAAATTGTCAGCCATGGGGGTTTGATCCTGGACCGCGAGCGCCACAGTCCAATACCATACTGATCGAGCTATCAAACCTTGTTACGAACATATGTTTCGGAAGTTAATATATAGCTAAGGAACCAATATTTACACTAAACAGCGGTTTCTGAATCATAACAGTTTCTGCATTTATAACAGTTTCTGAATAATAGTTTCTGAATAATAGTTTCTGAATAATAGTTTCTGTATTTGTAGCGGTTTCTGTATTTATAACAGTTTCTGCATTTATAACAGTTTCTGAATAATAGTTTCTGAATAATAGTTTCTGAATAATAGTTTCTGAATAATAGTTTCTGTATTTGTAGCGGTTTCTGTATTTATAACAGTTTCTGTATTTGTAGCGGTTTCTGGATAATAACAGTTTCTGTATTTGTAGCAGACCGAAAATCAATAATATAGTGGCATTAATGCACCAGTCAAGGAACTTTCCAGAATTGTAAGTTCAGTGAACACACAACTGCAGGTCAATTACAATGAGTAACGGTTTCTGTTTGCACACAACTTCCTACGGATCAATAATATTATCTTTTGTATGATGGGAAAATATTTAAAAACCATAAATAATACTTCTACGAGTAATTAGTTACGATGTAATTAGTTAAACTGACTAATTACGATCATAAAAAACCAACCATCTACGAAGAAAACTATATATTACAAAGTAATCTCCCCTTAAATCAAAAATTCAGTAGTGTATGGAGGACCTCTGTGACATAAATTAAAAAAAAATTAATTCAATGTGGTGATGATAGTTAATAATGTGATGATGATAGTTAATAATGTGGTGATGATAGTTATTGATACTTAAAGATAATTTTCTGCTTATATTTTTTCGAGAAAGTAGATCTGGTCATATTATCTGCGACGTATTTTACCACACGCGAGTTAATATCAAAATATGTCGCAGCCGCGTTCATAGACTGAAACATAATTTCTTTACCGGTTTCTATGTTTGTAGAAATTACCACCCTCTTTCCGATTGTCTTATATCTTCCTGTATTTCCACGTGTATTATTCTCACTGTGAGAGATAGCTTGTAAATTGGATAAATTATTGTTTTGAGGATTTCCATCAATATGATCAATAACAAGACCATCATTGATCAAACCCTTGTGACACTCGTATGTGAAACGATGACAGAGATAATTTTTCCTTCCAGCAGTAAACATTAGATAACCAGTATTAATGACAAAACCAACTTGTCTCTTCCACTTGCGGTGTCTGATGATACCATTAATATTTGATTCATAGTTTGTTATGACAGGATGTGGGACAAATATATTTTGCTCCATTATAATAATATTATATGTTTAAATCATTGTTTGTCTGAAATCTTGATATATAATCCTCCACGGATTTTATAGCGTTTTCACCGCTATTATTTTTTTTGTCATAATATCTTTTAAGTTCTCTGAACCGTTTCCCGCCACACTTTCCACATAATTTTGTCTTTCCTCGCACTCCAATACCACACCGTAGACATGGTATTGGTCCTAGACTTCCTCGTCGTATGTTTTGTGAGTGCATCCAACAATATTCCTTTCTACAGGATTTGTTGCATCGATTTACTGAGCCGATCATCAACCATCTACATTGGGACATTGTATATATATATATATAATTTTCTTTATTTAAATATTTGTTTTAGTTATATGAACGAGTTTGAAAGATTATCCCAAACTAGGCCTGTTAAGTATAAATTCAACCTTGACAGATTATCTTCTGACTTGCCAGTACGAGATCTGGTTGATCCGAAAAATAAAAGTTTGATCTCGAAAATTCATGACGCTAAGAAAGAATTTTACACGGATGGTGCATCTCATACATGGTCAACGTTCAAGATTATACGCAACACTGACTTTGTCAGTGTCAACTCCGTCAGGGACACTGACTTTGTCACGGACGCTACAATGAATGACAAGCGAGCGGCAACTATCATTAACTACATCGCTGAATACGAGGGCAATCAAAAATATTTATTCAGAGTAAAATTTATTGTATTAACAGAAACAGATAGTTGGATTATCCGTGACAAATATGATCCTGTCCTTGGCAATAATAAAACTATCATATTAAGTAAAAATTCCAGACCGGGTCTACTGACGGGTATTGATAAACCGTATTATGAACGAGCATATCCTGTAACAGCGGTTATTTATGGAATTTATGAGATAAATAAAAAACCCAACGTTGATAAACTAGCGCCGATGAAATTATCATCCTTGACCTTGTCAAGGTTAAATTGTGTGGCTGAACGAGTAATAGAACACTTTACAAACGCGATGCGTGGAAATGGATTAACTGATTTAAGGCGTGAAAAAATAAACTCGTGGGCTGATTCAGTTAAGGATAACGGTGCTACAATAAAAGATGTTGCTGAGTTAGGAAAAATATTAAAATTTCCAATAACCGTAGCAACAATAACGGGAGAAGTACTGTACCAGTCGAAATATAAATCGAAAGGAGCTCCAATAAATATTATCGATCATAACGCACACGCATGGACTAACGCAGTAACAATATTTCCACGTGATCGAACTGTTAGATTTTATCCCACAGAATTATCTGTGGCAGAATTATCTGTGGCAGAATTATCTGTGGCAGATATGAGTATGTTTGATTTTATTAACGAAATAAGTAAAACCGATCCTGTATCGGTATGGTTATTCAAAAGTAATGAGGAGGGTGAATTTGATCAGTTTGTCAAACCGAGTGGTGAAATATATCGCACAGAATCTCTCCATGACGAGATGAAAAATCTTGCGACGTTTTTACAGTGCAAGCACGTGGAAAATACTGACAAATTACTAACTAATTGTTTTACCGTTCCATCTGTTGCGGCTCATTTCGCCAGGGAACGAAATTCATGGAAACCAACACGATTTGATTTACTCGAGGACGTACGCGCAAGTTGCGTCGAATATGGACATGTCGGATTATGGAATACCAAATACAATTACAATGATGTTATTTCGGTTGATATGGTTGCATGTTATCCAGGAAGTTTTCTGGAATACGGAGATTGTTCTACGTACTTTGAAAGATTTGGTCACCCTACAAACGAGATGACGCGAGTGGCAATTAATGGACCATTACCTGATTTTGATCTGACTGGATTCGCCTGTATTGAATCATTCGAGTTTAACGAAAATCTTCACAAGATTTGTTATGTTTGGTTTGGCAGACATTTTTGTGAAAAACGTTGGGCACCTATAGTTCTGTTGCGATATATGCTAGATTGTGCGATACTGACATCGTTGGTGGTCAGTGAGGCAATTATATCATATCATGCACAGACCAAAGTTTGGTTGCCCATGTCAGATTCTGAAGTTATTAGCGAGTTTAAGGACGATATTCCTAATAAACTCAAAACCGCAAAAGATCTCGGTAGAAAAATTATAGGTAAATTTACTCAAGGTGGTGCATATGATTATAAAAGACATCACGCACGATTAATTTTAGATGATGCCGAGTACGATTTTATAATCGCTGATACAACAGCGAAAAATACATTTGTAAATCGAGAGAGTGTTTATTTATCCGACGGAACAAAATTAGGTACGATCGTTAGTTACATAAATGACGTATCCCCGCAATATACTCATCTAAGATCTTCCATGTTGGCTTATGTTTCTATAAATTTATTATCGATGATTAATAGATTTCCTGAGGCCGCAGTCAGAGTCGCAACGGACTCGTTTTATATTTCAAGTAAATATTTAGAACCTGTTATGAAATTTACAAGTAATGATGAACGATGGGGTTCGTGGAGAATAAAAAAGGAACTATTACACAATTATGTAGAATCAGCAGATGTTCCAGTGAGAGATGTTTATCGTGAGGGTAATAAAATATCAGAAATGTCGAAGGCACCATCGTTGAGTGATCCAATAACCAGATATAAGACAGTATATCTCAATGGACCTGGTGGATGCGGCAAAACAACTCGAACGATTAATGTTTTTAGAAATTCAGATATAATCGTGCTGACACCCACACATAGACTTGCACGTGAGATGAAACAGCGGCAAGTACAATCGTGTACGTATCATAGTTTCTTCCGATGGCGCGGAGATACATGGACTCCTGAACGAATGGGAGAAAAATATATACCTAAAATAATTATTTGGGACGAGATATGCACGGTGTCATTAGATACATTAAAAATGTTTCTTGATTGGTTGTTGACGAAAAATACCGCCATAATAATGTGTGGCGATCATGGTCAACCTCCGCCCTTTGTTGGACCATCTCCACATGATTGGTTAAAAAATTTCGTTGATTATTACGAAGAAATAGATGATGATCATAGAGCTCTTGATGCAAATTTGAAGGAGTTTAAAAAATTAATCAGATTACAATCAAACAAAATTCAGTGTGAAATATTACGTGGAGTGATCTCAGAGACATCAATGAGTGATTTTTTGAACTCATGGAGACCCACCGATTTGATCGTAGCAAGTAGAAAAATAATCAGAGACGCTTTACAGCAGCAGTTATTTCAGCTACATAAAGAACAATATTCAGAACTACCCGTACCGTTGTGTTATAGACCATCAGATACACGAAAACAGAATATTAATGTTGATATTCCAGGACAGACAGAGTCAAGGAAACAGAATCTCGTATTAAATGATATTGTCGCCGTTGATATCAGTGTGGTCGAAGATGCAGTACGCGCTGACAAATCTCCATGGGTGTTGGGATACGCTATGACGATCCACTCGTCTCAGGGATTAACTATTTCTGACACACGAGTCTGGATTGTAGACGATCGCATCGAGTGGTCAAATTTAGTTTATTTAGCGGTATCGAGGGTCAGAAATATATCTCAATTACGTAGAATTATAATTCCTGAAATCGTTGATAAATTTAACATCATCGATGATGATATAATAAGAAAAAAATTAATCGGATACAAACAATCTGACAAAAAAAATAAACGCGACTTTGATCTTGATGTTGAATTTATTATTGAGTTAAAACAGCAGCAGAACAATCACTGCACCAGTTGTAATTGTATAATGTTATGGCGATATTCGAGTAATGATTCAAGACAATTTACCGTAGATAGAAAAGATAATAGTCGCGGTCATACACGAGAAAATACCATGTTAACCTGTCTTGAGTGTAATCGACGTCGGGGTGCAGGCACCCTTGGCGCTAGTTAAGTGATCGAAATCACCGAAGTGATCGCGGCGGTAGTTGTGTATCCGCGGGAATTATTTGTAGTTGTTCACGTGTAAATCCACGTTGAGGAGCGGCCGAATCTAATCTGTAGATTGCAGGTCTGGAAACGCCTACATTTCTTCCAGTGGACCTTGTCACGGTAGATATTTTGTGTGTGGTAACACTCCAAATAGGATCAGTTGCTCTCGCGCTACCACCTTCAAGTTCACCAGGCTCATATAAATATCTGACTGTGACATCACCTAATATTTTTTGTTTTCCAACATCTTTTCGTTGTGTTGGTATATTTTTTTTTGTGACCGCGCTAATGGGTTTCATGTTGGTTGTTCGTGTGATCTCATTATTTAATGCAGCTATCACGATTGGTAATCTTGCAACCCATTCACGAGATCTTTTATCCTGAATAAATTCCCTCGCGTATTGATATCCAAATAACCGTTCAGCAAGTGTTCGATTAAATCGCTCAACAATTGCTTGATCACGGTGAATTGCAGTATGACCTCGTCGTATTTTGGTATTATGTCGTTTCATCAGCGATAATACTGGACCAAGAAATTCCTTACCAGGATCAACCTGTAGTAGCTGCGGCCATCGCAGACCACCTCGTTGATAAATTCGTTCAAACGCATCGGCTACTTCAGATGATGTTTTCGCCGATAGCGGCTCTGCTTCTTTATATCTACTTGCAACATCAACTACGGTTAGCGCGTACTTGTACGTTTTTCCACGCACAGTATCATGCGGTAAAAACAGAATATCAGCTTGATGAACTTCATTAGGAACACTGACATCGAAATACGAGTACTGAATTTGTTTAGGACGTGGTAGATAAATTTGCCATATTGCTTGTTTAGATAACCATGTTTTAGCAGTAGAATGTTTAACCGATGCTGCATCAGCAAGTTTATCAATTGCTGCTTTGCCTCTCCAGTATCCTCTCGGTGAATAATAAATTGATTCCATTATTAATTACCAGCCCCAATCGCTAATTTACCTTTCATCGAGGATCTTACTAACCAATTAGCTAATGATTCTCTAATATTTTTATTTTTTATAGAATTTAATGAATGAATTAATTTTACATCTGCAATATGCCTATCTTGTAGATTTTTACTTTTATAAGCTACATCATGAGCATGACAAGCTCGATCAATAGCGTTTATTGGTTCCTCGCCTGGTTTTGGTTGATCTTGATTATCGAGCCTGATATCAAGTCGAGTACCAGGACCGCAATAATTATATCCTGGTAGATGTTTTTCTCCGCTGTATTTAGCCCATGGAGCACCTGGAAACTTTGACATCAAATTAGCAATATCACCACCGTGCTTATTAGGTAAAAATGAAAATTTCTTCCTACCGCACACAGAACATTTTCCACCATACGCTATTTTTTTGTTTTTTGTTATAACCGTAACTAAATCAATAGTTGGAGTTTTAACTTTACAGCGTAAACAATATAAATTCATGTTATAATATATATGGATATAATTGATTTCTCAGCAACTCGGCAGCGAGAGCCAGTTAAGCATCATCCTGCGCTACCGAACTCCATCAGAATGATTATCATAGGACCATCTGGATCGGGTAAGACGCAATTATTACTTAATCTGATAATGAGATGGTTGAAATGGGATAAGTTGTATTTAGTAGCACCATCCGTTGATGATCAACGATGTTATGATATACTTAAAGATTTCAATGAAAACGCGCGATTACTGGATGAAGATACTGATGTTATAGAGTTTATAACCGATATTGATGAAGCACCATCCGTAGATTCCATAAACGGATTTATTAATAATTTAGTTGTGTACGACGATGTGATGCTAGATAAACAATCAAATCCAGCCAGAATATTTTCCCGAGGGAGACATAAAAATACAGACGTGATCTATGTTACTCAACGATATACACAAATACCAAAAGTGATCAGAGACAACTGCAACATTTTAGTTGTGTTTAATGGCGTAGACACACACACGTTGCGAAATATTCATCAAACCTGGTGTGGTGGTGACATGGATATAATTAAATTCAAAAATTTCTTCTCACGAGCGCAAGCTACCCCACATGGATTTATAACAATAAATTTACATGATCCAAGAACAAGATATCGTGTGGGTATTGATAAAATATTTGGGTAACAGGGGGAGCAGCAGAGAGGGTACCTACCAACGTTGGTCGTCAAAAAAATAAACAAGAAATAAATAAACACGTAGAGTACTTTATTTTTTCAGATGCTATTTCGAACTGAGGTTTTATTAGTACAATCGGTCATTGCAAAAATAAACATCTCAAGGAAAGTTCATTTGTAAAATCTGGACCTTTCTACGAGATGTTTTATTTGTTTGTTTTATTTATTTTGTCGGAATTCTATGGTCTGTTCACCCTCTCTGCTGCTTCTAATTTCACAATGACACGGGCTTTCTTGCATCACATTTGTATGACTCATCACTAAGCTTCTCCAAGTCGAAGATTGGTACTTTATGCCATGCACTACAAAACATGACCCAAACATTCAGTACAAGGATTTTTTCCTATCTCAAATTACTAGACACGCTGTGAAGTGTCGAATTTTGAATTACAGAAAATTTTAAAGTTGAATGCATTGAGCAATTAAAGTCTTAACGCATTTAAGCCAGAAAGTCTTGGTGAAGGGTCACTTGGACCTTTCTTCGTTCATCTCCCCCCACCCCCCACCCCCCCATTTCAGTGTAAACTTCAAAGGAACAGAATTCCGACCCAGTGAAATTGACCGGGGTATCTTAACACGGTCCTTAGAAAGTAAACATTTGAGCTACTAACCCTAACCGCTTGGTAGGAATCTATGTCCACTTATCATATTTTCAAAAGGAAATTGTCACGCACTGTCGTACACAGATTCTGAGCTGTCTAAATCTGACGATGGGAATTATTTCTTTGGGAAAGATTAGGGACCACCGCTTACGATTGGGTAGAATAGTTAGGGCGTACACTTTAGAGCAATCTGACTTTAAAGTGACGACCCTAGTCGAAATTCTTTAGTCTGAAAATTTCCTAGAAGAGAAAGCTTATTCGACTACGGTGAAAGCATAAAAGTGGTTAGTGCTTTCCTCGTGACACAAGAAAGGGACCAGGTGGTCGTCGTGTAAAAAGAAAGGCATGGTTAGTGCTAAGACGCACAAGTCCTGAAAGAAGAAATAGCGATAAGGTACGCAACTTTAGTTTCACGAAATATTCTATTATTTGATTGTTTGTTTTATGCAAATGTGTTGATGCTAGAGTTGTTATGCAATTTATTTTATTCAATTTCATGGAAAGTGTTGTTGCTAGAATTGTTATGCAATTTACCTTAAATTATACAGTTATTAGTTCATTGATAGAATTGATTGCATGCGATCCAAATGTTCACATGTGTAAGATTTCATATGGTTATATGAAATAACTTCGTTTGTTGTTAGGACGCTACAGATCATCGTGAGTTAACGATAATTACCTAATTATATCTGATTTTGTAATGCTTGGATAATCTTGTAGTTAAGCAATGCCATGAATTATATTTCTTTTGAATTTCATGCAATAGTAATCAAACATGTTGTGGCATATGTAAAATGATACGGTAAAATTCGGTAGACGTTCACGTGGTAATTTAAGACCTGCCGCTGGAAAGCGAGATCAATGTCCTACCGTACTAAGTCAGAATTTACGCGGTGTGTGGATAGCAACAGGCTCTGAATAACTTTAAGTGACTTGTATGTACCTCTAAATAGTGGGTATACGGAATTATGGGGTAAATTTGTCCTTTAAGAAACAGCTTCTGAGAGGAAGACGAGACAGTCCGAAGACAGGAGTACGGAGAAAAGAAAGAAAGAAGGACGAGGTCAGAATAAAAGGACCAGGAAGTCCAGGAAGGGGCAGAACATAGCGTTTAGGAAGGATGAACTAGAAGACGTTGATATACGGTCAAAGTGAATGAAGGTGATTCAATCGATCGTGGACATTGCGCTCTTTTCGCCTCTCGTTATGATGATGTAATAAATCCAAATTGGACACACCAGTTAAATTCTACTTAGATAATCTTACCTGAAGTGGTATTGCCGTTTTAATTTGTTCTGATTATATTTGTTCTTTTCTTGTCAAAAGGGGGCTCGTATTGTTTATTTCTTCCTAGTATTCTCGCTCAGTTCTCTGTTGAAATTCCATTCTTCTTTCACTCCCGCAGGGCTATAATATCGAGGGAGGTAATCCTTTGAATAACGCCAGCCAAACCCAATTAACCACCCCTCTAACTAAGATGGCGACGTTACACACGTATACATTAGAATATCCACAGAATTCCACGTGTGAAGAAATTAGGAAGTATCCAGTTTAGGAATCCATGCTATCATAAAGTTTAGTAAATACTGTACATTATGATGTCTGCTTCCAGAAACTGACTAATTACTTCCCAATAATAACTCATCATAATCAACAAATAGTCACTAAATTCTAACAAAGTTGTAAATGGATATGTGAATATACAAATAACACATACCTTAAGGTTTATTATACATTTTTAACGCTACAACATTTCTCATTTGTGCTTTATGAAACTCATTTGGCAAATTTGTCAGTTTGTTGTTGTTGTTGTTGTTGTTGTTCTAGGGTTTAACACCATTTTTCAGCACAAGATAGGCTATACATGACGGCCAGTATAACTGGTGGAGGAAGAACCCTGGAAAACCCAGGTAAGAACCACCGACCCAAGAGAAGCTACTGGCAGGCTTTCCCACGTACCCACGCTAGCCGAGCCTGGACTCGAACCCACGGAGGCAGAGGTGAGATGGCAGTGATCCGGAACGGTGAGCGCTTTAGACCACTCGGCCACTCGGGGCCCCAATTTGTCAGTTTGAGAAACCTATAAATTTTAAATACTTATAAAAATATAAACGATATGTTTCACTTATTCGAAATATTGAGAAATTCATTTTTCCCTTGTTATGTTTCTGTCGTTCCTAAATACCTTTAAAAAATTAACACTATGTGAAAATGACTGTTCGTTATTGAGAATCTAAATGTCGATAAGTCGAAATTTGATGAACTCAGAGAACTAAAGCAATTATTGCAAGTCTGTTTACTTAGTGCTCGCTTATGATCCATTAACTCTGCGTTGTATTTTACCATGTGATTGACGTGGATGGCCTTGCAAACAGTTTAAAGAGTACCTCGTTTATGGTCCATTAACTCTGCATTGCATTTCACTATATGCTTGACCCTTGTGACAATTTAGCAGACACATTTAATAGATCCATGTTTATTATAAGCTGGTAATAATACGAAATTAATGTCTTTGAAAATGTTTGGTTTCTTAGCAGTGTTGTGAGAAACTGTTCATCCTTATAATTTTTGGGGGGAAAAAGAACCCTTTTAACCGGTAGAAATTCAACAGATATCACCGTAAAAATCGTTGACGTTGCAAACAAGAATTTTAAAACTATCTACTTTATTGTATCACCATCAAAAATACATGTTCAAGAACCACATCAATGCTTTATATTTATTCTTGACAAAGTTTTCATGAATATGTATACATGAAGTATTTAATACATCTTGCATACCGGATTAATTTAAGATGATTTTCTTTCAGTCGATAGAATTTCAGTTAGCCAAAGCCTCGGGTACAATCAAATTGTTTGTTTTAAACGGATGAAAATCAAAGACTGTCATATTAAGAAGGATATTAAAAGGACTTAAGACTGTTTAGACGGATAAAGATATCGACTGTTATTTACAAAAGCAGTCATGATGATAGTCAAACTTGAGCACATTCGTAGTCATATTGCTACAACATAACTTTATTTCAGATAATTAAAACCATACAACAAAGATATGCATCTACGTGTGTATTATGATAATGGCAATGAATTCCAAAACTAATGAACGTATACATTACATCAAATTCACTATCTTTTTTACGGCTAACAAGTTTTTGCAGATTTCGTGGTAGCAAAATTTTCAAGCACGAATTCAGGAATCATAAGAACAATGATCCTTCTTTGGAGACAACAGAACCAATTTCCCAAGCCACTGATTTGCGTACCAACCAAAATGCTTTTCTTCAAACAACCTTTAAAACGAATAATTTCACGCATCTTCTTTGATTTAGTCCTTGCCAAATAACCAAATGATTAACGTGTTCTATGAAATAAAATGGTCATGTAGTGAATTTTGCTAATAAATGCTTACTTTAGAAGGTCAAGTTGGCTGTAAGTGTGTCTAATTAGGCTTAATTGTAGTGCTGTTTACTTCATTTGATAATTTTGTGGGGGAATAAATTGAAGGCTCTGCTCTCCACAACGTAGAAATGATCAACATTGCAATTAGTAATTATTAGGATTGACATATTTCGACTTAATGTACACTTATAAAATTTAGGGAAAATCCATCAAATTACTAAGTAGATGTTTAGTCACAGGAAAATACACTTGGATGTGACGTATTATATGACGTATGTTCATTGCTGTACTTGTCAAGAGGAAACAACACCCTGAGATAAATTATTCACTTCCGTCTTGTACATTTCATGTGATACTATCCTTGCTTCTTCTCGTGTGAATTAATTTTTCTCAGCTAATTGCACCCTACCTCCACTTAACTCTCTGATCATGTGCCGGCAACACAAAGAGGATATTTTATTTTTCTACATCAATAACGGATATATTTCGTCGTGTGGTACAAAACAAATGTGGTATTTTAACGAGTAACTTCGCCACTCGTTAAAATAAATCGTTTTTGTACCACAAGATGAATTATATACGGCATTAACATAGAAACATTTTTAGTTTTATTATATACCAAACGTGCTCCGAGTCGAAGCTTCAAAGATTAAATTCACTCTTCCGCACACGACCTCCACCATTTCGTAAGTTCACCCCACTTTCAAGCGCATGTATCGGCTGATCGTAAAAATATCAGCCATTTGAGATAACTATTCATTTGGAATGAACAAATCTCTTGCAATAAATACCATTTTGGACATTTTGTAAACTATTTTACCCTATCTGACCACAAAGGCCAGTCTAGTTGCGCGATGATACATGCCGGGTTTTTCCCCTGTCAAAATAGTTAAAGGGGCAACGCTTCGTAAAGACACAAACAGTGACGAATCAAATAAATTTGGCAAATAATAATTTCCGCGTCTGAGAAGTAATGCAGTTTCATGTATTGCTCAAAGTCACAAGATGCTTATCCTTGCTGTAAATACCAGTTCAAGTGGCTCACACACTTAAGTGTAGCATGACAAGGTTGGAATGTTTGTTCACATGTCAAAAATATTGGGATTAAACAAATATAAACTATATAAAACAAACTGTAAAATTAAGAGGGGATGAATATTGTACAAATCGCTTAATTGACTGATGATGCATGTCCTTGTATATCTAGAAAGACTATTGACATTACTAACTAAAGCTTGCGATTTTGCGACATGTACCATGAACGAACAACACTGATAGTTTGAAACGTTTTATCTAAACATAATATATTTTACAGGATTTTCATTTAACTTAAGTACTTCTCTATTTGTGGACACCTCTCAACCTCGCCCCAGCACAAAGAAACGAGAAACCACTCGTCCCAGCACAGAGAAACTACTCACCTTAAAAAGAGAAAACCGTTAGAGCTTTAGAGATGCTCATTCTTTTTCCAGATACCAAAGGCTTATATGTCTGTTTTTCCCTGTGCATCCGAACGTTTTTGAATGGATATTTTTCCTAATGAAAACAAAAAAAAAAATACTGTTGAAGACAATTTCGACTGAGGTTTACATCTGTTTTCTGGTTTGGTTTTTCATTTCTTCATATGGAACCGGTTGACTTTCTCAAAAAGGAGCATACTTGTATTTTGGGATTTTTGTTACTGATGTAGATCAAAGCCTTCTATCCCCCATGACTTCATCCTCACATTACACGCGAATGCATGCAAACCCATAACGCGAAGTTACCACGAGGATCCCCGGCAAGAAGAAAGTCACGCGTGGTAGGAAAACAACATAGATCAGTAACCAAACAAACCCCTATTATCATACTTCTTGATACGAAAAACATACGATTGATGATTATGGTTCCTAATCCCGGAAACATACGAATTTGCTCCCATAAGTGAACTTCTTTTAAGGCGCATCAGTCAGGTCATTATTATTAATTGTGACTGTACCATATATGTGATGACATTGCTACAAGAATATGATTATTGATCGTTACTATACAGTATATAAAATATGCTGCTGATATTCTTTCTTAGTGTAGCTTTGTTTTATATCGATTGTAGCTATATTTTGTAGAGACTTTAAACCTTATATAATGACAAAAACATCATAGATTGATTAATGAGCGTATCTAATGGTGGATTCACATTGTACGAACAATGGAATGCTTCGAATGCCACAAAGATTATTAAAACGCTATTTCACGTGTACGCGTCTTACAGATTTGTAAAAGAGACTCAACAGATGTACAGTTTTTCAAATACTTATTCGGAATGTCCCAAAAAAGTCATTGACATAGGGATTGCATTGGAAGAAGAACGACGTAACTCGGTCAAGCTTGTCACAATAAGCGTGAAAAGTCATAGCATGATACTGTGCAAGAAAACTTCAAGTCTCTGACGTTAGCCGTGTCGCCAGTAAGCGATCCTTGGAGGAAGATACTGAAATGAAACGTGAAGACACTGACATTAAAATGAAGTTAGCGAGGATCACCATATTTAAAGAAATATTTTAAGTATTAATATACATATGGCATCCATACTCAATAAGCAACGAGAGATTTATGAAACAGTTTCTATATCCAGAGAAGCAAAACCATAGCCGAGATATATAAACACAACAAAACGTTTAGAATTATTGAATTTGACGTTGTGTACAGAAGTATGCGGGTAAACAGTTATGAGTTCTTTTAGCTCATTTAGGCCGGCATTAACTTAAAACACATTTTACACAAGTTTGTAGACTTATTTATTACTCATTATACAGATTGCAAGCCTGCTTATTTACAGGACCTTCGTACAATATTTCAGATTACCATAAATGACGAACTTACTCTTCGTAGTACTGTATTGTTACTGTAGAGGTCTCGTAGAGTACCTTAGGTTGGGGTGGGGTGTTCCCAGTATTATTTTTAATTATTACAGAAGACCCACCCTGGCTCGTTTTTGTTAGAAATTGAAGTAGTGATAGAGATGCAAAGCTCCGAGCCCCCAGTCAGCGATGCCGACAGTTAAATTACTGAATACACAAAAGGTGAAATTCAAATAAACATCAAATTTAATGCCATTCAATTACAGACAGTCCTTCCTCAAATGAAATTCAATATTCAAAACCCTATCACTCGTCTTTCACTCGACCAAGTGACGGCCTATTTCATCATCTCACTTAGTATGATAGATTTTCCTCCTGTCCTGTGTTTCTACTCATCTGTAGCATTTCTTGACTGGTACCCAGGACGCCTTTAGCCCAACAACCACGTCCTTCACCCTTCCACTTCCTCCACTTCCGTTCTCTCCTTTTCTTGTCTCCCAGAGACTCGGGACCAACTGTACCAGGGTATTTCCTTCTCTGTCTCCTACAGCTCCTCCGGTCCCTAAAAGCTTCCTGTCCGAAGCTCCTTTGTAATTCCCAGAATAACAATGTTTCCCGCAAATTTCGAATGACGTCGGAGTAGCTTATAACTTCCTTATGTAATTCACGCAAGATGGTTTAGCGACTACTGACGTTTAGTTTCAAGACACTAGATTTCAACTTGCGATTCCAATGGTGGCCACGCCTTGCTCAATTCCGAGTGGATGTCGATTTATCCATGGTCTACATAATTAGCAGACATTGCCCCCTCCCCGGCAGTCTGTCAAGGGTGGATTTACAACCCCCACGTAATGTTCCTTTGAGCCCAACACCGGCAATTCATGCCATTTACCTGTGAATCACACGCAGCCAAATAAGGCGCCAGTAACAAGTTCCTATGGCCATGTTATATACAACTGGCTTCCCACCCGTGCTTTTGATGTCGGCTTACACTATCGTAACATAAGCCGGCCGGCCAGCTGTGTACACATCGCTTTGACACTCATTGTTCGCAAGGCTGACACTCGCAACATTTATGAAGCGAATAATTAGCCTCAGGGTCTAGCATATACATGATGCAATCTGGCTATTGTTCCTTATTTATAACGTGACAATTACCTAATTAAATAAAGATTCCGGATATATAAAATGATCAATGGTATTAGAATGCAACCAGTTCAAAGGTGTATACCTTGGAAAATATCAACTATGCAACAGAACATGCCATTATGAATTCTGTAAATCCCACTTGCTCGCGTTACGTGCTGATTTCAATGCTCGACCATGCCTTAAATGTGGTATCGGGGTAAAGTCGCGTCCAACATGCTGATCTGTTAACGAATAGTATCGTGCACGTAAGCAAGGACTCGCCAGCGCAACAAATACAGAACCTCTTGTCTTAGAAACAAACGACGACGTCAACGATACATAAGTCGATGAAATGATTGCCAGGATTGAAGTGATTGCAGCTACTGATTCTGGTAAAGTAAAGATATTATAAAATATTATTGACAATAAGCAATAAGATAATGATTCTCCGATATATACTAGCATGCCGACTGAAAACTAATTCAAGCGAAATTCGCGACAGTGTGGGATACAAGCGCAATAAGAAAAGCCGAGATGCATGTAATCTTAGGACTCTCCACAGTTAAGCAGCGTATGACTGTAAGTAACTTCGCGAAATAGCATCGCAGTATTATATCAAGATTCCTACACGAATCAGGTACACCGATGGTGGTTGGCGACGAATAGGAGCGTCACCGCTGTATTTCATCTCTATCGCCAATGAAGCTGCCGCAAAAGCACCACGACTGCAAGTCACTGAGTTTGAGTTACATAAACGTCGTGGTGATTTAAGGGATTTAAAATATTATCGGAACATTATTCCGACCAAATACGAGCCAGGTAAAGGCGAGGTGAAACTTCTTGCAAAGATGCGTCCGGGCAATATATTAACGTTACAGCATACAGAAACCTCCTTGGTTAAACTGAAGATTCTTCTACGTGTGTACTTGATTATGCCGCTTACTGTGACAGTGAAGATGCTTTAAAAATCACAAGCCAGTGGAATCTCGTGGAATCTTCAATCGTAAAAACATAGATGTGCTCTATACAAGAACAATACGCACACGTGACCAAAGTGATCCGAGAGAACTTCAGCATGTTCATTATATTTCTTGGTGTTGATGCTCATGGCCTTGCAAACATTCACTGAACAACTCGTGAGGTGAGATTGGGAATATGGTTGTACGGGTCATCGGAACCTGGATAGTTTCCTCACTATTGACCAGAACTTCCTAGGGAAACTTTAACGCAGATCTGGACATGACAATTTAAGCAACCATAATAAATATTACTTCACAACCTGAGAGTGACACCAAAGCAAGGCATGGAGCGCGACGCCACAAAGCTTCCCGCGAATAATAGGAACTAATCCGTAATGATATAGTCAGTCGTAAATGTAGCAAAGATATATTACAGTCCTGAAAGACTGCACGGAAAGATCTCACAGAGGGCTTCTAACAAATGATTGTACCGCTGATAAAATCCACGCGAGAAACCTTGGAAGATTTAAAGAAAGTTGCGAAAACATATTGTGACTACGATAGGTCCGGTTGTTAGAACACCACGAGCTACTGAACACCTGCCAGCGCAGATGGAGATATTCCAAGAAGTCATATGGACCAAGTGGGGAGTCAGGGAAATTATTGACTTTAATGAAGCTTGTGGCGAGTACTGTGAAGATTATAAAAAATAAGTTAAGAAGTTAGCAGAACGTTCACAAAAGTCTGTGTCACAATATACAAGAATTCTAAGAGGACAAAAGGAAGAATAGAAAAAACCAAAGGACGTAGAAATGACTTGGTGGACCGTATAACCCCCCACGAGTTTATGAATTTGTTAAAAACAATCGTAGGGTCAGTCCGCGTAGGCAACAGCGTACCAGACGTCATCAATGAAGCCACATTGATTTGTCAGTGGTTGCTCACCAAAGACGTCATGGACCCACGAACGTATCGCGTGTTGATGCGCGAACAAACTGAAGATATCCATGATATACATAACACTAATGATGAATGCTGAGGCGATTCTTTGCAAAATCAATGCTGTAACGAAGTGTGTCGTTGCAAATACAATCAAGAGTGTTAACTCTTTCATTTACACTGCATCAACGAAACCAGAATTTCATTTGGATTTCTCAACAGCAATCATCGCTGAGGAATGTCACGCAATCGAGATTGGACTAGTGTCGTTGCGAACTTATTACAGTTGCCTAATATCTGACTGCGATCGTGTTGGTCCCTGGCGCAAATAATTCGCTTGAGTTATAAAATGGGCCCCTTTCCGCCGCCATTGCCCATCGCCCCGGTGGTTACAGATGGACTGATGTGATCCTCTCTGACAAGACTCTGGTGTTGGCAGAAACATGTGGCCGAATGAGTTCATTGACGAAACAACAAAACATCCGTAACATAATAATTTAATCTGTTACTTTTTTTAAAAAAACAAGTCCTATCAAGAAGTTAAAGTTCACCTTATACCAAATGAGTGTGCGAAAATAAATGCCTCGCCATTAACCAATTTTGATTTACTCGCTATGGCAAAGTCAGTTTAATATTTCGAGGAGACTTTCTGCGGGATGAACTTGCACCGAATATCCTCCGCAAGTGGGAAACTGTGATTGTTTATCTGGATTTAACAACAGCACCTGGAACTGCTTTGGGTCGAATACTTGGTAACGCCTCGACATATTTTGTATTTTGCGCCACCACTTTAAGTTGCTGTTTTATTCAACGCTACCGTTGCAAGCTCGGCTGGACGGCCCCAGACACGTATATCTTATCACTAAAGCACTACGTGCACTCGAGCGTTCACCAACACCAAGCGAGCTTTATGATTTAAATTGTCGCTTAAAAAATACGCTTAACATTATATGAAACGCCGATTTATATTTATTGACGTGAAGTGGTAGCAACACGACGCGGTGCTTATGTAAATCTGATCAAGTTTGTCACCAAAGCGGATTTTACTGAGTTTATCAAATGGGTTATTATTCACGTCGACACGCGAGTGCTTGTGATTTCCCAATATCAAACTGGAAAACTTAAGACGTCTAACGTGGATATTCAAAATTATGTTGTGAGGCTTCGAGGCGCCGTCGCAAAAAACTGGCCGAAACAGGGACTCTGGTATGCCGGTTGCGTTTATCAAAGACTACGTCGACACAAATACGGTATCGAAATATCAAACGTCTGGCGATAAAATGAGTAGAGACCTTATTATGAACGGAATCGAATTCACAAGATTCCTGAGCCCACAGATGATACTGATGCTGCAACAATGCTATGTAAAAATGAAAATCAGTTCTATCAAGGTCGTGGTTGGTAACAACAAGTTACCAAAAAGTATAACGGCGTATGAACCACCACAACCAGTACTTTGCGCATATCATCTATCAAATGTAGATATTAATATTTTTATCCTAGTGGTCTCTTTAGACATGCTGATGATAGATATGGATATTATTTCTTTATTATGCACATGTCTGCTATTATATGGGCTTTCTTGGTATTCGATTAGTATCACAAAGACAATCACTCAAAGATCCTAATACTTTTGAATTTAAATACCAGAATCTATGAAGTGGTTATTCAATTCAGTTCTCAATGACAAGTCACTAAAACGTTTATCAGTAACAGGCTCCTAAGATGAATAAAGACAAAAGAATTGAGACACGTGGATTAAATATTGCAGATGAAGCGGTATTATACGTCTTTGGCGTTTATGTTCAAGATTTTTTTTTTATTACATATAAGATATGGATTCTGAACGCGGTAATGATGTTGCGGAATTCGTCGACGGAGTGTTGAAGCAGCTGGCCGCCAGTGATGCCAACATTGACAATAATTTGGTTCCACTTGTCGCAGAATATCTGCTTCAAAAATTATGGTACTAACAATAGATAGCGCATCAATATATTTCTAAGTGAACGTGGTGTTAGGCCCCCGGAACAAACAATTACCGGAAACGTAATATTCCCCCAAGCACATATTTTCTATGATTGCAAGGCAGTTGTACAATTAAAGAAAGGTAACTGGTTTAAATTGTGTGTGTGCGAATAGCACCTACACAATGCCAGTTTGTTGAGCAATTATACTTCGCGACCAGATTATTAATATAAATAATTATGATGGACCCTCAATGTTACCAACTGAAGCTGCGAGATAAAATTGCATAGAGAACGGCTCTACTCGTGAAATATAAACGCGTGTGTGTCGTTGTAGATGCTATTTGTGGGATCATCTCAGCTACCACTGTTGGCTTTGGTATTGGTCGAATTCTAACCATAGCAATTATCATAGGTACAACAATCTAATTTAATGAGGGGGTGTATCGACAGCTATTGATGATAAACAATTAATATGGCTGAGTTCGTTATAGTGTTGTCGAAAATGGAAAACAATCGACGTCTCCATATATACAAAACCGTGGTATTAACAACCCTGATTACAGGCAATGAAAATCGAATAAATGTTTGTCAGCGCCTAACAACGATTGCATTGGGGCACCTCATGATACCTTCACTTATGGGCTATACTCGTATGGCTTCGGAATTTGGAATCACAATTATCACTCGTATGGTTTCGTAATCAAGTTGTATGATAATAGCGGTTCCTCTGGTTACCGGTCAAAGTTAAAGTCTTCCACCCCACATGGCCTTTTTATGGCGGGGCGCCTAGTGGCAACTTTGCCTGCACTCGCGTGTGATGTGAGGGCAACGTCATGGAATGGGGTAGATAGAAGCCCTGGCTGAGGAACAGTAACAAAATTCCAAATCTCTGTTATCATACTACTCTCCGACGAATACAAATCAGCTCTTTAGTAACACAGGAGTTGCTACCCTTTCGTTCATGAAATACCTCCGTATGATCACTATATTGTGAAAACATAACAACCATTTCAATTTATATTTTAACAACAATAAGTATGACAAAAACTACATATATTCTTATATTTATTTGAAACAATTATTACATGGTTAACAATTATGTCTTTAACATCATTTTAAGCTAAGAAAATGCACTTTCAGCCAGCTACTGCACCTTAAACTATCAACTATGAGGAGGCAACCCTTGATACAAGGGAAGGAACTTAAACAAAACACAAAACAGAATCGTATCCATATCTAAATGTAAGTAATGATGTTGTAATAATTAATACAATGGAAAAACCTGAGCTTTCTTCCCTTTCTTGTGAAGTGAAATGCTTCACAAATAAAGTTTATAATATTTGAAAGAAACTAAGATGTTTTTGAATAAATAAATAAAAGATTATACTAAGGTATAATAATTTTATTTGTATATATTATCTCAGACAATATGTAACTTTACACCAAATTTCAGAAAGACTGTATGCAATACAGGGTTCCTAAAGAAGAGGGGGAAAAGGTATATAAAAAAATTAACTGTATTATTGTCGTGCTCTTGTTCGTGACTGCAGCAAAGCAAACAGCAAAGGACACAGAATAGTCACAGCAGAAACTAGTAGCAGTGGCTGAAGTCAACTGACCACAATGATAGTGATGATTATATTGATAATAGTACAAAGATTTTTGTTCCTTTCACAACATTAAAAGCTGACCACCACCAACAAGAGAAACAGTAGTGCAAGAAGATTGGTTTGGTGTTTAACAGCGAAGCAACACATATAGGCAGGGCCAACACGGGGGGTTGGGGCAAGTCTGGGCCCGTTAGGGGGCTCGGGCCGAACAAAAAGTTTTAATTTTATAAAAGAAAAGTTTTGTTTGAACAAAAACTGGAAGAGGCCAGAGTATTTCTTACCCCAGGGCCCGCGATCGCTCTCTACGGCCCTGCATATAGTTCATTTAGTTCCGAGGCAATTGGGGTAAAGTGCCTTGCCCAGGGACACACCACGGTTTCTGACACGAGCTGATCCGACGGTATGATCTTAACTCGCATCCGTCTGGCAAGTAAACCACTTGGACACCACATCTCAACAGTGTTACAAGTAGATGAACAACAACAACAGAAGGAGGTATGTTGTAGTCATAGAAGTGAAACATTTAAGGGTGTTATGATGCGGTGATGAGTAGGGCAGTGGTGCGAGAATACAGACACAATCATACGTGGAGGTTTTATTCACTCTTTATCACGTCTAATTTATTATAGGTTCGTCAAACCTGGTGACTTTTTGTATTACTGCCAATTTTTCTAACATATGAGCACAAATTACATCGAATATATTTTTTTTCTACAATAACAAATGGATTATATATATATATATATATATATATATATATATATATATATATATATATATATATATATATATGTAGATACATACATATATATGTGTGTGTGTGTGTGTGTGTTTGTGTGTGGAAATACAAATATACTATAACCTGAACTATAGTGTCATGTTTGGAAATAATAATGCTCACTGTATACTTTGAAAAAGTAAATAAAAAATAACTAAGATATGGTACGAGTGTCTATATAAACAATTATGAGATCTTCTTATGATTTTCGTTTACAAAAAACAAAAGCATGTTAATTCATTCTTATCCTAGTCATATGAAAAATGTTCTATCTTGAAAGCATCCCGACTGGACTAATGTAGTCTCAGCAAAACAACGTGTGTGAGGGTGGGGGCATACATGGTAATATCAAATAAAGAAACAGTAAAAACTTTGTCAATTGCATTAAAAAAAATATCGCATCCAATGACATAATAATGAAAAGTCTCGGTTACAAAAAAAATATTATTGAATGTTACAAGCATGTGCTAAAATGAGTTATAAAGTTCTGTCACTGAATTGCATAAACACATTGGTACATGAAACTTCTCATCCTTTGTAAATGCGTTCTCTTAAATTATTTAGGAGAGAAAACATCTCTTCTGTATATTGAAAGACTGCATGTGACAAATAAATAATAAATTGATATATATTTTTCTAGCTGAATGATGAAACTATTGTACGAGGTTATAAATGTATTCGGAGCAAATGGGGCGGGGAGAGGGGAGCAGTCGGCGCTAAAATCCCCATAAAAATAAGTGCGTAACAACCGGAACGCTTCCTTGAGCAAGTTTTCTTTACAGTTAGATGGTTCAATTTATTCTCTGCAAACGCTTAAAATGCAGATGCTTCCGGGTCTCCCATGGAGGTCCATCACATAGTTTCTCAACTACTTATTTAACCACCACCACCGCCCCCCAAAAAACGATATTTCTAGATCCACCGCTGGTACCGTGTAATTGTATGAGCGCTGGGATTATATTCATCAAAGAAGGTTGAACTTTCTACAATAGTGCAGCATGTCTATGTATATA
The DNA here is from genome assembly GCA_028554795.2 of Sinohyriopsis cumingii. Lineage (NCBI taxonomy): Eukaryota > Metazoa > Mollusca > Bivalvia > Unionida > Unionidae > Sinohyriopsis > Sinohyriopsis cumingii. Next base: position 108,070,939 of record CM068840.1, on the reverse strand, counting down.
CGACGATTTCAAGTGTTTTAGCTTTTTCTTTTCTCTTTGTTTTGTATAAATGGGGTGGTGGTGGCGGAATAACATCTTCTGGTACTATGCAGCTTGTATTGTGCCGATGTGCTGCTACCCAACCCACCAAGCCCCTGTCACATATAAACTCTCTCTCTCTCTCTCTCTCTCTCTCTCTCTCTCTCTCTCTCTGTTCGGATCACTCCCTCTTTTATCCTGATGTATACAAGAAGAACAGCACAATTAATTATCAAAATACTACTGAGTTATCAAAACAGAAAGTACTGGAACTTCAAGGGAAATTTGAGGCAGCTGTGGATTACCATGCTTCGTCAGAATTGTTTCAGTGCCAACTTTCCAATGGCCACGTTTCTTACAGCATCGAAAAATGATCTCCAACTTATCGTGTCTCTTGTTGCAAATTTATAGACGAATCCGGCCTGTAAATTAAATAACATTTGGTGTATTCGGAAAACTAGACATCATAAATATATTAACTTTAACTTTTCCTAAACAGAAATCAATAAGACACTCTTCTACGTAAAGTATCTACATGAGAACGTTCTCATCTAACATCTAACAATAATCTGAACAATTATTTTGACTTGTGTTGTCGAGCAAAGCGTATTGATGGGCTAAGATTTAAAACAATTGTGATACGTGTTGTTATTGTTACTGCCACCCATTAATTACTTTGACTCTCACCAACATTCTAATAATTATGGGAAAACATGTCCCGATCTCTGAAAATGTTATAGAAGGCAATAAGTACAAAATGGTGGGTTGAAACTCTACTTTGAATAGTTAGGGATCGTGGTATCGTGGTATTTCTTTCTTTTTTCTCGGGGGGGGGGGGGGGCAGGGTTTTCTTTCGATCCAGATTTTTGCTTTTACACCTCGAGATAATTATTTTGCAACTAATAAAATGAATATATATGTTTGGCGAGGAGGTGGTTCCATCAATCAGCAAGATATTTGCGATCCAGAATTCTTTCTCAACACCCACCCACAAATGAATTAGTCGGTACCGAAGATTTTTCAAATGTAAAATGTTCATGATTTATAAAAATGTGGAGATTGGCTAGAATATGTAAACATAAATTATGCAACTTAGTAGATTTAAGTAATCACTGCCAAAGTTTCAAACAAAACATGATTTTCCCAAATAGAATTTCGTTGTGGTAATGTACAGTTTTAATAAAGGTATTATTTGAAAAAAAAATTATGGGTTAAATATGTACCACGAGGCATATCTGTTGTTCATGGACAGGCATTAACCTGGATCTTTACTTTCAGAATAAATGCTCGAGCTACGATTCGATTGGATTCGATGGGATGGATGAATAAACACACACACACACACACACACACAGATACATACATACATACATACATGTTTGGTTTACTTACCCAATCACCATTTTTGTTCATCCATTCCAAAATATGCGTGCAGACAAATTCAGAAGTCCAGTCTATAACGTAATTAATCTGCGATGGATCATTTCTTTTACAGCATTCAACTGACATTATGCTGGCAAAAACTAGGATAGCTACAAATTTGCTCCAATGCATTCCTCCTTCGCAGATAGAAGAGCATGCAACGTGCACGTTCTTCTCGGTAATGTGCAAGTCATGGCATATTGTCAAAATATTTTGCAGTCTCTGAGAGTCATGGTTACTGTATTCCTTGCATACTCTCGAGGCCGTTTCTATGACCCTCGGGTCTTTGACGCCTGTCTTAATGGGATACCCTGTCCATGGTGTATATCCATTCTCCACTAACCTGTCATTGATACATGCCAAAAGAACATCCTGAAATGAGGTACAGTTCTCCATATCCTTCTCGGTATAATAGGTCTATTCCCGCAGTATTGACGTGCACTTCAAAATTCTCATTTCGCTTGTTGCACAGTGGCTATATACACTCGGCGTGTTTATTTTTAGACGTAAAGATAAACAACGCATTGTCGATATATCCTTTCCAATTGTTTCACACGTATTTAAATTTTCCTTTTGGAAAACCTAGGTTTTCTTAATTGGATATCGCATTTTATTCAAAACAAAAACTTCTGGAAAGATAGTGATGCATTCTTTGCGAACCAAACAAAAAAAAATGTTGGTAAACAAACATAAAGGTTACCTTAGCATGTGTGCTGCACTGTAACAATTTAGTTAATACAACCTCAGATCTGAAGTTATAGATTAACAGATGTATATGATTTTTCTCTGTACGAATAACGAAAGTGAGTTATAATCCGACCGCGTGTTACAAATCACACACATCTCACCTCTGTCCGCGCGGGTTCGAGTCTCGGGCTCGGCCAACGTGGATATGCAAGAAAGCTTGCCAGCAGCTTCCCGTGGGTTGGTGGTGCTTTCTGGGCTCTTCCTCCATTCACTATACTGCCGGCTATGTACAGTTTATCATGTGCTGAAAAATGTCGATAACCTAGCTTTACATTTTGCATGCACATGGGGCCTGACGTACACCGCACGTGGTAAACATCCCGATGTAATGTAATTAAGGCAGCCATATTGGTTATGTTCCAATCAATATAATCCCTCGAAAAAGAGTTATATACCACACATATCAGTAGCCCGGTGCTATCAAAGTTTCCATAAAGAAAGTATAGTTCTGATCGGCATTGTTAACAGAAAATTTTAAAACATGTTTAATATGCATTATATCAACTGAGTTATTTGTTTGCTTACATTCCATTTGCTAGTCCTCTGTCGCTTCATCGTATATTGTTCTGTGTGTGTGTGTGTGTGTGTGTGTGTGTGTGTGTGTGTATGCGTGCGTGTATGTGTGTCTTCCGGTGTTTGAAATCGTAATTTTTAATACCTATCAAAAGTTAACGATAACTACGTTAATTTGTTCTGTATCGTAAGTATGCATTATATTTCTTTGTAAATGGTACATGCATTGTTTCTACTTGCCACAGTGAGAAATACCTTTGGTGGAGGGTGCGTTCCCACTAGAGTGTGAGAAGGTTTGTTTGGGGTTATATTTTTGTATATTTTTAATGTAGCTTTAACAATTTGAATCATAACGCAACAATATCTGCAGTGTGGCAGTTTAAAGTCATGTCTAGCACTTGGGCAGCATGCCGCAGACATGTAGCATCATGTCCCACCCAGTCACATTATCCTGAAACCAGGTTGACCCGTCCTAAAACTAACTTATTAATGCTGAGCGCCAAGCGAGGCAGCTGCTAGTACCATTTTATAAGTATCTGATATGATTCGGCCGAGGTTCGAACCCGCGACCACCCACATTCGGGGGGGGGGGACGTTCTAACTGTGTGAGGAGGTACTTCCCATAAAGCAGAAGGTATTGTTCATCGTGTTCATGAGAAGAAAACCATTAATTATGTAAAAACAAGGTTAATTACCTGTTATATGACATGAATTAAAACAAGAAGTTAAAAACAAAATAAGAAAAATTGGGATGAGGCAGTTTAAGACGAAGTTTAAAGGTAAAAGTTCAAAAAAGGTATTGAAATAATTTGAGATGCTGCAGCGAGTTTCGAGCTCGCGACCTCTTATTTGGCAACCAAGACACACGGACAAATGTGGGTGATCTTGTAAGATGTATCAGACAATGCAAGCTTTAGACGGCGGCCCGGTCCTAGAGCAAGGCGAACGAGGCAACCGCCTTGGGCCCCGCGCTTTCAGGCAATGCATTTTTTTTTTTTTTTTTGTGCTTGGGGCCCCGCGCACAGCGCTTGCTGCCTTGGGCCGCGCATACTGCCTTGGGCCCCTCACATACTGGGGCCAGGCCTGTTAGAAGGTCGTTCCCTTCAAGATCTGTTGGATGTTACGACAGTCACTAAGCCTGAATGGTAAACAAAGTGTAGCGACGCATCGTCAGAGACAGTGAGCTTGACATGCATACATGAAGGCTTCCTCGTGTTTTTCTGCAATGGAATATATGGCGAGTCAATTAGGTCACGTGTAGGGAAAGAGTTTAGTTATATACATGGTGTTGGTATTTTAGAGACATTTCTTTAAAATATATTCAATATTCATTTGTTTTCTCTTTTGTATGACTTTGGGTCAATCAGTTTGTATAGCATATGAAGACCGATTATTACAAAATTCAAAACATTTCAGCCTGGGGATCATCATTATAAATTCCAATGTTTTGATTAAATACTAACCTTTACCCTTAAGCTCTATTAGACATGTAACTATTCTCCCATGGTGTGGTGCTATTAGTGTTGCGTGTGTTGTGTGCAATTTCACTCCGTCCGGGTAACCCTGGGTCGTTGGTTAAAACGCTGGTTGTTTTATGTTACGAACCAGGGTACCAAGATGTATTTTATTTCTGTATTGTTGTTCGGCAGCCAATGTGGGTATGTGAGAAAGCTTGCCAGTAGTTTCTCGTGGGTCGGTGGTTCTTTCCGGGGTTTTCTCTGGTTCTTCTTCCACCATTAATACTGGCCGCCATGTATAGCCTATCATGTGCTGCAAAATGGCGTTAAACCCCACAGCAACAACAACAAAAGTATTGTTGTTCGGGATGAGCTTGTCTAAGTCAAATTTCTTGTTACAGTCTATTGTCTGTGATTAAATAACCTTCCTGGGAGAGAAAGAAGAAAATAGAAGTACTAAACAAAAATAAAAATAAAGCTCGGAAAGTTTAAGTAAATGTGGCGTGTGTTGTTAATGAGTGCGTGTTTGGTATTTTTGTGTGTATGGTTAAGGTTATTAATTATTGTATTTTGTTGGTTCTTTATTTATTTTGTTATTTTTCGCCTCTTGTTTGAGTATTATCGTCTTCGATCTTGTTTCAAAAGACGGACTGAAATTATTCTCAAAGCGGACACGATGGAAAACATCATTAGTTCGATTTTGCATCATATGACTTTTGTTATTGATCTTGATAGTCTAAAACGGATTGAAATCTGTCTCTCGCGTTGATGTGATGGAGACGCTTAGCTTCGTTTCATTTATCATCCCTGTTATTGTTACTCGGTTGGAATTTTCGTAGTCTGGGCTATTATACTGGAGTGCCAAGTCTTGCTTCCATGGTCTTGTTATTAGTACCAATTGTGGGCACCATTTATCTATCTTCTTGTTGCAGAGCTAGATGTTAAAGTTGGATTGAAAATATTCCTGGCGCGGACGTGACGGAAAGCAGTATTATTACTGTTTAGCATTGTGTATCTAAGACGGATTAAAAAAACATTCGCGCTGACGTGATGGAAAACATGGAATTTTGGATTTATGCTTTTCATATATATTGGTGATAATCTTGCATAGCATTATAGCAATGCTCACCTGAAAAGAAATACTGTGTATTAGTAGAAAGAGCAGAAAAAAGATATTTATTCTGCCAATCCAGTCTTTTTCTGGAAATTAAAGTATCTATGATTATCACCCTATAGATCTTGATTCTGCAAATCGCGTCTTTTCTGCAAGAAAAGATTCTTGATTTTCGCCCTGAAAAAGTATAATTGTTCCTTGTGTAACTCTGTCAATATGTGTTTTACTGAATTATATGTAATTATGATTTTTATACGGATTTCTTTTTATATACAGTTTCATTTTATACCAGATAACAGGTTCAGTCAGCACCCTGCAAAACCTATTTCCTTAAGGGGAGAGATTTAACTAATCTGGCAACCAGTCAAGTCAGAAAAAAAGGCGGAGAACAGCTTGTATGTTTAACACATTTTGACCTTTAATTGAGTGCACCACTGCAGTGCGTGCTGTCAACATAACCTGGAACGATTTCTAACGTCTTTAATATTAATGCGGAAATCTGTTACTGTTAAATTCCGATTCAGTTGTTTTACTCGAAGTTTCTTCGTTGCGTACTGCATGTACTGCGGGTGCATTCAGCATCTTATACTACTTAATGAATGTGTTTTAGTTTATATTCCTTATTTTAAAAACGTTCAGGTATCACGTTACATCAAGGTAAACCACCCACGGTTTAACAGAACTATTCAAGCCATCTTAGCAGAGGCCTTACAGTAACTGCCATATATATGATTCAGAAACTCTTCTATCCATTTAGACTTATTGTGAACTTAGCTTACATGGAGAAAAGTTTAGTTTCATGGTGACGGATGCTTTGCATAGGTTTACCTTAATCAGAACTGTACTGTACTTAAAATGCATCCAATGAATGGTAATTGTTTCTGTTTGCAGAATTCATATACACTGTTGTAGTGGTGCAAAATTTACTAGAGATAATTTCGCAGTACATTATGTCGTGGTCAGCGTGACACGTAATCATTAAGATTGGAGTATGGGCTAGGCTCCCATTGACTTGACAGCTCTTGATGGTTAGTCTCTCTTGTTTGGGGTATGAATTGAAGTTTAATTAGAGTCCATCCGATAACGGCCAGACAGATGGAAGAGACCAATGTTAGAGTAAGGTCAAATACTTGGAAATTGCGCTGGAGTTTGAGAAATCTTGTGCCATTTGAAATGAGTGTCATAAAATGACATTTTCCAGAATAGTTATTAATAACGGCAGTCTGGAGAGGATTATTCTGACTTCGATGGGAGTGTTAAAATCTTTTGGCTGTTAGAGAAAGTAAACCTGATTGGCTAAGCTAAAGGGGTGGGGGGTCCCAGACGGACTTCAAGGTTTTAAGAAATTCCCCACGCGAAATTAGTCAGTCTAAGTTCTAAGGAGAATAAGAATTTTAGCTCCGGGAAATAAGTATTTCTCGTTAGACTGTTATAAGGGGCGTGTGTTGGAAAGCTGAGGACTAAAATAGAGGGATTCAGCTGCATATTAAGAAGGAGTATCAATAAAACACAAGGTTAGCCTGAATCACATAAAGTATGCAGTGATGTAAGTTTGTAATTGTTTGTTGATGAATTTATTCATTTTAAATTCATACATCAATTTTTCCGTGATTTCGGAAGCTAAGGGTTCGCGTGCCTTTGTCTCAAATTTTAAATGACTCGTGTGTTATATGAATGTGTTCGGATTTAGTGGTTTGTATGTAATTGGAATCAAGAATCCTAAAAATCTCGTGTATTTCTCTGAATCTGAAATGATTTGTATCATGTATGCTGAAAATGATTTTTATATGGCTGGAACTATAGGTAAATGACTCGCCAATTAATAAAGGAACATAGGTAGGACAAGGTCTATGTCCATTAATTCGTTTGTGCAATTAAGTTGTGAATTCTTTTCCAACGACAATCGATAGTGTGGCATTAGGAACGTATACAGACTTACATAGTCAGCTGGTATTTTATAGCCACAGAGTGATGTGATGGTTTATATGAGAGATCTAATTAGCTGGAGAATGTAGTAGGAATGCGAAGAGCAGCTAGAAAGACATAAATTCACGATAATAGTTTACGAGTGTGTTTTAGATTGCGAACTGACCATATCTTAGTTCTGTTGAATAACGATTGACCATATCTGACGCAAAATAGTGGGAATATTGTTTGATCCCAGGAGAAGATAAAACCTGACACGAATATAGGTTGGTTATTTTATTTGAAGGCAATAGCTCCATACCTGTATTGCACAGTGCAAACGCTGACCTACACCAACAGTGATTTGGAAAACACGGGAAGCAACCAGGTGATGCTGACATGCTGGCAATATGAGTTCGATCAGTCGCTCGATTATATGATGAAATTTGTTTTATCGGTGTAATTACATAGAGCGGCTACTTGTATTTCTTATAAATTTTGTAACTATTTCTAAGAGAAAGTGAAGCATTCAAATGTCATGTTCAATTTCATTTTTCTTTTTCATATAACTGATTGAATTCTTATATTTTGAATTCTAGGGCTCATGTTGTTCTATTCCATATCTCTGCTCAGATATCTGTTATTCCATCCATTATTCTCATATTTTATTTTATTGTTTACTCGATTCGGTCAGTACCACATGGGGGCCCCGAGTGGCCGAGTGGTCTAAAGCGCTCGCCGTTACGGATCACTGCCATCTCACCTCTGTCTGCGTGAGTTCGAGTCTCAGCCTCGGCTAACGTTGGTACGTGAGAAAGCCTGCCAGTAGCTTCTCGTGGGTCGGTGGTTCTTCCCTGGGTTTTCCAGGGTTCTTCCTCCACCAATTATACTGGCCTATCTTGTGCTGAAAAATGGCGTTAAACCCTACAACAACAACAACAACAACAACAGTACCACATTGGTCGATCATCTGCCATATAACGATAACCAAAGTACCATAAAGTGTGGGGGATCTCAACTCGTCTTCCATCTCTGACAATTGTGTTCTTACAATGAGTAAAATGGTGGTTTGTCTTAATGTTTGTATTTAAAGAAGTGTTGCTATCCGGTATTATAATATATATTATAATCTCAGAATCTTTTAAAATTATCATCTGAAGAGAAATTGTCACATTTTCTTGATGCAAACTTCAGTTGAATTATAATACCTAGTAAGCGCAGGGACTTGGCTGTCACAAAATACCATACATTCGCCAACTGACAGTTTCACACACACAAATAAAAAAATAAATAAACTGTAAACGCTTTATTTTTCTAATTGTGAAACTTGTAATAATAATAATGATCATAATATTCAGCTGCAGTATCCATAGGTTGCTATTTGCAGTTTTCTTTTCCCATTCACTCCTTGTATAACTCATAATCATTCTTTCGATGGTCTTGACAACTGAATCGAAAGTATATTTTATTAAAAGCCGGAAGACAATTGTAATATCATATAATTAGGGTAGTTTGAAAATTATGTTTCAGCTAGAGGTTCTGTTATTTTTTAACTGTAATTAAAGTATAATTGATATTGAAAATTAAAATTAAAAAAATAAAACGAAATTGTTTTCTATAAAGTAAATATGTGAAATTATTAACTGTAGCATTAAGTTTAGATGTACGTAAATTTGTTTTATGTTGCTCCTATCGTGAAAGGTTATTTCATGGCAGGTGTACTCAACGAAGGAATTTTCTCCTAAGTATCGATCGTATATGAAAGCTATAAGTATCAATCACGGTCACAATGTTTAAATTCGTGATAAAAATTAACATCACTTATATCCGCATGCATCTTTTCAAAATGTGTGGATTATGTCTCCTGTCTGTTCGTCAGTTGTACGCGCCCCCCCCCCCCTTTACATACCTCCATTAGTAATGCAATGTATTTCCTACACCATAAAGACACAGACTGGAAACTTTGAGATATGATTACTTAAGAAAGAGAGTTGCTCTCGAGTCATCACATTAAAATTGTTGAGATCCCCAGCTAATACCCATATAAAGGTTTGAAAGGCACGGAAAGACAAAATTAGACATATATACAGGATAGACCCTGGGTTGTGCCCCTGTGATTGGGATCTTGACCATGGGTCATATCTTGAAAACTGTTAGGATCGGTTAATGAACACAAGGGAAATATATGCACCTGTACATCCGACACACATCCTGTGCCATGACCCCGGAGTAAGGAAGTTGCCCTTGATTCATAACTTGGAAACTGTTGGGATTCCCATGATATACCCATGTATACACTTACTAGGTATTAATAGAGGCATAATTATTCGGAGTATTGAAACATTTGCCCCGGGATCAGGCCAAACCCCTTGCCGTTTAGGCTGGAGGCATCGTGATATTCTACGTTGCCCCGGAATCAGACTAAACCCTTTTTCATATAGACTGGAAGCATCGTGATATTCTATGCCATGTCGTTTACTTGATTCTAGGTATTTTCCTGTATCTCATTTTGGATTACACTGAATCTGATCGTGACGCCAGCAATCCTTCTGTGTGAAAACTAATCAAGTGAAACTGTCCAGGTGCTTTCTAAAGTAAATGTGGAATCAATGTGTCTGCAAGTAGGCTGCTGTTCAAAAGCTGTTTTAGTAAATTACTAGTGTAATTTTGTACAAAATCTTCCAATACTATTCTTCTTGGAATGTTTACTAAAACTAACCTATTGGCCGGATGATGTTTTGTAAATGTTATCAGAGCAATAGAGTGTCGTCATTCTTTCTTGAAGGTCAAGGTCACTTATTAAACTTAATGTTACCCTGAGGATATGCTGTTTATTGTTGTTGTTGTTGTTGTTGTTGTGTGGTTTAATGCCATTTTTCAGCACACGATAGGCTATACATGGCGGCCAGTATTAATGGTGGATGATGAACCCGGGAAAACCACGGAAAGAACCACCGACTCAACATTATATGCTGTTAGTAAATCTGAATATGATAGAAGCAGTAGCATGAAAATCAATAAACTGTTAAACATGTCAGACAAGGGAGTCAAATTTGCCACTTCTCATGTGAAAGTCAAATGTGGACATTAATATTTATCGGTGGCACTTTCATGGACCTATTGTAAGTCCAGGTCTCGGGTCACAGGTCAATAACATTGTTGTGTCGCAGCTGTCACTCAGACGCTGTTATTACAGATAATGGAATGGTTCACCCTGCAAAATCTAAGCTTGAGGGTAAATTATGTACGTATCATCCGTGTCAATATCGTGATCCTATCAGCAACATCGAACTCTCGCGTGAAGCTTACTTGCCTTTTCATTTAGGACTGTATCTCAAAATTCATTGAAGGTGGTCTAATTAAACTCAAGTTTAACTCGTAACGTCTGACTGTGTCATTTTGTTGGTCTTGATATTGTCATAAGTGTTTTGTTAATTATCTATTTCTCTGTCGAAGCTCTCACATTAGCAAGAATAGTGAGATGAGACTGTGTTTATTCATGCATCATGACCTAAGGTCATGCCACATAACACACTATTTTTTTTATATCCGATTTTAAACGTCTGTGCCATTTTGCATGGTTGGGCTGTAATTCAATAGCTGTTTGAGTGAATGAAAATAAAATATTTTTGATGGTGTGTTCTGAACCAGTATCATGGTCCTATTTGGAAAGTTAAGGACATGGTCATCATAATGTTACTTACTCTTGTTGGCATGGCTGTAAGTTTAAGCTATTAAGACAATTATTATCAAACATTGTACAATTTTATATGTTAACGTTTTATGGCTTTCATTATCTTTGCTACAAAGTTACGATCACATGGCGATATGCGTATATTTCTTGCTAAGTCTTGAACTAAAGCCCATATTTAGAGACAGGAAACTGAATATGCTCATTTCCATAATGATTGGACAGTATTGCGTATACCACTTTCATAGTTCTATCTAAAATGTTTTGGTATTTAACGTATATATCGAGCCTGTAGAGTGAAGCTGTTAAAGATATTAGGAAGAATGTATGTATAATGAAACAGAGAGTGTGTTACATGCCATATTCTGTCTTTTTTTCCAAGTTCAAGGTCAAATAAAGAACACTTCTGGTCACATGTTAAATTATGGCATGACTATTTGTGCATTTTTACGTCCATCTTACATCCGTCCATCTTACTGTCCAGCAAATAACTTTATGGCAGTTGGTGAGATTCTATGAAACTTCGGCCATGTACATATCATGACTAGACGTTGCGTCACGTGCCGTAAAATCCCCCCCCCCCGGCCTCTAAGTTAAGTTCAAAGCAAGGCACGGGTAAACATAACTTTGTGATTTTGTTTTTACATTTTCTGAAGGAAGACTTTTAAAATACTGAAGATATTTTAATCTAATTCGAACCGGTTATATTTCATTATTAGTGATAAAAAAAAATCCATGATTTCAGTATGAAGATTAAGTTCATAGACAAGAAATATATATATATATATATATATATATATATATATATATATATATATATATATATATATATTCGTGGACATACCCTCTGCCACCAAGCATTAAGTCAAAAGCAAGGGAGGTTACTGGTCTATTTTCCTATCCAGGCTGTCATCTTTTAACCACTTAATATAGTTTTATGAAATTTTGTCTAACTCCACATGTTATCATGAATCTGCCAGACTTGTAGCTCAAAGGTCAAGGTCTTTGGTCTGGAAAAATAAACGAGATCGGCATAATAATGTGATGCGTGGTATTCTTGTGACTTACAGCCTGTTTTTGGTGCCATCTTCAAGAGCGGATAACTCTACGCGCTTATGATATCAACCCATGTGACAATGGTGTGAAATTCTGGGTGCTCTGTGTATCTTGGCCATCTGTATAGCGGAATGTTCATCAATTTTCTATGCATGCAGCTATAGCAATATCAGTTAATAATGCGTCAAAGGGAGGAGCATACAGATATGCTGCCTGTCTGAAGATGTCTTCTTCAAAATTACTATCCATAAGTTCACTATGACAAAAATGCTTGGTTCCAAAGAGCTCTTCACCTGACTATTTTTTTAATGGGCTAAGAATCTGAGGAATGTTCCTACTGCTAGCGTCATAAAAAGTGAGACATGACGCGTACAATATCATACATTGTTCATTTATCATCGATCCTGCATGAACATATGTAGTGACTGAAAGAAATATAAGGTGTTGTTTTTTACATTTTCTGCAATAGCTGTATCTATGGAGAAAAACTGTCCTGTAAGGGAAAAATTTTTATTTTGTCAGTGTGGGGGTGGCGCCTTGGATTTTCTTGCAAACTATAATTTTTTTTTCTATTAACTCAAGATAATTAATTCTTTTCAAATAATATTATCGATATGATAAGTCTTTTGTCAACAAATCAGAGAGAGAATGTGTTCAGGCTATTTGAGGGCTGGTAATTTGTGGTTTTGGGGTAAAATATTCCAGCCCCCACCGCCTTTTGAAAATTTATTGAACAGTCCCTGACATTAATGCAGCTGGGAGAAAAACTCTCTGAGCCAAGTTTAACCTGCAAATTATTATTATGTTTTTATATTATTTTTTTTACGTTTATTTCAAAGTTAGCCTAGTAAGCCGTATTTGGTTATTTTAAAGTGTGTTTCATGAACCTAATAGAGTTCATTTGTTGAAAAGCAGTCAAGAGTTTTGACCCGTTCAAAATATTTCCCTTAAATACCAGTTAGCTGGCGGTATATTGGATCTACTTTGTCCCTCTAATTGTATCGGTCCATCTGACTTCACTATATATGCTGAAAGTCATATAGATCTTCACTTATTAACATTAAATTTTTCACTATGGGCGATCTTGATGTTAGTGTGTGTTTACCATATAGATAAACATATATAGGGTTCATCCTTTTAATTTTTGTTATTTTACGAGAGAGAGAGAGAGAGAGAGAGAGAGAGAGATTATAAAGTAACATTAATCGGTTACACTTTGAGATGTCCCCCACTAACACATTATACACAAAATTAATTGCTTTATCCGCTGCTCTAAAACAAACTGTTTTACTGCAAGGAGAAAACATTGCTATGTATTAAATTCTTTTATCCCACTGGCGACAGCGGTAGATAGTCTTCTTTTGTCAATGAAAATAATGTGAAGGTATAAAGCGCCGTAAGTGCAATAGATTAACATTTTGATCTGTCATGTGAGCATATTACGTGTCGCCAAGCTCTATTTTTAGACGAGAACGTCGAAGTTTGACCGTCTTTAAAAGCGATCTTCAGCCTCTTTGGATCTAACACAAGCCTAATTTCAACATTGTTCGACATATTGAATCTAACGGAGAAAACAAATCTAAATTAAAGTATAAAAAAGTCTGAAAATGTATGCAGCAGTGCTCCATTAAATATAGAATACAGTTTGGATCACATCATCTCATTAAAGTAGAAATTTCAGATACGCAAATATTCAAACAGAAATGAACATTTATTTCATGATGGCATACAGAAAATCACAAAGAATTCGTTTTTAATCCATTTTCACAAATGGACAGTCTTCGTTTCGTGCTAATCCCCAAAAGTGCCTCAAACGTGCCCTGTAAGAGACTGTGCGTGTGTGACAAAATATGATACATGTAGCCAGTGCCGGATTAAGGCCTTCCAGGGTCCTAAGCACTGAAAATAGTATGATGCCCCCTCCCCTATAAAGTGTGTGTTTGTGTGTGTGTGTGTGTGAGACAGAGAGAGAGAGAGAGAGAGAGAGAGAGAGGGAGAGAGAGAGAGAGATTTCGAATTTTAACATAGCTTTAACAATTTTTCAGTCGTATCTCTACTATGTCTGCAGTGTGACAGTATATAGTGATGTCTAGCATTGGGGCATCATGCCGCAGACATGTAGCATGATGTCCCCACCCAGTCACATTATCCTGACACCAGGCCGACCAGTCCTAACACTAACCTCTAAATGCCCCGAGTGGTCGAGTGGTCTAAAGCGCTCACCGTTCCGGATCACTGCCATCTCACCTCTGTCTGCGTGGGTTCGAGTCCAAGGCTCGGCTAGCATGGGTACGTGGGAAAGCCTGCCAGTAGCTTCTCGCGGGTCGGTGGTTCTTCCCTGGGTTTTCCAGGGTTCTTCCTCCACCAGTTATACTGGCCGCCATGTATAGCCTATCTTGTGCTGAAAAATGGCGTTAAACCCATGAACAACAACAACAACCTCTTAATGTTGAGCGCCAAGCGAGGCAGCTGCTAGTCCTACAAAATGTGAAACTCGAACAAAAGAAAAATATTAAAATCTAATAAGGTGGTAAAATACCAGTGTTGCCATCATTCCAAATCAAAATACTCGCACATGCAGATCGAAATGGTCATACATAATTCATTCAATTTAATCATCAACAATTAATCTGAACTTTTTTTCTGGTGCCCCTGTTGGCCCAGTGTCCTTAGCACGTGCTTAGCGTGCTTCATGGGTAATCCGGCACTGCATGAAGGTAACATGACTGTACCTTTATGATACATAAGATACACAACCCAGGTAAACCATGTCATAAAATAAATCGTGTCGGGCTTTACTGTCAATACAGGTAAAACAGCTAGTACACTCTAGCGCTTATGACCAAATATATTTTTTTTAAATCTCTAAAGAATAAACACTGGCCAGTTTTATTTTACTATATATTGTGGTGGGTGCATGCGTGTAAATATTGTATGTTTTGAAAACAAATCATGAAAATACGATACAATATCCTTCTAATTTAGATAGATGTATTAATTAACGAAAATAAAAATGAATCAGTATAGCAACCGAAGCTCTCCAAATAATTCTTATGCAATGCAAAAACGGGGGGGGGGGGGGGCAAGTAACCATCAGCAAGGTGTTTACGAGTTCAGTGGAGCTATATAAAGTAAGATCCGTCAGAAACAGATAAACGCGTGTTACTGTAACTTCATAGTTAATCCTTGTGTGTGTTTACCTGACTTAAAGTGCGTGCCAGCTGGTCATGGCTGACACTATCTGAATTTGGAAGAGTACAAAGCCTTGAGTATATAAACAATACGATAATATGTCAACAATATGATAATGGAACTGCGCCATATTCAAATAAACAATAATAATGAATCACCGAATACGTAATTGATTTTCCATTTTTACATTATTCTTGTTCTGAAAATCAAATTAAAATGAGTACAAAATCTGAGTAATACGACAATGTGTTGTTGTTGTTGTTGTTGTTGTTGTTTTAAGAACAATAATAGCTAGACATTGTCAACTAAAAGCACAGTTCTAAAAATGTCAAAATGAATAAAAGCTTTCAAAAGCTAAACCCTTCGAAATCAAAGTAAGCCTACAGCACTACAATGTAAAGTATTACAGGTCAAGATGTTACGATTCTGCAATACGTATGTATAGATTATAATCATACGACTAAAAAAATTAGGATAAAGTGGTAATATCGATGCAATTTCACGACACAGTTAGAATGAAGAAATGAATTTGAACTCAATTCTGAGCAATGAAAGAAGCCGTATTCTTAACGAGCGTCTCGTTTTGGAATTTCGAGATTTTGCGAGATAACCCGAGAGCGATATTTTCAGGTATTGTCAAACTGGTCTATTCAAATCAATGTAAGAAGTTGTATTCTTAATGATGCATACTAGGACCGTGTACTTTTACAAGACACGTGACCTTATTCCTTGCTCTTTAGTGGCACACTACAGTTTCGTAAATTGGCTCCAGACACATTTTTCAACTTCAAAATCAGGATGCATGTAATTGTGCAGGTTACCCATGTAGTTAGACCATATTTGGACAAATGTGGTTTTGTGGAAAACGATGAAGACTATTGTGGCTTCGCTAACAGAAGAGAGCAAAGAATAATTCTTGACGTACATCTCGGACGTAGTATACTCATTCTGCATTTTACTCATTACATCTTGTAGTACTAAGCATAGAGTGGGAAGGTCTTATTCACATCACAGCATAGTATGGCTAATTTACATTACAACAATTTTACTCGATACATTTTTTAGTACTAAGCATAGTATTTAAATGCTTGATTTACATTGCAACAATTGTACTCATTACATTTTGTAGTACTACGCATAGTATGGGAATGTCTGATTCACACTACAACAATCTTATATTATGTGATTCTCCATATATACACTATCACCACCCACCCCAAGGAATTTTTTTGTTTATCTTCTAAGTAACCGATATTTGTTTTCACTAGATGTGCAATATTTATATGTTACAATTTTTTTTATTTTTACATCATTTTTATTGAAACAAAATAAAAAATGATTTACCTGAAGTAAACGAGAAACTCAGTTTTAAACTGTGGCTTCAAAAGTCATTCCTAAAAGCAACGGGTTCGAATTCTGACGTCGGACCAGTCTGGGTCAGCTAAAGCATTGTGTCCTTGGGCAAAACACTTTATTCCACTTACCTGGACACTAAATAACCTACTTGTGTTGAAGCAGCAGGGGGGGGGGGGGGCGAATCGGACAATATTCCGACAAAATTTTGATTGAGGCCTCAAAACGACAAATAGAGCCTTCCTTCGAAATCTTACTTTTTAAACAAAAAAAAAATAAAGTCTCCATTTGCCAAATGGAGACTTGGCGTTTTTGCTCGAAAACACACAACGTTTTCCCATGGTAATCATTGGGCGTCCCGCGTTGTTGTCATTCGCCCCCCCCCCCCCCGTGCTGCTTACAACTAACCGAATATTTTACCAAGTTCGTTACAAATTCATGTGGGGGTTAACTTCGATGGGGCGGGTCCATTCCACAATTTGTTGTTATTGTTGTTGTTGTGCAAAATAAAAAAAAAATTCCATTGGAATAATGCCCCACCGGCGAGTGCTAACCGACGAAGACGTCAGCGAAATCATGCGACTCCGTGGGAAAATACCAATATCGGAAATAGCTGATCAATACAAAATCAGCTACCAGCGTATATACAAACTATGGAAAAACGAACCCGGCAATGATATCAGAATGATGGATATCAGCATCGACGATGAAATAAAACAGATTGTTGACGCACCCAGTAATGCGAATTTATCCATGGACGCCATTGCGGATAAACAGACCATTCAAGACCTGCAATGGCGGTTAAATAACTTAACCAACGAGAATAAATCATTACAGCAACGTGTCAAACACGTGTCAAATACAGCCGATTACAATCGCATACAACGGCGTTATGATTATTTGCAACAGCGTTATGACGATTTGCAACA
The DNA here is from genome assembly GCA_028554795.2 of Sinohyriopsis cumingii. Taxonomy (NCBI): domain Eukaryota; kingdom Metazoa; phylum Mollusca; class Bivalvia; order Unionida; family Unionidae; genus Sinohyriopsis; species Sinohyriopsis cumingii. The sequence continues at coordinate 108,053,542 of CM068840.1, read as the reverse complement.
GCGTTATGACTGTTTACAACGGCGTCACGATGATGCGCAACGGCGTCACGATGACATGCGACGCACCATTGGTGGGCTTCAGTATGAACTCGGAAATGTCCGGAAGGAATTAAATGAAGCACAACACGATAATGCGCTACTGATTCAGCGAATCACCGAGATGACCGCCGCCCTCAACGAGCCGGAAAAGAAAAATCCCCGCGAGAATAAACCCCGCGAGGACAAATTCGTAATTGATGAAATTCCCGGTGTGGTATCTCGCAAGGACATCAGGTTTGTGAATCGCATGGACAGGGCGCTTCAAGATGGCGACTGAACCCTTCGTTCGGTAATTACCCATACTGTATCAAATCGTTTGACATCATGGTTTGGAAACATTTTTTCATATTCTCTCTGGTAATATTTGTTGCGGAGAGACAACCGAGCTTTCGCTGAACGACTCTCAAATACCATACAATCGTACTTATCCCCGCTGGGGAATTTTTGAACCGCATGAAAGGTTCCGTTCTTGTATTTTACGCTGATTGGCATTCTCGGGCAGGACTTTTTATAATCGCTAATGACGCTGTCGAATTTCACCGGGTGATATTCCAACAGCGCCATTATAATTAAAGCCGTTATTTAATTAATTATTAAAATGATATTAGAATAGTATGGGATTTGGATCGCATCATGTTTCTCATGATAGAATAAATTGGATTGACCGCAGCAATAATGATTTACCGCCTTATGTTCCACCACGGCAATTTCGATATGATAAAACCCGAAAAACAACACCCGATGGCGTCGTTATGGGCTGGCAAATAAATGCTATCTGTTTGAACATCTCAAAGAAAAAAATTATCGAGTTTGATTCAGCGCCAGAAACCGCTAGGCATTTTAATATTTATCAAGTCCACAATGATGATCTCCCCTGTTATCTCGTTGATGGCATCGGAGACATTTGGATTATACTCCGCGGGGATATTCCTGATGAAAAATGCGCTTGGTTTGATAACCTCGAAACGTTATTCGATAACGCCGTTGATGATCTTCCGTTGCGTTGTCGCGACGAGGTAGCGCGAATGCTCCGACGACCTATTAGTTAATTCAAAACCATCGTTGGATAACCATCTCGGTGGGAGCCTATCAAGTTTGGGGAAAGTTACATAATGACATCGGGAGAACCAATCGCATCACGGGGTGATTGCCGTGGTCGTGGAAGCCTTATTTCGCCGTGAAAACGACTTATTGATGGGGAAACTGTCAAAATTACTATAATAAATATTAACTCTGACACTTTCCTCATTACTCTGACCGGCATCAATGGATGAGGAAACTGTCAAAATTACTATAATAAATATTAACTCTGACACTTTCCTCATTACTCTGACCAGCCTCCATCGATGGGGAAACTGTCAACACTTTGACCAGCCTCCATCAGTGGAATTACTGTAATAAATATTAACTCTGACACTTTCCCCATTTTACTCTGACCAGCCTCCATCGATGGGGAAACTGTCAAAATTACTGTAATAAATATTAACTCTGACACTTTCCCCATTTTACTCTGACCAGAATCCATCGATGGGGAAAATGTCAAAATTACTATAATAAATATTACTCTGACACTTTCCCCATTTTACTCTGACCAACATCGAGAAAACCAACCGTTGACCGACCACACATGAAATCGTAACATTGTAGTGTGCTCGTCCGTCGCGGTAACATTCCCTCCAGCGAATCCAACATCATTGATTGTCTCGTTGTTCCACGCCGGATCGCCTGCAAAATCAGATTTGGGCCACTCAGGATAATACAGCGTATAGTTAGATCGATCAGCGTGTTTAGTATCATCCGATTGTAATCGCCCGCCGAACCCCTTGTAGATCGATTTGATTTTTTTAATAATGTGTCTCGGCGTCAAATTACCCCTTCTAAACCTCATGTCCGGAAATATATCGCCGAAATGTTTCAACAGCGCGTTGTACTTGTTAAGTTGATCCGGTTGCGCCAACATCGCTGAAATATTTTTGATCAACTCGCCGCGGTTAATTGGCACGCATGCTATATCCAATCGATCCGGAACCACATCAGGGAGTTGTAGCGCGTCAAGGACATCGCGAACAATTTTAAGTTGTTGCCGCGGACTGATTTTATCGGATCGACACGGCGTCGTTTCCACAGCGCTGCCGTTATTATGCTCGTCGACGAGAACCCGCTGATATCGCTGCAGTCGCGAAACGTTTTTATTTAAATATTCTATCCTGTCGCCGTCTAGTTTCTTCACATCGGTCTGAAATACGTAATTGAGATATGTCAACGCCTTTTCATATGGCTCTAGCCGCTGTTCGGGGTCGTATTGGTAGTATTTATCACGTGTGGTCTCACTGTTGACCGCAGCAATTCTTTCTCCGATGGAAGATTTCAAGAAATCATCTACACGTGGATCGCTATTGAGTACCGCTTTACTGACTCGTTTTCGCCTCCGTTGTTTTTTTTCCTTCCATATTTCGTATTCATCTGGTAGCTCCCATTCAACTGAATAACCGGTTCGTTTCATCATTTCAACGAGTCTGCACGTGAAATAACATTTGGAGTTGTTCTCGTCGATAATTGTGCTGATAAACATATATCCGTAACCGGTATGCACGTCACAGCGATTTGGGGTTCTAAACAGCAACTCTGACGGCGATAGATTCCTTTCATGTGATTCGATTGCGAAAATAATATCATCGCGGGTCAGTGGGAGCTCCGTGCGACCTCGTCTTGTTGCTGAATAATGTATTTCTGAAATATTTCTGAAACGATGGATAGCCTGTTTGGTCGCCTCTACAGAACCCAATTCCTCAGAAAACACCGTCATGTACTTGAATCGCGGGTCCACAATGGATACCCCGGCCTCGACGGTATAATTGTAGATCACCACGTCGATGTTTTCAAACGCCGCAGTGGTATCAGCGAAATCTCGTTGGTTTTCGGCCGGGTCAGTGTCCGCATGATAGTACTTTACCCGGTATCCTAAGTGCTGCAACAATCTGGCAAGTGTTTCCACAGAATAATTCCCGCGTCGTTTATTGTGTGCGAATACAACCACACGTTTTCCCTGTCGTAACGTATCCAGTAGTTTACTGTAGTTGTCGTTGTGAGATTGTTCCACAATGAAGTTTTTACCATAATTGGGCTGATACGCGTTAATAATCAACTTCATGTCGGGGCGATTTAGGTGTTTTCTGAATAATTCTAAGTCGTCATTGTTGGCATCCGCGTCAAGTACAATTACCCGTCTCGCGGATGAAATCAGCCATGTCAGTGCGCCCCATATCTGTTTACCGCGACTTGATGAGACCACCTGTCGAAGGATTCCGTGCCACTCATCGAGCAACAACACGTCAGGAATCCCCCGGACTCGCACAATCGACTCTATCTGGGAAATGACTCTACGGGGTGTTTTAACATTGAATATAATATCCCCATGGATATTTTCGTACGATTCGAGACTATGATCGATGGTAGTCTTTCTGGTGAAGGTCTTTCTGTACGAGACACACAACACGGACTGATCATCTCGTAGTGATTTCCATGCCGACTCTGATTTGCCGAGCCCACAGTGGGATCCGTCCATATAGTCATCGTTGAGTATGATTTTACATCCCCGGCCGCCTTCATGAACAGGTGGCTCACAGTAGGTATAATCGGGGGTCCTCTTGGGAAACTCACCACTGTGATCTCCACGGCGGTAATTAAAACCCCTCACATACCTTTCGTAGTCACCGGCGGTTTCAGTATCACGCGGTATTATTATTCTCCGCGTGCTTCTGTAACAACCGATTACAAACTGATCAGAGTAAACGCATACAAATGCGTCAATGGCCTTCCTCTCGATGAATCCACCGATCTCATTGTACCCGTGACGTCGCTGGCAAATATTGCAAAATGAGCCCGCAACTCTCCCCAGCGATATCATGTTGCCGAGTTGATTTGTGGTTCCGGTGATTTGATCGGGCTGTCCGGACAACAGTGTGGAAAACTGTCGAATTTGTTCAGCGGTGATTTTATCATCACCAGTGATTTTATCACCAGTGATTTCATCACCAGTGATTTCAGGTTCCGGTTGTTCGTAACACGGCTGAACAGAGACCGGACAAGATAGCAGCGTGCCGGTGAATCCAACAGGATGAATTAATCGCTTATCAACGCTGTTTGGCCTCGCCGATCTGGTTCCGGGCAATTTGATGCTATGCAGCCCAGCTTGTGTATCAACATTCCATGTTGGTCTATCCGCGGCGATTTTCCTCAACAGCGCCCGATGTTCCTCGAAATCTACCGGGATCGTTTTTAACAGAATGTGATAACCGCCGCTGGTCTCAAAAACCAAAACATCGTTGATGGAATCAACTAACTCATGGAAATACGACAACAACTCGGCCAGCGATGGCGTCTTGGAATCCACGTCGATGGTCGGATATCTACATCGGTGTTTCGGAATGATCTCATTGACCGCGGCCCCACCCCGGAATTCCATTATGTCCGGATCATCCACAAACACGTGAAATCTCCCCATCTGTTGAATGATTACTCCACGGAACCGATAGTCCGCAACGGTAAGAAGGTCAATTGCGGACCTTTTACTGGAAACGCTCCAAGACGGCCCCAAATGCCTTCGATAGTACTCTCGTAATTCATGATACGTTTCCGGGTGCGTAAAAAAGTCATCCGGGGACTCCTTGTAGTAAGATGTTCCGCGCCCCAACTCGTCGATGAAGGCGTTATGGGAATAATTATTATCCATTATACTGTATTGTTTTTTAGTATTTAATTGAATGCTTATTAATGGTTAATAATAATGGTTAATCCTGCGCTTGCTGTCAACAAATGCAAATGGCTCCCCCAGGGATCCAGGGTCACATGTGGAAAAAATTGCTACGGCGAGTTTTGCGGGGTACATAATTGTCGATCAAAACAGGGGCGCAAGGACGGTCCTCAGCCCTGTCTCGGATGCGGCACGGGAGTCCGAGGAAAGATTAGAATTTGTATTGGTTGTGGAAGCCCCCAGTATCGGTCAGCGGTAGAATACTGCCAACGAAAGAATAAACCGGTACCATCCCCGGAGGAGTTTTTAAAGTCCCGAAAGGAAGCGAACGGGGACCGTCACACATGAGGAAAGTGTCAGAATTCCTATAATGACAGTTTCCTCATTGATGCTGGTCAAGTAATGGAGGAAATGTCTGTAGAAACCATGACACTTTCCCCGCAATGATACAAACCCCGCAACATTGCCCTAAAACAACCGTGGAAGACTTATTTCGTCGTAAAAACGACTCATCGATGGGGAAAGTGTCAAAATTACTATAATAAATATTACTCTGACACTTTCCCCATTTTACTCTGACCAGCATCCATTGATGGGGAAACTGTCGACACTCTGACCAGCCTCCATCGATGAGGAAAGTGTGGAATCTCTATAATAATAATAATAATACCAAACTTTCCTCATTACTCTGACCAGCCTCCATCGATGGGGAAAGTGTCAAAATTACTATAATAAATATTACTCTGACACTTTCCCCATTTTACTCTGACCGGTATCGATGAGGAAACTGTCAAAATTACTATAATAAATATTGCTCTGACACTTTCCTCATTACTTGACTGGCATCGATGGAGGAACTGTCAAAATTACTATAATAAATATTACTCTGACAGTTCCTCCATTCCGTGTATCCGCATATGGCCTTCTATTCGTGCATCCGCATGTCAAATTCCCTATCCCCATTTTGTGTATCCGCATATGGGACCCGTAGAGCCTTCTATTCGTGCATAGGGGCCTTCTATCCGCATGTGGGGAAAGTGTCAAAATTACTATAATAAATATTACTCTGACACTTTCCCCATATGGCGCCCTGCTGGAATATCCCCCTGGCCGACCAACGGAATGTGCTACCACCACACGCTTCTACGTGCCAGCGGAAATGTTTGTTCTTGCATCAAATGCGGCAAAAAAAAAATAATGGAGGATAAATGAATTATAAAAATATTTTTTTTCTGCGGTGAAAAATATATCAGTTGTTTTTATTGTTGTTGTTATATACCCCCCAAGCAGTTGCTACTAGTAGTAACCTTGCTATAACAACAACAATAAAAACAACTGATATATTTTTCACCGCAGAAAAAAAATATTTTTATAATTCATTTATCCTCCATTATTTTTTTTGTGCCGCATTTGATGCAAGAACAAACATTTCCGCTGGCACGTAGAAGCGTGTGGTGGTAGCACATTCCGTTGGTCGGCCAGGGGGATATTCCAGCAGGGCGCCATATGGGGAAAGTGTCAGAGTAATATTTATTATAGTAATTTTGACACTTTCCCCACATGCGGATAGAAGGCCCCTATGCACGAATAGAAGGCTCTACGGGTCCCATATGCGGATACACAAAATGGGGATAGGGAATTTGACATGCGGATGCACGAATAGAAGGCCATATGCGGATACACGGAATGGAGGAACTGTCAGAGTAATATTTATTATAGTAATTTTGACAGTTCCTCCATCGATGCCAGTCAAGTAATGAGGAAAGTGTCAGAGTAATATTTATTATAGTAATTTTGACAGTTTCCTCATCGATACCGGTCAGAGTAAAATGGGGAAAGTGTCAGAGTAATATTTATTATAGTAATTTTGACACTTTCCCCATCGATGGAGGCTGGTCAGAGTAATGAGGAAAGTGTGGTATTATTATTATTATTATAGAGATTCCACACTTTCCTCATCGATGGAGGCTGGTCAGAGTGTCGACAGTTTCCCCATCAATGGATGCTGGTCAGAGTAAAATGGGGAAAGTGTCAGAGTAATATTTATTATAGTAATTTTGACACTTTCCCCATCGATGAGTCGTTTTTACGACGAAATAAGTCTTCCACGGTTGTTTTAGGGCAATGTTGCGGGGTTTGTATCATTGCGGGGAAAGTGTCATGGTTTCTACAGACATTTCCTCCATTACTTGACCAGCATCAATGAGGAAACTGTCATTATAGGAATTCTGACACTTTCCTCATGTGTGACGGTCCCCGTTCGCTTCCTTTCGGGACTTTAAAAACTCCTCCGGGGATGGTACCGGTTTATTCTTTCGTTGGCAGTATTCTACCGCTGACCGATACTGGGGGCTTCCACAACCAATACAAATTCTAATCTTTCCTCGGACTCCCGTGCCGCATCCGAGACAGGGCTGAGGACCGTCCTTGCGCCCCTGTTTTGATCGACAATTATGTACCCCGCAAAACTCGCCGTAGCAATTTTTTCCACATGTGACCCTGGATCCCTGGGGGAGCCATTTGCATTTGTTGACAGCAAGCGCAGGATTAACCATTATCATTAACCATTAATAAGCATTCAATTAAATACTAAAAAACAATACAGTATAATGGATAATAATTATTCCCATAACGCCTTCATCGACGAGTTGGGGCGCGGAACATCTTACTACAAGGAGTCCCCGGATGACTTTTTTACGCACCCGGAAACGTATCATGAATTACGAGAGTACTATCGAAGGCATTTGGGGCCGTCTTGGAGCGTTTCCAGTAAAAGGTCCGCAATTGACCTTCTTACCGTTGCGGACTATCGGTTCCGTGGAGTAATCATTCAACAGATGGGGAGATTTCACGTGTTTGTGGATGATCCGGACATAATGGAATTCCGGGGTGGGGCCGCGGTCAATGAGATCATTCCGAAACACCGATGTAGATATCCGACCATCGACGTGGATTCCAAGACGCCATCGCTGGCCGAGTTGTTGTCGTATTTCCATGAGTTAGTTGATTCCATCAACGATGTTTTGGTTTTTGAGACCAGCGGCGGTTATCACATTCTGTTAAAAACGATCCCGGTAGATTTCGAGGAACATCGGGCGCTGTTGAGGAAAATCGCCGCGGATAGACCAACATGGAATGTTGATACACAAGCTGGGCTGCATAGCATCAAATTGCCCGGAACCAGATCGGCGAGGCCAAACAGCGTTGATAAGCGATTAATTCATCCTGTTGGATTCACCGGCACGCTGCTATCTTGTCCGGTCTCTGTTCAGCCGTGTTACGAACAACCGGAACCTGAAATCACTGGTGATGAAATCACTGGTGATAAAATCACTGGTGATGATAAAATCACCGCTGAACAAATTCGACAGTTTTCCACACTGTTGTCCGGACAGCCCGATCAAATCACCGGAACCACAAATCAACTCGGCAACATGATATCGCTGGGGAGAGTTGCAGGCTCATTTTGCAATATTTGCCAGCGACGTCACGGGTACAATGAGATCGGTGGATTCATCGAGAGGAAGGCCATTGACGCATTTGTATGCGTTTACTCTGATCAGTTTGTAATCGGTTGTTACAGAAGCACGCGGAGAATAATAATACCGCGTGATACTGAAACCGCCGGTGACTACGAAAGGTATGTGAGGGGTTTTAATTACCGCCGTGGAGATCACAGTGGTGAGTTTCCCAAGAGGACCCCCGATTATACCTACTGTGAGCCACCTGTTCATGAAGGCGGCCGGGGATGTAAAATCATACTCAACGATGACTATATGGACGGATCCCACTGTGGGCTCGGCAAATCAGAGTCGGCATGGAAATCACTACGAGATGATCAGTCCGTGTTGTGTGTCTCGTACAGAAAGACCTTCACCAGAAAGACTACCATCGATCATAGTCTCGAATCGTACGAAAATATCCATGGGGATATTATATTCAATGTTAAAACACCCCGTAGAGTCATTTCCCAGATAGAGTCGATTGTGCGAGTCCGGGGGATTCCTGACGTGTTGTTGCTCGATGAGTGGCACGGAATCCTTCGACAGGTGGTCTCATCAAGTCGCGGTAAACAGATATGGGGCGCACTGACATGGCTGATTTCATCCGCGAGACGGGTAATTGTACTTGACGCGGATGCCAACAATGACGACTTAGAATTATTCAGAAAACACCTAAATCGCCCCGACATGAAGTTGATTATTAACGCGTATCAGCCCAATTATGGTAAAAACTTCATTGTGGAACAATCTCACAACGACAACTACAGTAAACTACTGGATACGTTACGACAGGGAAAACGTGTGGTTGTATTCGCACACAATAAACGACGCGGGAATTATTCTGTGGAAACACTTGCCAGATTGTTGCAGCACTTAGGATACCGGGTAAAGTACTATCATGCGGACACTGACCCGGCCGAAAACCAACGAGATTTCGCTGATACCACTGCGGCGTTTGAAAACATCGACGTGGTGATCTACAATTATACCGTCGAGGCCGGGGTATCCATTGTGGACCCGCGATTCAAGTACATGACGGTGTTTTCTGAGGAATTGGGTTCTGTAGAGGCGACCAAACAGGCTATCCATCGTTTCAGAAATATTTCAGAAATACATTATTCAGCAACAAGACGAGGTCGCACGGAGCTCCCACTGACCCGCGATGATATTATTTTCGCAATCGAATCACATGAAAGGAATCTATCGCCGTCAGAGTTGCCGTTTAGAACCCCAAATCGCTGTGACGTGCATACCGGTTACGGATATATGTTTATCAGCACAATTATCGACGAGAACAACTCCAAATGTTATTTCACGTGCAGACTCGTTGAAATGATGAAACGAACCGGTTATTCAGTTGAATGGGAGCTACCAGATGAATACGAAATATGGAAGGAAAAAAAACAACGGAGGCGAAAACGAGTCAGTAACGCGGTACTCAATAGCGATCCACGTGTAGATGATTTCTTGAAATCTTCCATCGGAGAAAGAATTGCTGCGGTCAACAGTGAGACCACACGTGATAAATACTACCAATACGACCCCGAACAGCGGCTAGAGCCATATGAAAAGGCGTTGACATATCTCAATTACGTATTTCAGACCGATGTGAAGAAACTAGACGGCGACAGGATAGAATATTTAAATAAAAACGTTTCGCGACTGCAGCGATATCAGCGGGTTCTCGTCGACGAGCATAATAACGGCAGCGCTGTGGAAACGACGCCTTGTCGATCCGATAAAATCAGTCCGCGGCAACAACTTAAAATTGTTCGCGATGTCCTTGACGCGCTACAACTCCCTGATGTGGTTCCGGATCGATTGGATATAGCATGCGTGCCAATTAACCGCGGCGAGTTGATCAAAAATATTTCAGCGATGTTGGCGCAACCGGATCAACTTAACAAGTACAACGCGCTGTTGAAACATTTCGGCGATATATTTCCGGACATGAGGTTTAGAAGGGGTAATTTGACGCCGAGACACATTATTAAAAAAATCAAATCGATCTACAAGGGGTTCGGCGGGCGATTACAATCGGATGATACTAAACACGCTGATCGATCTAACTATACGCTGTATTATCCTGAGTGGCCCAAATCTGATTTTGCAGGCGATCCGGCGTGGAACAACGAGACAATCAATGATGTTGGATTCGCTGGAGGGAATGTTACCGCGACGGACGAGCACACTACAATGTTACGATTTCATGTGTGGTCGGTCAACGGTTGGTTTTCTCGATGTTGGTCAGAGTAAAATGGGGAAAGTGTCAGAGTAATATTTATTATAGTAATTTTGACATTTTCCCCATCGATGGATTCTGGTCAGAGTAAAATGGGGAAAGTGTCAGAGTTAATATTTATTACAGTAATTTTGACAGTTTCCCCATCGATGGAGGCTGGTCAGAGTAAAATGGGGAAAGTGTCAGAGTTAATATTTATTACAGTAATTCCACTGATGGAGGCTGGTCAAAGTGTTGACAGTTTCCCCATCGATGGAGGCTGGTCAGAGTAATGAGGAAAGTGTCAGAGTTAATATTTATTATAGTAATTTTGACAGTTTCCTCATCCATTGATGCCGGTCAGAGTAATGAGGAAAGTGTCAGAGTTAATATTTATTATAGTAATTTTGACAGTTTCCCCATCAATAAGTCGTTTTCACGGCGAAATAAGGCTTCCACGACCACGGCAATCACCCCGTGATGCGATTGGTTCTCCCGATGTCATTATGTAACTTTCCCCAAACTTGATAGGCTCCCACCGAGATGGTTATCCAACGATGGTTTTGAATTAACTAATAGGTCGTCGGAGCATTCGCGCTACCTCGTCGCGACAACGCAACGGAAGATCATCAACGGCGTTATCGAATAACGTTTCGAGGTTATCAAACCAAGCGCATTTTTCATCAGGAATATCCCCGCGGAGTATAATCCAAATGTCTCCGATGCCATCAACGAGATAACAGGGGAGATCATCATTGTGGACTTGATAAATATTAAAATGCCTAGCGGTTTCTGGCGCTGAATCAAACTCGATAATTTTTTTCTTTGAGATGTTCAAACAGATAGTATTTATTTGCCAGCCCATAACGACGCCATCGGGTGTTGTTTTTCGGGTTTTATCATATCGAAATTGCCGTGGTGGAACATAAGGCGGTAAATCATTATTGCTGCGGTCAATCCAATTTATTCTATCATGAGAAACATGATGCGATCCAAATCCCATACTATTCTAATATCATTTTAATAATTAATTAAATAACGGCTTTAATTATAATGGCGCTGTTGAAATATCACCCGGTGAAATTCGACAGCGTCATTAGCTATTATAAAAAGTCCTGCCCGAGAATGCCAATCAGCGTAAAATACAAGAACGGAACCTTTCATGCGGTTCAAAAATTCCCCAGCGGGGATAAGTACGATTGTATGGTATTTGAGAGTCGTTCAGCGAAAGCTCGGTTGTCTCTCCGCAACAAATATTACCAGAGAGAATATGAAAAAATGTTTCCAAACCATGATGTCAAACGATTTGATACAGTATGGGTAATTACCGAACGAAGGGTTCAGTCGCCATCTTGAAGCGCCCTGTCCATGCGATTCACAAACCTGATGTCCTTGCGAGATACCACACCGGGAATTTCATCAATTACGAATTTGTCCTCGCGGGGTTTATTCTCGCGGGGATTTTTCTTTTCCGGCTCGTTGAGGGCGGCGGTCATCTCGGTGATTCGCTGAATCAGTAGCGCATTATCGTGTTGTGCTTCATTTAATTCCTTCCGGACATTTCCGAGTTCATACTGAAGCCCACCAATGGTGCGTCGCATGTCATCGTGACGCCGTTGCGCATCATCGTGACGCCGTTGTAAACAGTCATAACGCTGTTGCAAATCGTCATAACGCTGTTGCAAATAATCATAACGCCGTTGTATGCGATTGTAATCGGCTGTATTTGACACGTGTTTGACACGTTGCTGTAATGATTTATTCTCGTTGGTTAAGTTATTTAACCGCCATTGCAGGTCTTGAATGGTCTGTTTATCCGCAATGGCGTCCATGGATAAATTCGCATTACTGGGTGCGTCAACAATCTGTTTTATTTCATCGTCGATGCTGATATCCATCATTCTGATATCATTGCCGGGTTCGTTTTTCCATAGTTTGTATATACGCTGGTAGCTGATTTTGTATTGATCAGCTATTTCCGATATTGGTATTTTCCCACGGAGTCGCATGATTTCGCTGACGTCTTCGTCGGTTAGCACTCGCCGGTGGGGCATTATTCCAATGGAATTTTTTTTTTATTTTGCACAACAACAACAATAACAACAAATTGTGGAATGGACCCGCCCCATCGAAGTTAACCCCCACATGAATTTGTAACGAACTTGGTAAAATATTCGGTTAGTTGTAAGCAGCAGGGGGGTGCGAATGACAACAACGCGGGACGCCCAATGATTACCATGGGAAAACGTTGTGTGTTTTCGAGCAAAAACGCTAAGTCTCCATTTGGCAAATGGAGACTTTATTTTTTTTTTGTTTAAAAAGTAAGATTTCGAAGGAAGGCTCTATTTGTCGTTTTGAGGCCTCAATCAAAATTTTGTCGGAATATTGTCCGATTCGCCCCCCCTGCTGCTGTTGATGTGCCGTAAAGAACTAAACTAAACCAAAATATTAAAAGAGAATACAACAGGATTTCCATACCATACATTTCAATATTTATTGATTTCATCATTAAACAGTACAATTGAATACTTTATTGTGTATTTTTAATAGATTTGTGATTACTTCAGTATGAATGGACACAAATGAATATGCTGGATGGTTCTATGTGTAGGATGTAAATGTAAATTTGTAGGAAATCAAAAAATATACAAACTAAGATAAGAATTCTTATTTCAGACTGCATAGTTCATGCATCTAAATTAAAATTAAAATATAAAATGAAAGTGTTTTCAACATTAAAGATCAGAGAGAGAGAGAGAGAGTGTGTGTGTGTGTGTGTGTGTGTGTGTGTGTGTACAGAGCCAGGTAATGTAACCCGGTGTAGAGATCAATCTGCGGCTGAATAGCAAGAGCTGCTTCGCTCTAAGATTACGCAAATGGTATTTTTGAACTGTGTAAGATTGTGAGATGGTACTTTTGAACTGTCTTAGACTGCGCTAATGGTAGTTGAAAACTCTGTGCTATTATGTAAAGACGATATAGATGATGTCTATATATTTTCCACTCAAAAGCATCTACTAACACAGGTGCTTATATTTTGTTGCCGATTCAGGACACCAGACTCTACAGTAAGATGCTTACCAAGTTTCAAAATCTGGCATCGATTATCACAAGTATGCATTGGAGATCCTAGTATGCATTTGATATCCTAGCATGCATTAGGAAATATCTTCTACAGACAAAGAAATCACTGACTCGCCATGCTAAAGAATGTCAGGTGTAAAAAGTAACTTCACAATTTCAGTAATGTTATGTAGGTCAGACTACGACTACCACATTTGAAGAAACAAAATTAATTTCTTACTTGCCAGTTTGGGGCCCACTGCCATCTCACCTCTGTCTGCGTGGGTTCGAGTCTCGGATTCGGCCAATGTGGGTATGTGAGAAAGCTTGCCAGTAACTTCTCGTAGGTCGGTGGTTCTTTCCGGGGTTTTCCCGGGTTCTTCCTCCACCATTAATACTGCCGCCATGTATAGACTATCGTGTGCTGAAAATGGCGTTAAACCCTACAACAACAACAACAACTTGCCAGTTTCGGTATCCTTTTATAGGAAAAAACATTACCGTGCTACCTTGAAACCTGATATAACTGTTGGTGTAGCTGTACCAAAGTATGACTATCTTCAAACTGTTTAACCCCGTAACAAGCGTTATTCACATTAGCGTACCCCTCGGTAATCCCTCCGCCCTTAAGGGGGCGGTACTGCCCACTTTGGGAACCCCTGCTGTAGATGAATATTAAAGAAAGTTTAGGAACGATGTAAACGTTATTAAACTTCACAGTTGAATACAAATTCCATCTACAATGCTTATCATTAAGTAGATATTGATATCCTTAGAGATATTTGTTGAAATTCTACTAACCTATTCATGTATCGACATGTTTGTAATATCCCACTTACCTCTCTTTAACAAGTTTCTATGTATTTCTTTTTTGCTTGTTGTAGACCAAAACAACGTTGCCCTTGAAACTAAGTTTTGGAATTTAACGAACCTGATGAATTATTAAATAACATTACGAATTATCAAATCGATTAAAATCGAACTATGCGGTGTAATTAATGTAAATTAACCAATCAATTGATGCATGTTAAATGTATATTTATAATATTTCTTCATCTGGGTATTAAAATGTCATTCACAATATGGTTTGGTTCAACCAAAGCAAACAAATCTTAGATGTATGTAAAATGTTTCAACTTAAAGTTTACTGTCATCGACTAGTATTTTGCTCCTATTGACTTCAAGTTAACTGCTCCGGTGGCCTGGTGTTTAGAGCGTCCGCGGTTCGAACCCGGGCCAAGTCATACCAAAGACTTACACAAATGGTACTAACAACTGCCTTGCTAGGCGCTCAACATTAAGAAATTAGTGTTATTAATGTGCATGTGCCCAATATGGTCTTTACACACTGAGTCTTGGCAATAAGACCTCGAATGAACGCAACTAATTCTAACTAACAGGAGTACCTACTACTTGGGTGCATTACAATATTTACAAATAGTTATACATAATGCATTACGCTCCAATAGAACAAGCAATTGTTTTAATTACAAATGGGTGTAAATACTTAATTAAGTGCCACCAGAAACAATTAATTTGTTTAATTTTGATTTTATTTGTATTCCTTTTACGAATTTTACAAAACAAAATAACAAAATCCCAAACATTTCCAAACGATTTTGAAAGAACCCCTACAAATGTACATCAGGGTACAAACATAGATTTCTTCACAGCATAATGGACGTAGTTCGGGTGAGTCCTTTTAGGACATAGCCTCGAGACAGAAAAGCGTGATAATATATAACCGATTAGGATCTTGGTTTCTGTAACCCATGCCATTCATTTTATTCAACAAAGCAGTAACAAGTACGTACGGATGATGATATGAAAACAGCAAAAGGGACAACAACAAAAAAGAATGAAAATCAAATGGTGAAATTGGAAAATACAGACAGAAAGAAAATGGAGGTACACTTAAAAGTCTATGGTAAAATGTGTTTTGAAAACGAACTCGCTTTGTGTAAATAAACAATCGGAAGATATGTCAAGTTAAAAGTACACACAGCCTCTATGTGTTCCGTGCAATCAACAAATCCTGTTTACAGAAATTTGTGTTTCTTTCGTCTGACTTACTTTTAAATCGGGTCAATATGAGACTGAGACGCAGTCATTTAGACTTTCTCAAGATACCAGCGTTCATCCCATATTCTGTAATATGACAAAAAACAACTTGATGCGACTGGTCGTCTTCGGTAGCCAAAGCTCCAATATGTTAACCTGTCCTTGACTAGCGAAGATGGCTTTTGGTATCCAATTTATTAGCTTATATCTGGGTGAAAAATAGCAGGGTTGTGATTTGTGCATTGATATTAGAAGCAACATGGCATTTCCAACAAGTCGAACGTTATTGAATAAATACATAAACTTCATACATGTAGGCGAAGAATGCAGACGTTTCGCCCATCTTGCCCCACCACAACATTTTTAATGCCACGCACAGCTATTTAAGTCTCCAGTTTCATTTTTATTTTCACATACCGTCTCAAACAGTCCAAGGTACCACCGTTTAGGGACTGACCATTTAAAATGCGGGGGTAGGGTTGGGGTGTCAAGGTGGAGACGATTTTATTTGCAAATACACTGTAGTATGCTATTGGGGTTTTTTTTCTTCTCTTTTATGGCAAGTTTTTTATACGAACAAACTAATGTGATGGATAGAAAAAGGTAATATTTTCTACAAACCAGAGTAAGATAATATTTTTTGAAGCTTGCTCCCCCCACCCCAATAGAAAGGTCGATCTCTTATTAATCATCGCAGATCACAGGTCTACGGAATTTTTTATATTAGAAGAAAATATTAACTCTATCTTATAAGGTAAATTTGTTACACCTTTATATTTTTTAACATTTTATTGTCGTTCTATTTCCGTCAAGAAATTATATTTCTCCAGCCCAGTTGATCTATGTTACGGTGTTCCACAGGGGTCTGTTCTTGGACTTGTTCCCTTCATTCTATACACTCAGCCGCTTTCAAGTGTCATAGGTCATCATCCAGTGTCTCACCAATTGTACGCTAATGACACCCCAATATACAAATCTAGCCACCCAACTGAAGTTGATGCTACCATCCAAGGTGTAGAGAGGTGCATTTCTGACGTGAAATAATGGATGACATGTAACAAGCTGCAGATGAATAATGATAAAACTGAGGCCATTCTGATTACAACACAAAGACTTTCTCATTCACATCCTTTACCTCAAACAATAAATATCAGCAACACCAACATTAAATTCACACAATCAGAACGAAACCTAGGTGTTACTCTGGACAGTACTCTCACATTGCACCAACATGTCATGAACATATGCAAGGCTGCATATCTTGAGCTGTGACGCATCAGCTCCATTCGCAAATATCTTTCAGTTGATGCCACTAAAACACTTGTGTGTTCATTAGTACTTTCAAGACTGGACTATTGTAACTCAATTCTGTCTGGTTCATCTCAATATCTACTCCAAAAACTTCAAAAAGTTCAAAACACAGCTGCTCGGATCATACTTAGAGTACCACGATCAGAGTACACCTCTCCGCTGCTCTGTATCCTATACTGGCTATCCATTCGATCCAGAATCAAACACAAAATTTGTTCTCTGTGCCACGTTTCACTGACGGACTCTAGTCCAACATACCTATCCTACCTCACCCATGTGTACACACCAGCAAGATACTTACGCTCCTCTTCTGACAATAGTATACTCATTATTCCCACTATGAAAACAGTCATATGGACAGCGTTCTTTTGCATACCAGGGCCCAGCAACGTGGAATGAATTGCCCACTGAACTTAGACACAAAGACACAGTGATCACATTCAAGAGTGCTCTCAAAACTCACTTATTTCGACTGCAAGAACAAACTTAAAGACCTAATAATGTTTCCTGCCTTAAATATTCTCAGCATGTTTTTTTCTCTGTTTTCTAATTTCATTGTGTTTGTGTTTGTAATCATATCATTATATATGTTTTTTTATCTTATAGGTGTTGTCTAATGTTGTAAAGTGCTTAGAGCTTCAAAAGATTAGGCGCTATACAAAGTTCTCATTATTATTATTATTATTATTATTATTATTATTATTATTATTATTATATTAATCCTGTAAGAGGCTGGGTATGTTCATAAATAATTAAGTTTAAAACCCCAAACAACAAACAAAAGAAAACAAGTATACAAAGAACTGCCTCTTTTTAAATGATACATTAACTGTGCCGTTCTGATATCGCCAGTGATGTCTGACTGTATGAAATTGTTGGTTGAAAAAGATGAAGTTAGAATCTGGAGTAGTGAATAGGGACGATTCAGCCTCAATGGGAATTAGCATTACAGACCTTCCCCCCCCCCCCGGGACTGTTTAGCCTCAATGGAAATTTAACATTAACCATCCTGGGACTGTTTAGCCTCAAGGGAAATTTAACATGGACGAAAACTCGTGGGACTGTTTAGCCTCAAGGGGAATTGAACATGGGAATATGGGAATAAACAGGGTGGGACTGTTTAGCCTCAAGGGCATATGAACAATGGTAAAAAAGTCTTGGGTCACTCTATTTTTTTTTTAAAAAAATCAAAAATCAAAAATCAAAATAAAAAAAAAACAAAAATGGGGTAGGCAATGGAAAGTCAATCTCTTTTCGAGAAATGTGGGTGGCCCTGAAAAGGGCCTTTGGGTATATGTTAATGTATCCATTAACATAAGGGGCACCGCATTGGTCTTCTTCTTGTCCTTAGACTGCGCCTCACTGTAGGACCGTAAATCAGGACTCTTTTGAGGCATCCTTGTCTTTCTACGTAGATCCTACGTATCCACAGACTGGTGTCTGTCCTGTGGACAACTGTCCACTTGGACCAGACATACATGGGTATGTCCGTCCGGAACATCATCGAAGACACAAGCGTAGAAGATTGCACATCGGTCCACATCTTGAGGCGCCGAGAACAGGTGAATCAATGCAGTGAACTGCACTTATTTATAGGTAGAGGAAGGATTGAAACGGATTGAGTTCATTGACCAATCCAAACACGCGTTACAAAATTCAGTCAGCCCGCATCCAATCCGAAGAGAGCAGTCTGTGACGTCACGTGGTCTATATAGATTCGCTAGCGCCTGTGTGCAGTCAATCTATGCGACAGTGATTCAACATGACGGAAACTCAGAAAACGATTCATTGGGGTGCACCAGCAGTGGAGACCGTCCAAGGGAACCCGGACTTACTTTCAGAAGAGGTAAATTGGGATTTTGTGGATTTTCTTACCTCGCAAGAATTTGTTCCGGAACCTTCGTCTCCTTCTTCATTACCGCAAGTGGAGAATTTTAGACAGAGACAGAAAGAAGAATTGGAGAAATTTATACAACGACAAAAGGAAGCGGAACAAGCTTTTCTCCTACAGCAACAGCAGCAAGAAGAAGAGGTAAGAAAAAAACAACAAGAAGAAGAAGTAGCAGCAAAGAAACAAGAGGGTGAAAGTCAAACCGTCACGGTACTGTTGGACATTTTAGCGGAGTTAAGAAGTATGAAACAAATGTATCAGACTTCTTTATTACGACCGAAGAGAATACGACCTTCCAGAGCTAAACACGTCAACCCTGTGACTAAGCCTACCGTACCACCCTTAGTGATTTCAACCAAATCATCATCATCATCAACAGTACGCAGTCCAGAAGTAGGCCTTGGCCGTGGCAAAGGCTTAAGGCAGTTAAAGTTGATTGCTTAAACGCACCCCTACACCAAAAAAATGCAATTTTCAGGGCCACCCACGTCTCTCGAAAAGAGATACACTTTCAATTGCCAATAACTCAAAAAAAAAATCCATTTTACCCCTATAGTACGTGTATATGAGTGCGTGAGTGTAGCTTCTTATTTTAAAATCAAAAATCAAAGACACTTACCTTATATAATTAATTTATTCTTTTCTCAATAGTTACAATCCAATTCACAATTCACAACAGAACACTTTAAAAAGTTCATAGACTTCTTCTATCTCATTGTTTACTCTCTCTGTTTTTTCAATTTCTTCACCGTCACAGTCTTTTCCTCTTCTTCCTCCTCACTTTCTTCCCTTCTTCTTTTCTTCTCCTGTTTCTTTTTCTTCACCTGGCTGCTTTCTTCCTCTGAAGAATCCCTCTCTTCTTCTGAAGAATATCTCTTTTCTTCTGACTCCTCTTGTTTCTTTTTTGGGCAATCTGGAGACCAATGTCCTTTTTCTTTACAATAATAACAGGTATCTTGACTTTTGTCTTTTTTAGCCCCTGTTTTTCTTTTTTGACGGTCTGGACACTCTGAAGACCAATGCCCTTTCTTTTGACAGATATAGGAAGTATCTTGACTTTTATCTTGAAAGGAAGGAGAGTAGTCCGTCGGCTGGTCTGAAGAGAATTTTCTAATGACCCCTCGCAAAGCTCCGATGAAACGTTCGATTTGGCTAGTCTCTTCCATCGTTGTGCTCGGTTTGAGAGTGAAATGAATAGTGAAAGGACAAGACACACGCCCTTTTATATACGCTGGTCTGCCATGACTATAAATTAGTCTATGGTGTTTAAACTTGAGTCATTTGACGTTTTGCACTCAAGATGAAACGATCCTATTCATTCGAGAAGAAAGAAGAAGAAAGTAAGAGGCAGAAACGTGATCTATCGCCTCGTACCAGGGCTGAAGTCTTGGCACAAATTCATGCCAGTGATTTTGAAGAGGACATGAGTGAACCAGAATCCGAACCCTCTAAACCAAGTTCACCACCCTTAGTCAACCCTGAAAAGTACTATTCCATTCGAGAGACGGAAAAGCGCTCCTCTAGAAAATTTAGAACCACGGCTTACAAATGCTAAGTGAAGTTTCAAGATTTCAAGGCTGAAGTACCGTTAGAGAAAGCAGAAAGGTTCATCACCGGGGTGTGGGATTCTTTGCTCACCGCACTCAAGCGACAATGTCAACCCAAAGAAGACGATCACTTGAGACTTTCCATACAACACGACGGTTTGAAATTCCCTGTTTGGATCGAGTTTAGCAGACCCGAAGAATTGACTGCTTCCAAAGTCATGGACAAGATTCAACACGTACAACAATCTAATGACCAGTTTGACATCACCGATGGAAAAGCCACACTGGACATGACCCACGTCTCTCCTCCTCAAGGGACCGGACAACGGAATAAAGTGTTATTGGTGAACGACCCTCGCAGCACCAAAAAGAGTCTCGTCCAAATTCACAATTTTCAAGACCAGATGTGTTTAGCCCGAGCCATTGTGGTGGGACGAACCTATGCCAACAAGAACGACACGACAGAATGGAAAAGAGCCTGGAAAACTATTCGACAATCGGACTGAGCCAAACAACGAAACGAAGCAGAACTCCTGTTGCAACAAGCCGGACTGTCCAAAGACACACCCTGTGGCATTCCTGAAATGCAAAAATTGCAAGATGTCCTAGCTCCATTCAACACCTTGAAAGTACACCCTCAAGAAGTGCGCGGACCTATGTTGTTTCGAGGCCAAGATTTTAAGGACGGAAAATACATTCATGTCTATTATCACGATGACCATTTCGATACCATTACCAGTATCACTGCATTCCTGGGATACGGTTATTACTGTGAGAAATGTGACTATGGTTATAATAATCGAGAGCAACACAAACATTGCGGATTGAAATGTTCAGGATGTTTGGCCTCTCCACCCTGTCTGAGCGAAGGACAAGAAAGAGACATTGTCCTGCTTGTCTGCGCACGTTTGTCAGCCCTGCCTGTTACCAGCAACATCTGAAGACGCAAGGTTCACAGCAGAAATGTGCTTGTCAACTGCTGAGATTGTGCCCTACGTGTGGACAAGGCCTATGTACCAACAGTGCCAAGACACACGTATGTTCAGGAAAGATAAAATGTCACATTTGTCACCACATCGTGGACTTGGAACACCAATGCTACGTGCAAAAATACCAGCCCCCACCAGAGAAAGAGGACGGTAACAAGAAGAAAGGCAATTTCATCTTTTTCGATTTCGAATGCATGCAAGAGACCGGTATTCACATTCCTAATTTCTGCGTGGCTCATCGAGCGTGCGAGAAGTGCATTCAAGAACCTATCTTCAGTCATTGCCCTCACTGCAGCAAGATTCCTGGAGGACGGGAAAAAATCTTTCGGGGACCGAACACGCTAGCCGATTTCGCTCGATGGGTCTTAGACCCCATCGACAAGACGTGGAGCCAAGAGGACATCGAACGTTACGGAGATTGTCATCGTCATGCCACGGTGATGGCTCACAATTTCTCCGGATACGATGGACAGTTTCTTCTCAGATACTATACGGAACATGGCACCGAACGTCCTAAAGTGACTTTGAACGGAGCCAAAATCATTTTCATGCAAGTGGGACAAGTAC
Source organism: Sinohyriopsis cumingii (assembly GCA_028554795.2). Lineage (NCBI taxonomy): Eukaryota > Metazoa > Mollusca > Bivalvia > Unionida > Unionidae > Sinohyriopsis > Sinohyriopsis cumingii. The sequence continues at coordinate 108,031,597 of CM068840.1, read as the reverse complement.
AGTTTAAAGATTCGATGAGTTACTTGGCCATGCCTTTGAGTCGAATGCCTAAAACGTTTGGAATGACAGAAATGGCTAAAGGGTACTTTCCACACTTTTTCAATACGGAAGCCAATCAACACGCCGTTCTACCCCATTTACCTGAGGCTCACTATTACGACCCCGACAACATGCGTACCGAACAACGAGAAGCTCTCTACGCTTGGTACCAGGCTCACGCCTCCGACCCTTTCGACTTTCAGGAAGAAATGTTAAAGTATTGTCGTTCCGACGTGGACATTTTACGGCGTTGCTGTGGAAAATTTCGAGAACTGTTCATGGAACACGGAGGGGTCGATCCTTTGAAAGAAGCTTGCACCATTGCCAAAGCGTGTTCCTTAGTGTATCGACAACGATTCATGCCTTAAAACACCGTAGCTGTCATCAGTCCTCAAACGACCAACTATGTCAAACGTCAATACTCGGTCAAAGCCCTACGTTGGTTACATTACTTGTGCGACAAGGAAGACACATGGATTCAGCATGCCCGCAACGGAGGGGGCGAAAAGACCATCGGAACGCATTCGGTCGATGGCTGGGACTTAGAAAACCCCAAGATCGTGTACGAGTTTAACGGTTGCTTATTTCACGGATGTCCCGTCTGTTACCCTGACCGCGACACTAAAAATCAGTTTTTACAACGAACCATGGAAGACCTGTACCAGGCCACTTGTCAGCGACGCCTAAAGTTAGAACAGGAAGGATACCAAGTGGTGGAAATGTGGGAACACGAGTACGATCACCGTTTCAAAACCGATCCCGAATTTAAACGCCTCGTAGAAAGTTACCAGTGGGTGGACCCGCTGAACCCGAGGGATAGTTTGTACGAAGGTAGAACCAATGCCACCTGTTTGCTGTACCAAGCCGACGAAGAGAAAGGAGAAGAAATCAAATACTTGGACGTGTGTTCGCTGTATCCCTACGTGTGCAAATATTGTCGCTTTCCTGTAGGGCACCCACAATTGCTGACGGAACACATCGACCTGAAAAACATTCGACAATACGAAGGTCTGATCAAGTGTAAAGTTTTGCCGCCAACGGACTTGTACCATCCCGTGTTACCTCAGCATTGCCAAGGCAAACTGATGTTTCCTTTGTGCCGTACTTGTGCCGAAACGTGCAACCAAGACCAGCCTTGTCAGCACACCCAGGAAGAACGTGCCTTGACGGGAACCTGGGTCAGCGTGGAATTGTTCAAAGCTCTGGACATGGGATACCACCTGTTAGAAGTGTACGAAATTTGCCACTTTCCCAAGACACAACAATACCACAAGGGTGACCCCACGCAGAAAGGCATTTTCGCCGACTACGTGGATGCCTTTTTGAAACTGAAGCAAGAAGCCAGCGGCTATCCGTCCTGGTGTCACACTCCCGAAGACCAAATACATTTCAAAGAGAAATACTATGAACAAGAAGGCATCTCTTTAGACCACATCGAGAAAAACGAAGGCAGGCGATCGTTTGCCAAAGTGATGTTAAATTGCTTGTGGGGTAAAATGGCACAACGACCGTGTTTACCCAAGACGGAATATTTGACCGAACCTTCCCGCTACTTCCAGATGATTCACGACAAAACCAAATACATGAAACACGTGGACGTCGTTCGCGAGGATTTGATCTTGGTCAATTACGAAGAAGATCTGGACTTTGTACAAGACGACCCTTTGGGAAATGTCATCATTGCGGCTTACGTGACAGCTCATGCTCGCTTAAAAATGTACAAAGCTTTAGAACTGTTAGGGGAACGCGTCCTGTACTTTGACACGGACAGTTGCATTTACATCCATCACCCGAGTCAACAACACCCTGACATCGAAGGAGACCGTTTAGGAGCCTGGACAGACGAGCATCCCGACGACAAGATTCTATGTTTCGTCAGTGGCGGTCCAAAAATTACGGCTACGAATACCGGGACAAACAAGGAGAAGTGCACACGACGTGCAAAGTGAAAGGATTGACTCTGAATTATCGTACCAGTCGTGTGGTCAACTTTGGGGTATTGAAAGAAGCCTTGCAATCCGGAGAGGATGAACACCTATCAACCGAACAAAGATTGTACGTTTACCCACTCACCACATCGTCAGTCGACCTTGGAAAAAGTCTATCAAATCGTGTGCCAGAAGCGAGTGCGACTGCCCAATCATTTCACTTTGCCGTATGGACATGTTGGTATAAAACTTTGGTTGTAAGCGGATAGCCACCCACCAGAAGGATGACTTCGCCTCAGCAAGAATCGAGTGAGAAACCCGATGAGAACTCCAAGTTCAAACCCTACCCTTTTCCGGTTTTCTTGCCTGACTATTGTGATTGTGCCCGTCGACTGGACACGTTTCAAGCATGGCCTACGGATAGGAAAGGATTACCTTCTTCGCATATTTTAGCTAGAACAGGATTTGTCTACTTGGGGCCTGAGTCAGGATTGGGATATGAAGTACGGTGTTTCGCTTGTGGCCTGAAGTTACGAATGGATCTATGTATCTATAAAGATTCAGCTATTCTGGAACATACTCGATGGTCTCCGCACTGCCCTTACCTTTCTATGGCCTTTCCACCCATGACATTACGCTACAATGATGACGGTACCTTAGAGACGGTACCTTCCAAAACAAGACATAAAAAACATAAAAAAGGAACGATGTACAAGCTTGAGACTGCATTGCGACTAGTATAAAAAGGGGCTATGGTCAAGATCGATAGTTCATTGGGACTACCAAGACCGAGCGAACAAGATGAATACTTTCAGAGAAACACAAAACAAGTTTAGACAGGCACAATTTAAGTGTGGGGCTTCGGAAGTGGAATGCGATTGTGAGCCTTGCGATGGGTACGATGCTGTACGTTGTGACCTTAGCGATGCCGTAAAGCATCATGAGAACTTTGTTCTCACTACCCCTATCATGGAAAGTGATGCTGTGCGTTTCAAACCTGAGGGATGCGAAAGCAATGCCACTCGTCCTCTTGGACATTTTACTGGGTTTCGTTTTAAAGGGGAATGTTCACCTTCACGTCTACCCCCCTACGGATGTCATTCAGATCTGAGCAAACTCCTGCCCATGTCACTCAGCCCTCATCGAAACGAACCTGTGAAAGACGAATATACGTTTCCTGTGCGTTTGTCGGAATACTGCGACTTTGAAAATCGTCTTCAATCGTTCAGAGGAAAATGGCCTAAGTATCTGGGAGGCCTGACCCCCGAAGAATTAGCCAGAGCCGGATTTTTCTACTTGGGCGAAGGAGATAAAGTCAAGTGCTTCAGTTGCGGTGTGTCACTTCACCACTGGAAACCGCAAGATTCGGCCTACTTAGAACATGCTCGATGGTCACCGAATTGTCATTACTTACCCTTAGTGGGACCGAGACATTGAAGTAACTTACCATAATCTGTTCATGGATACTTTACACGAGAACATTCGTGCTTTGCCTGTGGAGTTGAGAGAACGCATTTACCGAGAGCTGGTCAAAATACAAGTGAAACGTAAAGAACAGTTGCATCCGTTACGTCACCAGATCTTTAACCACTGGTACCTGAATGGTATAAGAGAACTGATTCGTCAGAAATTGTTTCAGTGGTCAGACCTTGTTCAATACTTCCAGGCCCCCGATGATCCACGTGTTGATCATTTTGGTTACTTCGAGATTCACCTAGTACAACACATTGAGGAAGACAAGGTAAAGGATTACCGACATATTTTACGTGGAATCTACTTAGCGGAAGAGGAAACTTCTAAACGAAGTCTGACGTTTCGGTTACAGTATGCAACATTTAAATTCCCCACTGGAGAACGAAGATCTCTGGCTAGAAAGTACGTGTATTGTTTCCGAAACAAAGAGACTATAAATCAGGCTGCCTTGCCACGACTTTTATCGCATGTAATCCAACAGCTTCCGTGGAAGGAACTCAATGACCATATTCAAACCGTGGATCATTACCATCGATTATTACAAGAACTGTATCCATTCAATTTGGGTCGACAAGTGGTGTGTGTCTTAGTGACTTGTTTTCTGCGATTTCGTTTACCAGCCGATTCCTTGTGGACTCTTTACGAACAGTACTTACCACCCATTCAACATGAAAGTGGTGCCTTTAAATGTTCACGAGAGACTCCTTTTGCTCAAAGCCTTACGTTTTCATCTGGATACTTCTCGACCTCTACGGGGAAAAAAGATTCGTCAACTTTTAGCTACCCAAGACGTGTATGACGATGTGTGCGTAGCTTGTGACTTACACCCCCATTGGACAGATGTCCGTGCCTGGAAAGAATGGGATTTTGAGGCTTGGACCCAAGAAGTGGCCCAGTATGCACGAGAGTTGTTCAAGGAAAAAAGTCACTTTTCAACCTGTGTTAGTGACGGTACCAGAAGAACCCGTCACCCAGGACAGGACTGTCGTGGACAGGCCTGAAAGACCCTTTCGGGAGGGCACTTGTGTGACCTTACCCCCTATAGAACTGGTCAGAACTTTACCCAAAACATGTTGTACAGACACTTGTTTTTATTCCACGTTAATGATTTTCAAGTGCCTTTTATCGTTGTACTTAAGCCTTTGGCTTTTATGTATTTTTGTCTTTCGTATTCATGTTTAAAACATTCAATAAACGTGTTCTGAAAAAAAGTATATCAACTCTTGTCTTGTTTGTTTTCGTGTCACAAGTGACATTCCTGACACTATGGCTACCTCTGCTGTCCTGCTCCCTCTTCCTCCACTGTCAAAGTCATCGACGAACACTTAGATCGTGCCAGTTGGGAGGCTTTGTATCTTCGCCATCCCTTTAACATGCTCATTGCTGGACCTAGCGGTTCAGGCAAAACCGAATTCGTCAAACGTTTGATCGAACATAAACATCATTTGATCGATCGACCACCTCAGCGGATCGTGTGGTGTTACAAAGAGTGGCAATCGACGTACAGCCTCTTGCGAGAAAGTCAAGGCGATTCCATCGTGTTTGTGGAAGGCATTCCTAAAGAAGACGACGGCATCGTCTCTGACTCCCGTCAAACCCATTTGGTCATTTTCGACGACATGTTAGGAGAAGACGAAGAAGAAATTAAACTGTGGTTCACGCGCAAAGGGCATCACCGTAATGCCAGTGTCGTTTACATCACCCAAAATTTGTTTCAACAAAGTAAAGCCCATCGCACCATCAGTCTCAATGGGCATTACGTGGTCTTGTTTAAAAGCCCTCGAGATAAATCGCAAGTGCAAGTCTTAGCCAAACAGTTAGGAACGCCTTGGTTGACTCAGGCGTACGACGACGCCACTCAAACGCCACACGCCTATTTACTCGTCGATTTGAAACCTACGACCCCCGATGATTTGCGATTTCGTACCCACTTGTTTCACCACTGGTGCCAAGACGGAGGGTCTGTCCTGTACACGTCTCCGTCCTCGACTTAACTTCATTCCACAAAATAATCTATAAAAACCTCAGACCCTTTTCGTCTGTCTCACACACATTTTGAACATGACGTCCCTTCAGTCGCATCTTCCCGTCAAATTGATTCGTGCCTTGTATGGCATCAGTCGAGAAAAAAATCCACAAATACGAGCTCGTTTCTTAGAAGCTAGTCTCAAAGAAGTCTTACGATGGTTCACGGTGACGGCACGTCAATTACTCCAAGGGATCATTCAGATTCCTCATCAAACCAAACGCTTTTTTGATCGAAACAAAGTCGCTTTGACCCAACTGGCCGATCCCCGCATCAACACTCAAACCAAAAAACAAATCATTTTGAAACCTGGAGGGAGCGGTACTCTAGGAGGGGTCATCATTCACTCTCTCTTAAGATGGGATCTAACGCCCCCAAACTTCTCCCCAAGAAAAAAGACAAACGAAGCCCCAAGAAGAAGAAAAAGACCAGGTCCCCAAGGAGAACTTCTCCAGTGGCGGGACCCTCCTCTTACCAGACACCACCCCGGAAAAAGAAAAGAAGCCCCAGAAAAAGAAACAGAGAAAAAGTCCACAGAAAAAGAAAAGTCCACAGAAGAAAACTAGTCGCAAGAGAGGCACTTCTTCGGCCAGGACGCAACCATAAACTCGCAAACCATGACCTGCCACGGCGGTGACTGCGTCTCCGGCAGCCTCAGGTTCATCCACTTCTCCGTTGATGACACCAAGAACTGAAGAGTACTTGGAGACGTTGATCACACCAAGAACTTCTCCGTTGATGACCCCAAGAACTTCCCCAGTGGCAGGACCCTCCAATTTAGTGGCAGTGGCTGCTGCTCACAAAGTACCTTCTCCCAAAATCAAAGTCCAAGAAAGATCGGGCATGTTACAAAGTTTACTGGATTTGTCCAAGCAAGAACTGGCTCGATTTAGTCCGTTGCGTACCCCTGCACGACGTGTCATGCCTGTCCTCAAACTGATACGACGTAAAGACAATCAGTGGCGACGCGTTCCAGTATAAAAAAGGCCTGTGACCAAGTCGGGGTATCAGTGTTTTTGGTGCTGAAGACTCAAAGATGTCACCCTCCAGAAAACATCCCTCTTCTAAACAGCCCCAAGGAAAGAAAAGAAAAGGACTGCCTCCACGTTTAGTCAAACATGGGGACATGTTATCTGTCCTGTCCAAAGCTTCTCCACCTCTACGAAAAAAACTCATTCAATCAGCCTCCAAAGAGGTCATCGATACCGTGTGCGAATGCTGTTTGAACTTCTTGAAAGGCACGATCCATTTGTCCAAACACCAGAAACAATGCTTAGGCAAACATCGTCACGTTCTTCGCCAAATGGTTCAAAAGAAAATTCCCATTCGTCAAAAGAAGAAGATGTTGGTCCAACGTGGAGGCATTTTACCCCTCTTGTTAGGTCCCTTACTGAAAGGAGTCTTGGGAACCATGTTGGGAGGACTGGTGGGAGCAAGATAAAAAGGCCCTCTGAAGTCCCAAGATCTCAGAATCGACACCTGACAACCCCATGGAAGGACGAAAACTAGCTTTAGTGCCTTACAAACGATGGATGGAATACCATCGGTGGCAAGAACAACGCACCCCGCATTTACCTCCCAATCCTCATTTGAGCGAGATGTCCCAGTTACAACACGAATTGCAGTCCTTGATGGATCGCCAAGATTTGTCCGAAACAGAAAAATCGCAAAAGTACGGTCAACTCTTGCGACGACTGCAACTCTTTCACCAGAAAGCTTTAGACGAAACAGCTCTACCCACTCTGAAAGATTTTAAGACCTTGATGAAAAGTCCAGCACCATCACCAGTACCAGTACCACCACTACTAGTGACCAAGACAGAAAAAGGAGAAGAAGAAGAAGAAGGGTTTCAAACTCCACCAGAAAAAGTACGCAAGTTAACAACACCACCTACCTCCAGAATTGGATGGATTAAAAAGATGATGGCCACCCCTTCTTCATCACAAGAGAAAAAGAAAGTGAAGACAGAAGTGAAAACAGAAGTGAAACAAGAACTGATATCTCCTGTTTACACATCCTCCTCCTCGACGCCTATTACCGGTCGCACACGCAAAGCATTGCAATCCAAGAAAATACCCCAAGAGAAAAAGAGTAGCATCCTCCAAGAGTGAGTGTCTTATTAACACACAAACACAACAAAAAGGAAAAAGTGTTAGCCAACATTTACTACGATCCCTCCCATCCTGCAGGTTACGCAGGAGTTCAAAAATTGTATCGTGCTGCCAAAATGCGACTGAAAAGTCTCCGTTTACCTCAAGTGCAACGATGGTTACAAGAACAAGCTACCTACAATTTACACAAACCCATTCGACGCATGTTTTCCAGAAGTCGCACCCGAGTGGAAGGCATCGATCATCAATGGCAAGCCGATTTAGCCGATGTCTCTCATTTGGCCAGCTACAATCGTGGCTACAAATATTTGTTTGTGTCATCGACGTCTTTTCCAAATTTGCCTGGGTCGTGCCCTTGACTTCCAAATCGAGCAGCGAGTTAGTGCGAGCCCTGAAACGGGTGTTGAAACAAAGCGGTCGTCACCCTCTTCGATGGCAAACGGACAAAGGTACCGAATTTCTGAACCAAGCTTTCCAAAAAGAATTAAAGAAACGTGACATTCATTTTTTTACCACCGAGAATCCTGAAACCAAAGCCAGCATCGTGGAACGTTTTCAACGCACTTTGAAAGAACGCATGTGGAAATATTTTACGCATCACCACACTCTGAAGTACATCGACATCTTACCGTACCTGGTGCAAGCGTACAACCAATCTTACCATCGAAGCATCGGACGTGCCCCGCAAGAAGTGACTCCCAACAACGAAGTGTTGGTGTTTGAGCGCCTGTTTGGTACGTCCCCGACGAGGGCTGTCCCCAAGAAAAGTGGAGTGTTGGCCGTAGGAGATTGGGTGCGCATTGGCAAAACCAAACGCACTTTCGACAAAGGTTACTTACCTAACTGGACGACCGAATTGTTTCGTGTCACTGGACGAGTGCATGGCCGTCATCCTGCCGTCTATAAATTGGAAGACATGAGCGGAGAAGTGCTCAAAGGAACGTTTTATTTGCCCGAGTTACAACGTGTCACCAAAAAAGAAGACGACGTGTACGACATCGAAAGCATTCTCGAACGCAGAACCCGTAAAGTGGGCAAACGACGTGTCAAAGAAGTCAAAGTACGTTGGAAAGGATATCCACCCAGTTTTGATTCTTGGATCGACGCTTTGCAAGTCATCGACTATAAAAAGAAGTGACCATCATGCCCTTTCACACAGACGCAGCTACGTCGACCACTTCTTCACCCAGTTCTTCTCTGCAAGATTTACAAAAACAACCCTTGTGGGTGTGGTGCAAAGAACGTGTGCCTAAAACGCAAATCGTCTTTTTCTGCCAAATCTTCGTGGTGTATTGTGTCATCGGGGCAGCCATTGCCAATTTGAGTTTGCAATAAGGAGACAAACAATTGTGGACCATTTTATTGAGCAGTTGCATCCGTTACCTGCTTCCCAATCCCTTCCTGAAATTCTCCTCGAACGGGAACCACGGGAACCTTGTGTCCAGTGCCAGTGTCAGTCACCACTCGAACAACAAGAACCCCATTTTGGGCGGAGACACGCCTCTGACGTCCAGTAACCCCTCGGACAGCCACAGAACTCTGGAATTATAAGTCACCAAAACCAATTTTACTTAACCTTACCCAGTGACAGTTCCATGGAGGTGTTTCCCCACAACACGTTGTGCTGTTACACGGCCAAATTACCTCAGGCCATCCCATTAGATCACGAAGCCCATTGGGAAGTGGCTTTGGTAGAAATGATTCACCCAACACAAATCAAAAACATCACTGAAACTCAAAACACTTTTGACGTCGAAATTCTGGACCCAACAGTGCAGCAAACCATGATGACCACTTCTCAACATAAATCACTTCCCAAGACCCCAATACCCCGTAGCAGCAGTGACACTTCTCCTCCTTTTTACGTTTATCACTTTAAAATTAACTCAGGCCATTATTTTAGTGGTCAACATCTGGTGGAGGCCATCGCTGACAAATTCTATGCAGCATTTGACAATGTTCTGACCGGACTAAAAAAACGTGTCACCATTGAGTACCACAAACTGTCTCACCGTCTACTCATCAAATTTGAAAGTGAGGATAGAAGTATACGTATTAAATTTTGCCCTGAATTGTATGACATTTTGGGTGGAGACCTCAATTTGGTCACGGATAAGCACTCCAAAAAGATTGAGAAAGCAGAGATTGACAACAACGGGCATTTTGCGAGGTATTTTCGTTTCCCGGTAGAACTGAACCAGGGACTGAATTTGATGTTTGTGTACTCCGATGTGGTTGAGTACAACGTGGTGGGACACACCTCTGTGCCGTTACTGCGTGTCATTTCTTTCAAAGTAAATTCTGTCACGGTCGCTGACGAGGAAGGTGGGAACACTTACCACGTTCACCGCGAATTTGTACATCCTCATTATTTGCCTGTCAACAAATCGTATTTGGACACGGTCAACATTGCTATAAAAGGAGATTTGGGACAAAATATTCCATTCACCAAAGGAAAAGTCACGGTGAAACTCCATTTTCGAAAACGGTTCTCTCACAACTCGTAAGTCATGTATCCAGTGTACCGAGGGGTTGCTCGACAGCGAGGACACGGTTTAGGAGATATGTTGAAATCGGCCTTTCGTTCGGTGGCTCCGGTGTTGAAACCGATGGTGACACGCGGATTGCACGCCTTGAAAGATGCGGCACTGACGCAAGGCAAAGAATTTCTCCAAAATGTCATCATCGACAAACAAAACCCTAAAGAAGCCTTCATGAGGGCAGGCAAAAATGTGTTGCTGAAAACGGGCAAAGACCTTTTGGGTCGACGAGAAACACCTATAAATGCCCTGCACGCTACCGAGTCAGGCATTCAGCAAGGACAAGGCAGAAAGAGACGACGAAGAAAACACCCTTTCACCAGACTTCACACGTCTAAAGCTAGAAAGGCAAAGAAAAGAAGAACCGTTCGAGACTTAGACGTTTTCGATTATTGAGACACAGAAAAAAATGATGCACCGAGAGTCATGCGCTTGTTCCAAGTCGGAACTGGATCTGTTTGCCATGCCACCTACCATGATGACGATGCAAGAATCCCAATGGGTGGAATTTCACCCCGTCTCCTCATTGACAGATTCCGCTCCCATCGAGTTTGAAATCAAGGGACAGCCCGAAGATTACATCGATCTGAATAGCAGTTACTTGTACTTGAAAGTCAAAGTTCTAGATAAGGATGATGGTGGAGTAGAAGACACTGAGAATATAGCTCCCGTCAACAATTTCATGCATTCCTTGTTCAGTTCAGTGGACTTGTACTTGAATAACAAACTGGTCAGCAGCAGCATGGATACTTACCCTTACCGTGCCTACCTGGAAAATCTCTTGACGTACGGAATAGATGCCAAGAATACTCATCTCAATGCCTGTGTGCTATGGGAACCTGACGAAGCGAAGGAGTTTAACACATTAAATAAAAGCAATGACGGCTTTGTGGAAAGACGAAGCAAAATCTTAAATAAGAAGAGTTTAGAACTGATGGATCGTTTGCATTTGGACATGTGGTTGCAAGAGAAATATTTGCTGAACGGGGTAAATGTTCGCTTGAGACTGAATCGTAGCAGTACCGCTTTCCATTTGTTGGCTGATAGTTCTGCCAAAAGCAAAATCGAGGAGGCCAAACTCTACGTACGACGCGTGGAAGTGTTACCTAAAGTGGGAAACGACATCAGTCAAACGTTGAGCAGAACGACCGCCAAGTATCCCATCCGACGCGTGGAAGTGAAAACGTTCACCATTCCCCGTAACCATCATTCCATGATCGAAGATCATCTGTTTCAAGAACAGTTACCCAAGCGTTTAATCCTTGGTATGGTCTTGAATTCAGCCTTCAACGGAGCCTTCGCTGAAAATCCTTTCTACTTTCAACACTTCGACGTGAAGAAAATCGAAGTCAGTCGCGATGGCAAGACCTTGTGTACCCGTCCTTTCGAACCTGACTTTGGTGACACAAAGATGAATTACTTGAGATCGTACTTGTCCCTGTACGAAGCCACCGGACAATTAGGGACCAACACCAGTCACGGCATTACGTACGACGATTACGCAGGAGGCTATGCTTTGTGGGCTTTCGATTTCACTCCAGACCAAGGCAGCGACGAGGGACATTTCCACCCTATAAATTCCGGTCAGATTCGTGTGGAACTTCAGTTTGCAAAGCCACTGGACGAGACAGTGAACGTCATCCTGTATGCAGAATTCGATAATACCATAGAAATCAACAGTTTGAGAGAAGTCATTCTAGACTATTAGAAGCTATGGAAGACTGTTATCCCTCTTTACCTAGTGGAGAAACTTTGGAGATGGAATGTGAGGAGACCGTGGAAAAAGAATCTCAAGACAAAGACGACGAAGTTATGATGAAGTCAAGATGGCCAGAACAAGAAGCGCATTTACTCTCCTGTTTTGCCAAACACTTGGTGGAAAAAATGACGGAATTGATCAAAAAAGAGTGCTATGGATGTCAAAACGATCATCCCAGTCAAATTCAACACGATAAATGCCTGATGCTGAGTCAAGAAGAAAAATTCGACGAGTATCTGGACGAAGCTTGGAGTCTCATCTCGGACGAAGTCGTGTTGCATCAGTGGTATAAAGACTTGCGTGAACATTCTTGTCCACCATTAACCACTCAAGAGATGCATCGTATCGAAGCTCTCCTGAATCAGAGTGAGGAGACGAAACGAAGAAACGGTTATTTGTCAGACATTTTCAAGCAAAAAGTCAGAATCGAATTGATGACTTATTATTACCTGTGAAGAAGAAAAAAAACACACAAAAAATGGATACTTGGGAACTTTATTACCTTTTGAACCACAGTTCGTATACGGCTTCTTGGAATCCTGTCGTCTGTGCTAAAGTTGAACTCCCTCATCGCAAACCTCAAGACCATCTAGCTTATGTGATCAACACGGACGACAGTCATCTCCCAGGAACCCACTGGGTAGCCGTCTACTTTCCTCAAGAAGGATGTGTGGAATATTTCGATTTGTACGGATTGCCCCCTTTGGAAGACGATATCATCGACTGTATGAGAAGAAATGCTCAGACCACCCGATTCAATAATGTGAAATTACAAGGCACAGATTCCTTGGTGTGTGGACAACATTGCGTGTATTTTCTGCATCATCGCAGCCTGGGCTATTCCTTAGAACATTTAGTGACTCATTTTGATCCTCGTTCTTCTTCTAGAAATGATGTGAAAGTAGATCGATGGTTTTGTGACCATTATGTTTATCTTTTGTCTCAAGCTAGGAAACGTAGTGTCCATCAATGGCCTAATGATTTCCAACAATGGAAATCACAATTTCATTCACAACGTTGTCAGCCCTGTTTAAAGTAGAGTGTGAATTGAAAAAAATGTTTGTCATTTGAAAAAAATGTTTGATGTTATATTGTTGGATTATTGTTAAAAATGTTAGAGTTGTTTGTTAGTGTTAAGTGATTTTGAATAAAAAATGTTGTGTTTTGAAAAAAATGCCTTTGTCTTTTGTTTGGCTATAAGAATGTTGATTCATGCTCTTTGACTTCTCTCTATCTCTCTCATGACACTCATTGATCGTCCCGGCTCGAAAACCGTGGAGGGATGTTTTCCTTCACGTCCGCGCTTTGACTTTAAGAACCTGGGCAATTTCCAGTCAAACCATCCATTGTCAACTCATCCTCCTACGAAGATGTGCTCCAAACTAGCTAAGCTAAACGAAGCCTACGTGAATTTGCATAGGGTCAGACACAGTCTGATACCGAAAGCTGAAGAGATAGAGAATGTGAGAATGTTAAAAGTCACTGAAGACCTGATAGAAGAGCTCTTCAGAGAAGAAGTGAACAGGGAGAAAGAAGAATGGACAGAGAAGTACAGACTTCAGAGACAGCAGCAACAACAACAACAACAACAACAACAGCAGCAGCAGCAGCAGCAACCTGAACCTGACAGAGGCTTTGTCGATTGTCGTATCGACACCAAAGAGTTCTTCTTCTCTTTCCGATGAAGTAGACCTATCGTCAGAAAGTCTATCCTCAGAGGACGTCGCATTCTTAGAAACTAAAAGATTGCCATAGCAAACAAAAAAAAACAGCCCTTTTCAGGGCTACCCCAAACTCTAGAAAAGAAATAACAATCGATTTGCCAATGTGTGTATGTAGAGTAGTGTGAATATAAACACTGACTCTTTTTTATAGTGTGAGTGTATGTGTTTGTGTATATGATTGTGTGTTTGTAAGTGCTCACGTACGTTTGTGTCGATAGTAGATTAAGATCATGTTTTTTTTTTGCTGTTTGACGTGTGGGGAGAGTAGATTTGGGGTTTGATTGCTTTGCGTATGTGAATAATATATTGAAGTGATTAATGAAAATTTTTAAATTAGTAATGGGCAGTATAGAAAAAGTGAGTGAGTGTTTCTTTTAGGTCCGTGCGTTGTTTGGTCGTGATCTAGGTAAGATCAATTTTATTTTAGGGGGATGTTTTCCATCACGTCCCTGCTTTCAGTATAAATTGAAACTCGCTGGGCAGTCTAGCTACCCTGTTCATTCGTTAACAAGACAATGAATGCCAGAATAAGCAAACTTCTTGAACTCCAGATACATCTGGAATATGTCAGGCGCCTGTTAAATGAACTGGCCGCGGAGGCCATAGTAGAAGAGGAAAGAATAAAGAAGGAAGAGGAGGAGAGAAGACAGAGGGAAGAGGAGGAAAAGAAAATAGGAGAGAGGATAGCTTACAAGATACCAGAGACAGAGGATTGGGGTGCTGAAGCCAATCATCCTCCCTCTGCGCTTTCAAGAAAAAAAGTAAAAGGAGACTGGGGAAGAAGATGTGTGTGTGGTGCCAGGCCTGGAAGGTGCTATCATTAACCAGGTGTCACTGGAGTTCAAAAACAAACAGCCCTTTTCAGGGCTACCCAATACTCTAGAAAAGAAATAACAATCGATTTGCCAATGTGTGTATGTAGAGTAGTGTGAATATAAACACTGACTCTTTTTCATAGTGTGAGTGTATAAGTTAATGTATATGATTGTGTGTTAATAAGCGCTAGCATAGGTTAGTGTGAATAGTAGATTAGGGTTTCATTTTAATGCTTTGCGTGTGTGGATGGTAGATTCGGGGTTTGAATAGGATTTGATTTTGATGCTTGGTTTGTGTGAATGGTAGATTTTGGTTAGTTTATTGCTGCTTCACGTATGTGGATAGTAGATCATATGAAATGAGAAAAGTAGGGGATGTTTTCCTTCACGTCCGCGCGTTGTTTGGTCATGATCTAGGTAATATCAATTTTATGTCTTGGGGGATGTTTTCCATCACGTCCGCGCTTTCACTATAAGAACCCACAGTATTCGTCGTTCAAACCATTCTACAAAGAATAAAAAAGAAGATGGCTTCGAACCAGCTTGATAAAATGAAAACATTGCAAGACGTCCTGGACAATTTGGGTATGATGGAGCAAATGTTAGTGAGGTTAAACGAGGATCACTATTCTTATAGCCCCCATCGAGTGAAGATGGAGATTAACAACTTAAGAAAAGTAAAGGAAATGATAAGTGCTGTGATGAAAGAAATAAAGGAGGAGAAGGAGGATGAAGAGGAAAGGATAAGGATAAGAGCATGGAATGAAAAAATTGAAAAAGAAGAAGAAAATGAGAAGAGGAAGAAAGAAGAGGAGGAGAAGAAGAAAGAAGAGAAAAAAAGGAAGAAAAGAAAGAAAAGAAGAGAAAGAGTGTGGGACAGAATTAAGAAGTTGGTGGAGAAATAGAAGAAATTAGAAGAAGAAGAAGAAACCCAAAGGCCCTTTTCAGGGCCACCCACATTTCTCGAAAAGAGATTGACTTTCCATTGCCTACCCCATTTTTTCTTTTTATTTTTTCTTTTTATTTTTATTTTTTTTTTTTTAAAAATAGAGTGACCCAAGACTTTTTTACCATTGTTCATATGCCCTTGAGGCTAAACAGTCCCACCCTGTTTATTCCCATATTCCCATGTTCAATTCCCCTTGAGGCTAAACAGTCCCACGAGTTTTCGTCCATGTTAAATTTCCCTTGAGGCTAAACAGTCCCAGGGTGGTTAATATTAAATTTCCATTGAGGCTAAACAGTCCCAGGGGGGTCTGTAATGCTAATTCCCATTGAGGCTGAATCGTCCCTATTCACTACTATCTGGCAGTTATGGTTTCGAGTCCCCCACGGCGGGGAAGCAGGGAGGGTGATTTTTCACCGACCTAATTGTAGACACTGAACCACAACTATTAATTGTGACCTGTTTCCATATGTAGCATGATGTCCCCCACCCAGTCACATTATTCTGACATCAGTCCGACCAGTCCTAACACTAACCTCTTAATGCTGAGCGCCAAGCTAGGCAGCTCCTAGTATCATTTTTAAAACAAGTCTTTGGCTTGACTCGGCCCGGGTTCGAACCCGCGACCTCCTGCATCCGAGGCTGACATTCTAAGCATATAGGCCGCTGGAGCTGTCCAGCAAAAAAATTCATAAAAGGTATGTACCTACATTGTGTTTGACGTCATACATACTCATATAACATTTAGAAAAGAAAATGGCAAATTTATTAGTAAAATAATGCAGCGATTCCTGCAAGCGATTGAATTTTTGGTGTTGCTTTTTTCACGAGTCTTAAATGTATGGTAATTTTGAATAGGAAACATGTTTAGCTTACTCTTAGAATGCTTTTCAACTGTTTAATCGAAAACATGTAGAGGTATCCAGAAAAAATCATTTTCGTTACAATTAGCCATCGTTTACGTGACACATTGTTCTGTCTATAAACAATATAATTGTATGAAATTAAAAAAGATTATAAATACGAATTACATGAAATAACATAGGATTAAAATTACGAAGTGATGTTAGTACCAAGGCTATCCTAGCATCAAGCACTACAGCATTTATAGAACATTAGGAAAAGACGATTTACTGTATTTTAATTTAAATTATTTTATCCTTTAAGGAGGGGGGGGGGCTAGGACTTTCCTTCCAAACGCATGTAAGTATTGACTAACAACAAGAACAAGTAGTGATAAACTTACACAGTATAATGCATTCCCTCTCTCTATGCAAAGAGAAGACTACGGTACATGATGCAGGAGTTGCAATTCTGGACAATAAAACTACTTTGGCAGAAACGCCATATCTGGATGTACACAGCACGCGGCCCTTGGTGTATACGATATCTTTGCAGCGAATGTATCCAAACATTTATGCATCATCTACAGACGTTGAAAGACCGGAGAGTAGCTGCAAAAGTTGCACGACACTCGTGCCCTTCCAAATAATCGAGAGTGACGATGTCTGGTACAGGATTACCAGATAACTCTCTCCTACGGGTTTTCTTGGACGATGGGTGGTGCAACCGCTGTTCGAGCACGGAGACTCGCCCTGTGAGAAATGGCCTGACTAGTTGGTGTTTGGCGACAATGTTGTATTAGATGTGAATAATACGGTTGTCTCGTATTTTGAAACTACTCTGTTTTCTATTTTTATTATTGAGACTTCAATATTTCTCCAATTGTTGGGGGTGGGCGGGTTGGGGGGTTGTATAGTATGGCAAATCGTGTTCCATTGCAGTGCCGGATTAAACCCTGTCGAGGTCCTTAGGCAGTCGAAATGTTGCCCCCCTTCACCCACCCACCCCCGCAAATTATATTCTAATACGTTTTATCAATATCATTTTGATCCGTTGTCGCTGGGCCCCTAAAAGGCGCGGGCCCTTAGGCCGGTGCCTACTCTCCCTATTTGGTAATCCGGCACTGTTTCGTTGCTGTCTGCTTCGTTTCGTTTTTTTTGTCTTGAGTTTTGCATGCCAACTAAGCATTTGTTGTGCCGGGCATTGATGGATACTGTACAATTGCTTGTTTGTCAAAAACACGCGACAGTCGATGCGAAAAAGTGTGGTAACCCCAAATTGTGGTAGCTTCGGCATTTTTGAGTTCTTACAATTTTCCTCTTTCACGGGTACCTGTTGCTAACTTTCACGCGTATGCAGGTCTGATGTGAGAACAAAGTCATGAAGCGAAGAAAGGCACTGACCAAGATCGCTAACAAAAATCTTAAACCTCTATTATCATACTTCTATGGTCAAAACTACCAGTACCGTTACACCCTTATCCGTAATCCCCTTCCCCCTTCCATCCATCCCGGAAATCAAATTCTCGGTTCCTAAACCGTATGATCATGATTCAGTTGAATTAAGGAATACACAACACAGCCTATTCACGTCGTCGTCATTTCGTGGTCGGATAGCGAAAAGGTTGCTATTGCTACGAGTCCACACAAAAAAAAAAGATATTTATAAAATCGGCTCAGAATGGACTTTGTTTATTGGCATACAGCAGATACGTTATCCATCCTGTATCAGATGCATGAGTAACCAACATAATAAACAGGTTTTAATCTTTTCGCTGATATAATTTCAAGTTAAAGTTTGGTGCTATTTGTAGTATAATTATCACATATGCTAGAAAAGTTAAGACTCTAGATGAGTCATTAGTTCCAAGGTAATTTTATTCAACATTCATACATACATACATAAATGCATGCATGTATACATAGATACATACATACATACATACATACATACACACATACTGTAGGGGTTTGCTACTGATGGTGTGGTATTATGAGGTTGTACCTTCTTACAAGGTGTCCGCTTTATTTGGCTATCGTTATCTATAGGGTGATCGCCCTCGGTATTGTTGCTCGGATCGAGTAAATTTTAAAATAAAGTGAGAAATTATAGAGGGAATAAACAGAGATCTGAGCAGATATATAGAACTTAATGACACGAGCCCCCGTACATGGAAAAACAAAAATAATAAATTACATAAACAAACAATTGGGATAATACATTACATTAGGAAGATACACTTCTTTTTTTAGTTATAAATCTTTCACCGAATTTTAAACACAATTATATTTATCTAAATAGCCGATCTGTTTAAATGATAGAATTTGTTCATCATGTAATCGAGTGAACAATCGAAGTCATTACCTTGAACAACTTCATAACATGTTTGTTCCGGTCCACTCCGAATTCACTATGGTGGTTCCTCCAGCTCCTTTCGCTTTTCCCTTTTCCGACCTCCCTACTGTCTCGCCTCTTTTCGGCCCTCAAACTTTGTGTGGTTAGGTGGATACGTAAGTACGTAGATACTTCAGTGGATACTTCCGTGGAGCTATTTCCCCATACAAAATGAATAGAGACAACCTAAATATTTTTTCAGTTGTCCTACTGGGAACAGATTATTACTCCCCTCTCGTTATGTCAGATATCGTTCTATCGGAATTCAAACAGACCAAAGACTATCTGGTCAAGCTAAACATTGCAGACCATAAACAAACCTAGTATCACAAGATTATTGTACTTCCTAATTGCTATTTCGTCATTGATTCACATTACATTACACGAGACATAACGGTTCCGTTCTCGTCTCAATCACACAAATGAATGAATGAAATTCATTAGATAAATTAACTACGTTATTTTCAGCGAATACACACATCCAAGTCTTTAGTATGCATGAAATCATCTAAGATCGGTGAATTCAAACGAATTCTCGTAACTCATATCAACTGAAGTAATGCATGAAATTCTTAGATTTCTATAACAATCAACACAACAAATTCAAACAATTCGTCAAACTTATATAAAGAAGATCATTGTACAGATTCAGATATATTAACTCAAACCAAACAGTTACGCTCATATAAAGAGAACTAATCTACGGATTTAAACAAATAATTTCACGCAAATATAAACAATTAAATTCGAGCAAATCATTATATTGGCATCAACGACCTACATGAAATTGACGCAGATACCTTGTGCTTTCAAGCTTTGTTCACTTCTACCGCCAAAATTGTGTCCGTTGACCTTTTAGACATCCGGTCCATTTGACCAATGTTTTACGATAGAATTTCTTCCAAATTCAGTCTCGGAGTCCCTTATATTTTCACTCTTGCAGGAAAATTGCAGACTGACTAGATTTTTCGATGGGGGCAACAGTTAAAGCCCAAGGAATTTCATGTGGGAAACACGCCTCTTTTTTAGCGTAACCAATCAGGGTTAAATATTTTACCACCTTTTATAACTATGCGCCACAATTGCGGTCAGCATGACCTATATAATTCCAAACAACAGATCTGTAAAATTTCAAATCTGACAGTTCCGATATAAAATGGAAGCTAAACGTCCCCTTTCTAGTCGTCTAACGGCTAAGTAAACGAAGGCTTAATTAAGAATCACTTCCTCTCCCGACACAGACATTAGAAATCATTGCAGTACAGCGATTTAACAAGCGCCTGCACCCATAAATCTAATTACTTGTTCTCTGGTCCCAAATTAATGTGCTCTTCATAGATCGACAGAAATGTGCACCCTAATTCATACATACATACATATATACATACATACATACATACATACATACATACATACATACAAGTCCTTTTTCCCCGAAAGAAAAGTCAAACGATAGAAATAATTTTGCATGTTGACAAAAATCAACAGAATCTAAGTGAATGTTCAGATTCATGATTGAGAAAAATGCTTGTAAAGCAAATGTTGCAAATACGCTGCTCAAAGGTTGATACACCCAATTCATTGGTTTCAAGAATTCGCATTTTAGCAGCATATGCAACAGTACGTGGACCTAGTGTTGAAATACAAATAAACCCTTCTAGTGAAAAATGCTAGCTAATGCGTGGGACTTCTACCCTTGTAGTATTTCAACACTAAGCTTTAGTTTTATAAATCAACCAGCCAATATTTTGGTTTCAGTAGATCTTCCACACCTGATAATAGTAGAACATGTTGTACAAAATAACAGAAGTGTCCATACAAAGTGATTCAACATTTTCTTCAAGAAACAAATGGGCAGTGTCATTTGTACAGTTTTCACACTGGATGTTCAATTGTGTAATCATCAAATTTAGTACAATCCGATGGAAGATGTAGGTAGATACCTATAATTAGGTAAAGAACATGGCATATCACCACGCTTTCAATCTATATGGTCAGGGATATGGCCTGATCCAGGGGCAAAGTGTTCACTACAGGACACACGGTACTAATTATACGGAAGAACTGTGAACCAGTCTAGAAATGGGTGAAGAAATGATAGAGTATTTACAGGTTTGGTGGTCCATAATTGGTTAATAATGAAAATTAAAATTTTAGGAAAAATATCTTTTGAGAGCTTGTCCTATATGTAATGTAAAAAAAATATTGACAAATTTCTACTGATGCAATTTTAGCATTTTTACAGGCTTGACTCAGGAGTACTCAATACTGAAAGTAGCACCTGATTCATTTGGTGCAGAATCAATAACACGTGTTTCATGCACATGTATGTAAACAAATTGCCGCGGGTCATATGGTGTTCTCCACACATAAGCTTGCACCAAGGTTAGATGTGCACGAAAAATTATAGGTGTCATTATCAGCACCCATAAATTTTAAGTTATTGAATTTTGAATATGACAGTGTTTCCATATGTTTACCATTGGAGTGGAATTAGTACCGTGAGTCCTACAGTACATGGGTACTTTTCATTCCATATTCCGTCTGGCGGGAATCTTGACAGGTTCCAACTTATGAGTCACAGGCAAGTCCCTTAATCAGAGGGCATCAAACATGATACATGTCAGATGTGTTAAGTGCGTATATTCATTTGTGCACATTTAGTGTATATGCTGTTTTATGGTGATGATCTTAATTCAAGTCACATGTTTAACTTTTTATTTAGAACTGTAACTCCAAAGTCATAGAAGGTAATTTCATTAAACTCCTAACGTCTGAATGTGTCATTTATTTTTCTTGGTATTTTTATCAGCATCATCTAATTTTTGTCAAGCTCTAGCTCTCAAATCATAAGGATAGTGAGATGAAACTTTATTCCTGCATCATGACGATCCTATATGTTTATTCAAAAATCATGACCTATGGTCAGGACACATCACACAATTCTGTGATTCAATTTTAAAGGTCAATCTCATTTTTCATGAATGGGCTGTAGTTCAGAAACTGTGTGAATAATGGAGAAAAAAAATAATCTGAGTGTTTTGTCTTGTACTGCTATCAAGATCGTATGTGCAATGTGAGGGACACAGAAATCTCGTGGTTACGTGTGATATCATTGCTGTAACTAGAAGCCATTACAAGAATGGTATTCAGTATTGTATAATTGTTCATCCTATTGTACAGTTTTACATCCTATTGTACAATTTTACATATTAACTTTCTATGGTTTTCATAATTTGATATATGAAGCTGTTATGATGCTACGTTTATGACAGATAAGACATACAACAAGGTAATCCATTTCAAAATAGACATCGTATACTGTCTACAGAGGTAAGACAGTTTGGTTGGCTACACAGGCACTTTATTAAAAAAAAAAAACAATTTAAAAATCTTTTAAGAATAAATACTGGCCCGTTTTATTTAACTGTGTAATGTTGGCGATTGCATACTTGTGAATAATATAAATAATGCATCAGTCGGAAAAATCGTGAAAATTCAATTTATTACCCTGTTATTTTGATAGATTTATTTATTTATTACTTAACGAAAACAAAAGAAATCATTATAGTTCCCGGAGCTCTCGAAATAATTAAAATGCAATGCAAAATCGGGGAGGACCGCAAGGAACAATGAACAAAAAAGTGATTACAAATTACATTGCGTTATATATAGCAAGTTACGTAAGAAAACAGATATATGCATGTTTCATACAGTGAACAAAGTGATTACAAATTACATGGCGAGGTACGTCAGAAAACAGTTTCTATACAGTAAACATGTAGTTCTTACGCGTGTTTACCTGTCTTAAACGGCACAACACCTGGTCATGACTGACGACATAAAAAATTGCGAAGGTAAGCTCATTGTCTATACTGTATTTACAATAATTAGGTAAGTAAACAATACGATAATTAAAACGGCGTCATCTTCAAATAAATAAATAAAAATATGAATCACCGAATATGCAATTGATTTCTTTTTTTACATTATGCTTTTTTTCTGAAATCTTTCAAAAATTTGCATGAAGTCCGAATAATGTGACACTTTCTTGTTGTTGTTGTTGTTGTTGGTTTAAAGCCATATAAACGATTTTCCAGCAAATTATAGGGCTATGCATGGCGGCCAGTATATTTTGTGAGAAAGTACCCCTAGGGGAACGCTGTTTAGAACCACCGACACCCGGAAAGCTGTTGAAAAGCTCTCTCACATACACAAGACGACTGAACCCGAGACTCGAACCCACGCTGACAGAAGTGAAATGTCAGTGTAAAACGCTGTCATTAGCACATGGGCGCCCTCATGATTTTTTGCAAGGGGGGGGGGGCAGTCAATCACGGCTGGAAGAGTTAGTTGCGTAGTTAGTATTGAAAGTAAAGCTAATATTTACTAGTCGTTTTGAACAGAATCTTGTGACATATATGTGTGTGTGTTGGTGTATGTGTGTGTATGTGTGTGATTTGGATTTTTAACGTAGCTTTAACAATTTTTCAGTCATATCGCTACGATGTCTGCAGTGTGGCAGTTTATAGTGATGTCTAGCACTGGGGCATCATGCCGCAGACATGGAGCATGATGTCCCACCCAGTCACATTATCCTGACACCAGGCCGACCAGTCCTAACACTAACCTCTTAATGCTGAGCGCCAAGCGAGGCAGCTGTTAGTACCATTTTTGTAAGTCTTTGGTATGACTCGGCCGGGGATCGAACCCACTACCTCCCGCATCCGAGGCGGACGCTCTAACCACTAGGACACCGGAGCGGTATATATATATATATATATATATATATATATATATATATATATATATATATATATATATATGTGTGTGTGTGTGTGTGTGTGTGTGTGTGTGTGTGTAGTATGATGGGGGGTCATGTGACCCCCTTGACGTATGCTGCGGGCGCCCGTGCACTAGAACATAAAGTTCATAGCCTTTGTTCATGCATGTCGGATAAAGTTCGAGTATACATATCGGCCGAGCGAGGAGTCATTTCAATATGATTACCAGGATCTAAAATGTGTCCCACAACCTGTTTTGAAATATAAAGCAACGACTCCCCTTCTTATTTCTATTCCTTAATAGAATGGGGCGGAGGCTGAAAATTAGGTATTACAATTTTGTTGGTTGCGGTAGATCTGTCGAGCCTCTTTAATTCAAACAATATCGAACCAATTCATCTCTACACCATTAGAGATCCGGGGATAGCTCTTTTATTTTGTAATGCGTTAGTTCGTTTACTGGCTGAGATGATAATTTTGGTGACAAGCACTGTACTACAAAGGTAAATACACAGGAATACTCAAGTCTGACGCAAAGTGATCAATTAGTGAAACAAAAATAATTTGAGAAGACTTTCTCGCGGTTTTACTTGTTGATTTAGTAGCCCTAACCCTAGATTTAGTAGCCCTATTGTAGTACATGTAACACCATCCGTAGCTCTTGATCCTTTAGATAGATTTTTGTTAGAAAGAAGACTCTCACACATACATCAGACAGACAGATAGATAGATAGATAGATAGATAGATAGATAGATAGATAAATAGATAGATAGATATTTGAACTGGAACTTTACGTGTATGGTCGCAAAATCAGGTATATGAAATAAGTATTTACAATATACTAAAGATGTGAAGCCGCGGTGTCTCAATGATTAGAGTGGCGGACTCGAATCCTGTCATAGGACTAGCCTGGTTTTCCTACCGTGGGGTGTCCTTAGGCGTGGCACTTTACTCCAATTGCTTCGGTACTAAAAAAACGTTCCATTAAGCACAAAAAAACACCTACCATGTATACTTGCTTATAAATTGAGTCAAACTGCAAAAACACAGGTCTGCCGTCCCATAATGTGACAAAAGATCAGGGTCTATGTTGTATGTCCTGCTGATTACTCCTAACAAACTACACAGACTCAGATCTGCCCGCGTATTATTCGAAGGCACATCTGGGTCTGCGCTGCTTTCAGTTGGACTCACTTAAAAACAAGTATAAATGTGAATCTATGACCTTCCGTCATTTGCTTCGGTTATTGTTTAAAATAAAAAAGTTAAAATGCTTTTTCTGGTGGCAGCTAATTAAATACTTTTGCCAATATACTATTTTAATAATTTGCTATAGGCTGAGTACATACTATTGAAGTCTGGCCTTTTGTGAATGAAATAACTCGTGACTCTTAGTTGCACCATGGCACTCCCCGTGATCCTTGACATAACTATATTTGAACACCCATTACATCTAGGTTCATGTCCAATCATCAATGAATGTATCACAGAACCATGCAAATTCGGTCATCCGGGTCAAAAAGTTCAGTGTACTGCATAAACCCATGGCACACGTACTATTATGTTGCTGTTGTTGTTGTTGTTGTTTTGTAGTTTAACGCCATTTTCAGCGCATAATAGGCTGTAATATACAGTACATCTGGTGGAGGAAGTACCCGAAAAAATCCTGGGAAGAACCAACGACCTACTGAAAGTTACTGGGACGTTTTCGCACATACCCACGCCTGGCCGAGCCTAAGATTCGAACCCACACTGACAGAAGTTACTATTACGCAAATGGTCTTTAAAATTAATTATTTTCTCGGGGAAGTGAACAATGTTTGCGAAAAATAGCTATATTGTATAATATTATAAAAGTAGGCCTACAAGTTGAGAAATATCACATCGGTTGAATATTTCTTTTATTAAATGTGAAACATTAAATTTAAAGCCTTTTGTCAATACCAACATTTCTAGTGTTCTCTACCCCACCCCCACCCCCACCCCAATTCTGCTGCATATAGATCTTTTCAGAACACACCGATTCGGTGGCCTAAATGGCTAGAGCGTCCGCCTCGGATGCGGGAGGTCGCGGGTTCGAACTTAAACCAATTCATACCAAAGACTTATAAAAATGGTACTTGCAGATGCCTCGCTTGGCGCTCAGCAATAAGAGGTTAGTGTTAGGACTGGTCGGCCTGGTGTCAGGATAATGTGACTGAGTGGGACATGATGTATGTGGCATGATGGCCCGGTGCTAGATATCACTATAAACTGTCACAATGTAGACATCGAAGCGATATGACTGAAAAATGTTTAAGGCTACGTTAAAAATACAAAACACACACACACACACACTTTCTGGAACACGTACAGTTTAGACACCAGTATTTGGTAACTACCATATCTAGCGCGAAATTCAAAATGGCCACACGACAGATGGTTGTGCTATTCCATGTGGATTTACAAGTCATCAAACATATGATTTGCTCAGGAAATATAATCTACATGTCACCAAAAGAACCCTTCAGCCGACTGTAGCTGCACAGCCACGAGAAATACCGGTAAGTGTATAAAATATACATCGATATGTGCAGCCAAATTTGAATGCAGAAAATTGCAGCTTTTAATGAATATGTGATATCTGCCCCTCACCCGAAAATCAGTATCATCACCGGTGAAGGGCTGATTTATCGACCTAAGTCTTCCCAAGCCAGTTGCCTCAGTTTGTGCTATTCTGGTGCAGACATATTATATACATATCTCCAAAAGAACCCAAAAGCCGACGGTAGCTCATACCTATAAGTGTACAAAATGTACACTGATGCGTGTCGACAAAATTAGATTTAGAATATGCCCCATAACCGATAGTTAGTATCAATGTAGACGTGGGGCCAATTTATCAGCCTACCTAAATCACTACCAGATATTATGTAAGCTTTGTCCAGCCGAATTTCGAGTCATGAATCAGTTTCTGTTTATCATACCAAAGTTCACGGTTAAAAAAAAAGAGTTAAAGGTGAGATATTTTTCTGACCATTTGATGAACCCGCAAGAGCAGAGAGCTATGTTAATAGATACATATGTCAACGTACTTCAAAAAACTAGGACGGACAGTGTAGCTGAACTGTTGGCGTGTCTTAAAACTCCGAACAACGGTAAAAGAAAGTGCAGGGGGAAAATAGGTCGTTTTGAACCAACAGTGTTTTAAGATATACCGACAGTTTATAACATAACAAACCCTCGGCCCAGACTTCAAGAAAGACTGCTGATAACTATTTTAATTCAAACAGACTATTTCATAAACTGTGCTTTTTGGTTTCACCATCAGCGTTATGGTTTTGGTTTCACCATCAGCGTTATGGTACAAGAATTTCCAAGAAAAAGTGAAGTTTGCTTCTTTTTTTAAGATGAATTTTAGTTTCTTATCTTAATGTAATACAACAGTACATCAGATAAATGCATTGATCACAAGGGTTGTTCAACATTTGTTGTTGGTTTTACGCCATTTTTAAGCACATGGCGGCCACTATATCTGACAGAGTAAGTAGACGGAAAAATTAGAAGAATGGCCGAGCCACAGCATACTACTGGCAAGCTTTTTCACATTCCCACGTTGGCCGATCCTAAGACTCGAACCCAAGCTGACAGAGGTGATATGTCGGCGTGATCTATAAGGGCGAACGCCTTAGACCAGTCGGCCATTCGGGGCCCCTGTTCCACATCTGTAAATAAAGATGCAAAAATGGCTGACTTTCATAGACGATGAATGTATGGAACATTCCGGTTAAGAAAACTGTAATTCTTGCCATTATCGGGACAAGGAAGCCACACACATACCCATCCCCCACCCCATCCCTACTGGAAAACATTAATTAAAGGCCTCTACATTCTAAAATAAAGTCGTCTGTATTGGTTTAGGTGTTTGGTTTGTCTTTTGTTGTACCTCGCGTATCATGTGAGGAAAATATCAACAAGTAAATATAGGAATAAAAAGTTAAAACCAAGCCTTGATATGGTTAATCTCCTACGACTATAGAAAACCCTTACTGACATAGCCTCGGGATAGAAGAGAGGGATAGATATGTATATGTATACATATGTATATGTATATATCGACCACACATCGTTTGAACTAGTCCAAACCACACTCACATTGGAACAAAGGTCAGTCCATTTTTTCTGCCTATACTGCGCTCCTCCTAGTAGAAAAAACAAGCGGGCTGACTCTCTCTTTTTGGAGCAGTTTCCGAATCTCCTGGACTATGAAAATTCGATAGGTGGCAACTTGATTATTCTTGGAGATTTCAACTTTCATTTTGACTGTCCCAGAAACCCAAATACATCAAAACTCATAGATCCCATTAATGTTTTCAACCTCAAACAGTCAGTTAACCAACACACGCATAAACATGGTCACATTTTATACTGGATTCTTCATAGACCTGATGATAACATTCTACGGTCCTCCCTGGTATCCCCTGACCTTGCATCAGATCACCTCTGCATTATATGCCATCTTGACGTATCAGTCCCTAACCCTCCACCTTTATCTGCTACTAAGAGAAACCTTCGTATGATAAATAGAACCAAACTAATGCACGACATCCAAGCTAGCCTAACAACTTGCTTACCTCCTACAGCAGAACAACTCAATAACTGCCTGCGTTCATAGCTTGACAAACATGCCCCAGCTACCAAGTGCAGAATATCAATTCAAAAGTGTTCTCCATGGTATAGCAGTGTTATGGACCACCTTCGCACTGCTAAAAGAGACCGCCGTAAAGCTGAGAGGCTTTGGCTTTCCACCAGACTCACTATTCATAAGCAAATATATGAAGCCGCTAAGAAGAATGTCACAAATATAGTCCATGCAGCGAAATCAGCCCATTACAATACTAAGATCATGGAAAGTTCCAGCTGCAAAGAGCTCTTCGAGATTACTAACAAGCTAATGTCAAGGAACAAATGTACACCACTTCCAACTACCTTCTCTCCAGTCGACCTTCCGGACATGTTTGCAAATTTCTTCCGTGACAAAGTATAAACCATTAGAGATAAGCTTGACACCACAATTTCAATTGACTAGTCGTCACCATACAGTTGGGATACAGAATTTGAGCGGCAACCATTAGCAACATTTGAACCTGTCTCTATGGATTTCGTACATAAAATCCTGATGAAGATTGCACCAAAGTCATGTGAACTTGATCTAATTCCAACATCACTGCTGCTTGAGTGCTTAGATCCAGTATTGCCTTCACTAACTGATGTTATTAATACCTCTATCTAATCCGGGGAATTCCGATCATTTTTCAAAACTGCCATTGTAAAGCCTCTGCTGAAGAAATCAACACTAGATCATAACGATTTAAAGAACTACCGCCCAGTTTCTAATCTCCCATTCATATCAAAAATCTTAGAAAAGGTTGTTCTATCCCAGCTTCTATCTCATCTGAATTCAAACAGTCTTTTTAGCAGTGTACAATCTGCATATCGCCCTTGCCACAGTACTGAAACTACTCTTCTAAAAGTAGTTAATGATATTCTCTCTGCATTGGATAGCGGAAATATTACAGTCCTCACCCTCCTTGATTTTTCTGCAGTATTTGACACAATAGACCATGATATATTACTTCACCGTCTCCAGTATGTATTTGGCATTCATGATTCAGCCTTTCTGTGGTTCAAGTCCTACTTGGTCAATAGGACACAAATTGTGTCTGCAAATGGAATACACTCCAGCCCAGTTGATCTATGTTGTGGTGTTCTTGGACCTGTTCTCTTCATTCTATACACTTAGCCGCTCTTAAGTGTCATAGATCATCATCCAGTGTCTCACCAGTTGTACGTTGATGACACCCAAATATACAAATCTAGCCACCCAACTGAAGTTGATGCTACCATCCAAGGTGTAGAGAGGTGCATTTCTGATGTGAAATCATGGATGACATGTAACAAGCTGCAGATGAATGACGATAAAACTGAGGCCATTCTGATCACAACACAAAGACTTTCTCATTCACACCCTTTACCTCAAACAATAAATATCAGCAACACCAACATTAAATTCACACACTCAGTACGAAACCTAGGTGTTACTCTGGACAGTACTCTCACATTGCACCAACATGTCATGAACATATGCAAGGCTGCATATCTTGAGCTGAGACGCATCAGCTCCATTCGCAAATATCTTTCAGTTGATGCCACTAAAACACTTGTGTGTTCATTAGTACTTTCAAGACTGGACTATTGTAACTCAATTCTGTCTGGTTCATCTCAATATATGCTCCAGAAACTTCAAAAAGTTAAAAACACAGCTGTTCGGATCATACTTAGAGTACCACGATCAGAGTACACCTCCCCGCTGCTCTGTACCCTACACTGGCTATCCATTCGATCCAGAATCAAACACAAAATTTGTTCTCTGTGCTACGTTTCAATGTCGGACTCTAGTCCAACATACCTATCCGACCTCACCCATGTGTACACACCAGCACGATACTTACGCTCCTCTTCTGACAATCGTATACTCGTTATTCACACTAGGAAAACAAAGTCATATGGACAGCATTCTTTTGCATACCAGGGCCCAGCAACGTGGAATGAATTAGACACAAAGACACAGTGATCACTTTCAAGAGTGCTCTCAAAACTCACTTATTCGACTGCAAGAACAAACTTAAAGACCTAATAATGTTTCTTACCTTAAATATTCTCAGCATGTTTTCTTAATGTTTTCTAATTTCATGGTGTTTTGTTTGTAATCATATCATTATATATTTTTTTTATCTTATAGGTGTTGTTTAATGGTGTAAAGCGCTTAGAGCTTCTAAAGATTAGGCGCTTTACAAAGTCCTCATTATTATTATTATTATTATTATATATACCGCTCCGGTTGCCTAGTGGTTGGAGTGTCCGCTTCGGATGCGGGAGGTCGTGGGTCCGATCCCAGGCTGAGTCATACCAAAAAAATGGTACTAACAGCTCGCTGGCTTGGCGCTCAACATTAAGAAGTTAATGTTAGGGGTGGTCGGCCTGGTGTCAGGATAATGTGACTGGGTGGGACGTCATGCTACATGTCTGCGGCACTGATGCCCCAGTGCTCGACATCACTATAAACTGCCACACTGCAGACATCGTAGCAATAAAACTGAAAAATTGTTAAAGCTACGATAAAAATCACACACACACACACACATATATATATGATTCGAAAATGTAAAATGGATTTTTAAAAAAGAAAAAGGAAATCAATTGGTTTTGGAAAAGTCAGAAAGAAAATTGGTTATGGGTTTTGTGGTAAAACGAAGTGTTATGAAAACAATCTCGCTTTGTGCAAATTAGTAATGGGAAGAGGTTACAAAAACAAAGTGCAGGCAGCCTTGGTGTGTTTTGAGCAATCAATAACATCTGTTTACAGAAAAGTTGTTTCTTCCGTCAGACGTATTTATAAGTCAGTGCAGTTAATTCGAGACTGAATTATTTTGACTTTTTTTTAAAACATGAACAGTATTAATCCCATAACCTGTAATATGAGAAAACATCGACTTTATGCAGCTGGTATTCAATGTATTTGCTTATATCTAAGTGAAATTAAGTGGGTTGTGACATGTGCATTGATATTAGAAGTAGAGTGATTTTACGACAGCTGTACGCTATTCATTCGCAGCCAAGTCGTTAAGTTGTTGAATAATGCATAAGGCTCATATATCATGATGGCGAGGAATGCAGACGTTTAGCCCACCTTGCCCAGCCACAACAATTGTAACTCCAGGCAAAGCTCTTCAAGTCTCCATTTTTGTTTTTTATTATCACATACCATCTCAAACAGACTAAGGCGCCATGTATGTGTGTGTGTGTGATTTGGATTTTTAACGTAGTTTAAAAAAAAAAAAATCAGTCATATCGCTACGATGTCGGCTGTGTAGCAGTTACTAGTGATGTCTAGCACTGGGGCATCATGCCGCAGACATGTAGCATAATGGCTCCATAATCGAGGGACTGACCATTTAATTAACGATGGATGGAGAGTGAGAGATAAAGCCAAGGAAGCTGTGGTTTTTTCTCAAACTGTTGTTCTTTTCTTCTTTTATGACAAACAAATATAAAACAAATATAAAACAAACTAATAGAGAGAAAATTTAATTTTTTTTTGGCAAACAAGAACAAGAGAATATTTTTAGGTTTCCACCCCACCCCATCCCTCAAAGATGTGGTCGGTCCCTTAGTACTTTACGAAATTGTAAAGCACAGTGAAATCTATTTCATCGGGCAATATTTACATTTTATTAACTTTTTATTATCATTATATCTGCGACAGGAAATTACATCGGTCCTGTATGAGGCTACATAGGTTGATAAACAGTGAATTTAAAAAACAAATATACAATGAATGCATGGACTCGGTTCAACCATATCAACGCTACATAAGTTTGCTGTTTCTGATGTCACCAGTGATGTACGATTGTAAGAAACTGTTTGTTGACACATGAATTCTGAAACCAGCAGTTATGGTTTCGAGCCCTACACGGTGGAGATAGGAGGGGAGGGGGGACTTTTCACCGACGTTATTTTAGACATTGCGTTCCAATATCAGAAGCAGCTTGCCGTCACAAATTTAAACAATTAGGACATTTAAAAAAGAAAAACCAGAGACACATAGTTCATATTTACTGTTTAGTAAACTCATTGGATACATTAAAAGTCCCAATGGTAAAACAAGTACTAATGACAAACGATAATATATGTAACATATAGACATAAATAAGTCTTTTTAAAAATTAAAATAGTCATGAAAGTTATAAATGCATCTGCGACATCGCGGGTGCTATAGTATCGCGGTATTCGAAGTTTTCGGTATACTTGGGCATAGCGCTACCTATCGCGTGCATATATCCACAATATTAGTCTGGATCCCTGCTTCGTATGCTCCCTGCTTTGCACTCCGCTATATTTCGGTCTTAAATCTTTGCAAATGAAGGCTGTCATCTATCGCCTTACGTCAATTCCGGGAGGCGGGGGGCCGAGTGGCCAAGTGGTCTAAAGCGCTCACCGTTACGGATCACTGCGATCTCACCTCTGTCTGCGTGGGTTCGAGTCTCGGGCTTGTCCAGTGTGGGTACGTGAGAAAGCTTGCCAGTAGCTTCTCGTGGGTCGGTGGTGGTTCTTTCCGGGGTTTTCCCTGGTTCTTCCTCCACCGTTTACGCTGGACGCATGCCATGTGTAGCCTATTATGTGCTGAAAGATAGCGTTAATCCCTATAACTACAACACCGTCACATCCGACGTGAAAGGCATCAAGGAATCGATTGCATATGATTTTTGTTACATGATTCAGTCGGAATGTACAATATTGGACCAAATATCGTCACATTCACCCCCTCGTGGAATAGGGTTGCTATTTCAATCCTAATATTTGGCCAAGTCTGAGGCGTCAAGTAAAACGAGATATCAATATGGATGTAAAATTGATCACGGAATTTATTGCAGCTAGAATATTTTAGGTGACTTGTTGTGAAGTGTGCAATATTTGAAACAATCGTTACCCTAACCCCCTCGTAAAAGATAAGTTTCTGTTCTTATAGAACACGGGTGGCAGAATGGTCGGGGGGCCCCGAGTGGCCGAGTGGTCTAAAGCGCTCTCCGTTACGACCACTGCCATCTCACCTCTGTCTGCGTGGGTTCGAGTCTAGGATTCGGCCTATGTGGGTATGTGAGAAAGCATGCCAGTAGCTTCTCGTGGGTCGGTGGTTCTTCCCAGGGTTTTTCCGGGTTCTTCCTCCACCATTAATACTGGCCGCCATGCATAGCCTATCGTGTGATGAAAAATGGCGTTAAACCCCACAACAACAACAACAACAAGAATGGTCGGATTACCAAATAGGCAGAGTAGGCACCGGCCTAGGGGCCCCGCGACAACGGATCAAAATAATATTGATAAAACGTATTAGGAGATAATTTGCGGTTGGGGGGCAAAATTTCGACTGCCTAAGGGCCTAAGGGCCTCCACATAGTTTAATCTGGTACTGATTACCAAATAGGTAGAGTAGGCACCGGCATAAGGGCCTCGCGACAACGGATCAAAATAATAGTGATAAAAAGTATTAGGGGATAATTTACGGTGGGGGGGGGACAAGATTTCGATTGCCGAAGGGCTTCCACATGGTTCAATCCGGCACTGATTACCAAATAAGCAGAGTATGCAGCGGTCTAGTGGCCCCGCGACAACGGATCAAAATAATATTGATAAAACGTATTAGGAGATAATTTGCGGGGGGGGGGAGAGATTTCAACTGTCTAAGGGCCTAAGGGCCTCCACATGGTTTAATCCGGCACTGATTACCAAATAGGCAGAGTATGCACCGGCCTAAGGGCGCCACGACGGCGGATCAAAATAATATTGATAAAACGTATTAGGAGATAATTTCCGGCGGGGGGGGGGGGGGGGGGCGGGAAATCGCAAGGTTTCGACTACCTAAGGGCTTCCGCATGGTTTAATCCGGCACTGATTACCAAATAGGCAGAGTATGCACCGGCCTAGTGGCCCCGCGACAACGGATTAAATAATATTGATATAACGTATGCGAGAGGGAGGGGGGCGGGGCCAAGATTTAGACTGCCTTAGGGCCTAATGATCTCCACAGGGTTTAATTCGTCACAGTACATGGTGTCTGTTTATCGGTCGTTTCTCGCAATGATCTGATTTAAACTGGAAATTACATGTCTTTTAATAAAGAGCTAAGAAGAACATATATGCATATACAAATAAACTGAAGGTAAGTGTCTTCCTTTACTTATTCGTGTATTCGTATTTTAAGATCCGCTGTACCATAGAACTCCGGACTATGTAACTACAAGTTGTTAGAAGTTATAAGTAAATGTTGTTGTTGTTGTTGTTGTTGTTCAAGCGTTTAACGCCATTTTTCAGCAAAAGATAGGCTATACAAGGCGGCCAGTATAACTGGTGTCTTAAGAACCCTGGAAAACCCAGGGAAGAACCACCGACCCACGAGAAGCTACTGGCAGGCTTTCCCACGTACCCACGTATACGTAAATGTAAAGCATTTCCATGAAAAAATGACCAATTTGTTAGAAAAACGAATGCAATGATGACTGCAACGTATTTAATTATGTTGCTGCTTGCTTATAGATCGTAGATATGTGGTTATTCAAAATGAATAGAATACATGGGCGCCCGCACATAAGGCAAGGGGGGGAAGGGGGTGAAAGTGGCCCCCACCCATCACCTCTAAACATGTTTTGGCCTACACTTCTAAAACCTTAATAGCCAACCACCATATGTTTGCCCCCCCCCCCCCCAGAGAAACATTTCAGCGAGCGCCCATAGAATAGTAGGGGCCCCGAAAGGCCGAGTGGTCTAAAGCGCTCACAGTTATGGATCATTGCCATCTCACCTCTGTCTGCGTTGGTTCGAGTCTCCGATTCGGCCAATGTGGGTATGTGAGAAAGCTTGCCAGTAGCTCCTTGTGGGTCGGTGGTTCTTTCCGGGGTTTTCCCTCCACCATTAATGCTGACCGAATGTTTACGTGTTACAGTGCGTTTCATTACGTAATCGTCTGCAGGTAGAGGTTTCAAGAAAGATCTAATTTCGTCAGAGTCAGTCATCAAATACGTGCCACAGTGCACGCATGACTGTTCTGCCTAAAAAGAATAGACATAAATAAGATTCATGTACGAATTGTATTACAAATCAAGGCCTTCTTAGTTTAAGCAATTTATCCATTTATAGAACACCGCGTTCTAATTTCGGGGAAGGCCTTGGACTTTTCTTCTAAACAAGATCTATCTATCTATCTATCTATCTATCTATCTCTCTCTCTCTCTCTCTCTCTCTCACACACACACACACATACACACACACAACTCCTATATATCAAACTTAAATGTTCAGTCTCTTATTGCAGTTTTGGCTCTTACACGGGTGTAATTGTATTAAGAATAACAACAGAGAAAGGTAGTGATGAACATTCACAGTATAATGCGTTCACGCTGTCTGTGTGCGTTGCTTTTGTTTATGTTTTGCAGCGCGTCATTGATATTCGATTGGTAGAGCTTATCTTCAAAATTATTCATATCGTCTATCTGTAACACATAGTAGACGAAACCATTCAGGTCACTCTTTACACCACCAAAGGAAAAGAAAATATTTTGGATGGTGTGTCCTGTACCACTATCAAGATAAGATCTGGAAAGATAGGGACACGGCCATCTCGAGGTTATTTCCTAGTAACTTTGAGTCATTAAAAGTAGTATTATCAAACAGTGTACAATTTTACATCTAAATTGTTTGTAACTTCCCTATGTAGCCATTATGATAGTACAATTATGGCACACAAGACATACAATCCAGGTAATCCATTTCAAACTGTCAATCGTCCCTTGCTGTGCTATCCATACAGGTAAACCAGGAAGGCTACACTACCACTTATAAAAATAGATTTTAAAAAATCTCTTAAGGATTACCACAGGCTCATTTTATTTAATTATTTAGGTGCATAATCGTAAATTATGTATCCTCTAGAAAAATCATGAACACACAACGTGACACCCTGTTCATTATTTTAGATATATTTATTGCTTTACAAGTACAAAAGAAATCAATACAATAGCCGTAGGTTTCAAAACTAGTCATGCGTGCAAAAGTGGGTCAAGTAAACAGTCGACAACGTGTTTACGAATTGAATGACGCTATATAAAGAAAGATCCGCCAAGAAACAGATAAACGCGTTGTACACATTTATGTTTATGTTTACCTGTCTTAAAGTGCACGACAACTACTTGTGACTGATATCTCAATTTTGAAGATAAGGTCCATTGTATATACTGTATGCGCAATATATATGCGCATAAACAATACGATAATGGAGGATGTCATCTTGAAATAAATATTATGAATCACCGAACACGCAATAGATATCCATTTCTGCATTATCTTGTTAAGAAAATCACATTCCAATTACCATCAAGACGGATTATTACAATACCATAATGTCATTATACGGATACTATTAAATGTTAAAATGAATAAAACGTTTAGGAACCTATACCCTTCAAAAATAAATGTACGCATGCAGTACCACCAGTGGTGTACTGAGGATAAATGGCGCCCGGGGAGACGACGATGGCGCAAAGGGGTTTTGACGCCCCAGGACCCATAGAGCCCGAGAAAAGCGCCCCGTCCGCCCACCCCACTCCCTTTCCTTTAGTACGCTTCTGAGTACCACAAGGTAATATATTCAATATGATGTTACAATTCTGCAATATGTATGTATAGATTATCAACATATGAGTGTGTGTGTGTGTGTGTGTGTGTGTGTGTGTGTGTGTGTGTGTGTGATTTGGGTTTTTTAACGTAGCTTTAACAATTTTTCAGTCATATCGCTACCATGTCTGCAGTGTGACAGTTTATATGATGTCTAGCACTGGGGCATCATGCCGCAGACATGTAGCATGATGTTCCACCCAGTCACATTATCCTGACACCAGGCCGACCAGTCCTAACACAAACCTCTTAATGCTGAGCGCCAAGCGAGGCAGCTGTTAGTACCATTTTTTAAAGTCTTTGGTATGACTCGACCGGGGTTCGAACCCACGACCACCCGCATCTGAGGCGGACGCTCTAACCACTAGAGGTAATCAACATATGAAAAGAAAATTACAATGAAGCGGTAAGATCGATACGAATTTCATGACACAATTATAGTTAAAAGATGAATGAGAACTGAAATGTTATCTATGAAAGAAGCCGTATTTGGAACGATGCGCAAAATAACCGTGGACTTTAAATTACACATGAACTTATTATATTGCTCTTTTTAGTATTCTTTGCACACTGGAGTTTCGTAAATTCATCCCAGAATTGCATATATTTTTTTCAAACGTAAATTCAAAGCTACCACACATTAGGATGCTTGTAAATGTGTAGGTTATATATAGTTGGACCATAGTTGTTCCAGTGTGCTGTTGTCGAAAATGATAAGGGCCATGGTCATCTTCGCTAGCCAAGGTTCCGATATGACAACCCTATCTACACTTTAGCGGATCGAACGAATATTTTAATGCTTTGTCCTAGAGACATCTATTGGATTTCATGAGTTGCCTTCCTTAGTATGTAATGCCAGCTAACCATTAGGTGTAATAGCAGTGCATTGTACATCGATCGAAAAAGATGCAGGATTTAGACTTAAAATGGATACATTGTAATTCACAGACACGAAGCACGGAAATATCTGCTCGATACGCCAAGGTGTAGATAGGTTTATCATATCGGAACCTTGGCTAGATTGGCATGTTCCTGACAGAACACGAAAGTGTTAAGGGCCAGCGTGGGTTCCCTACAGAAAGGAGTCAGGCATATTACGGTTTGATCACGGTTCATTTTAATCACTGCATTTTGTAGTACTAGCATAGTATGGGAATGCCTGCTTCACATTACAGCATAGTATGGGAATGCCTGCTTCACGTTACAACAATTTTTCTCATTGCATTTTTAGTAATTGCATAGTATGGGAGTGCTTGATTTAAATTACAACAATAACTAACTTCTATGACAGACGCTTACAAGAGTGTACATGAAATGTTGCTGATTTAATGTAATGAGACTTATCAGTTGAATACAAATTCCATGTTCTAATCATTTAATTGTATTGCTATCTTTTACTATAAATATATACTTTCTATTGACCTCTTTATCTCTCGGCATGTTAATCTGTTTGTAACGTCCCACTCACCTCTCTTTAAGAAGTTTATATACATTTCATTATTATAGTATCTCAAATGGGTAATGATTTAATATTGAATTTATGAAACGAGTTAAATTATTACCCATCTGAGGTTCTGTTTATCACATAGTTTTTTTGTTTTTTATGGAAATAGATAAAAAGAAGAAATAATTTCGTTCATTATGACCAAGACAATGTATCTTCGATTTTTTTAGAGTAAAACAAAATAGTCCCAAACTCTTGTCGTTCTTTTTGGCAGAAAGCATTGTTTTTCAACACAGGATGTGTATGGAAGTTCCATGTGATGTCATTTAAAATCATTTAGGTTAGACGATTAATGTAACAATGTTGACACCTAAGGTTTGTAACTTTTAGTACTGGAATTTGTTGGATATTCATGTGCAAGCATTATTAATGGATTAAGAAATTCCATATTTACTGTAATGTATTTGCGACCGGATATTTGTATTAGTTGATTTGGAACAGGAGACAGTCGGAATTGCATCACATAAGAAACGTTAGATCGTTTGAGATATTACCGCGTACAAATACTGTGGTTTGATGGTCATAAAGTTCTGTCATTTAGGAGACTGGTTTGTATCCACATTCTACTATGAACAGAGATGCGTTTATTTGCTTACAGAAGTTCACATTTAAACCACTCTTGTGTCTAGGCAGGATTCCATGTTACAGGATTACCGCACCCCTCTCCTCAGGCACGCTATCAGTTGGCCAGTACCCATAGTTTTACTTCTTTTTGTTGTTGTTCTTGTTCTTGTTTGGGGTTTGACATCAATTTTCAGCGTATGATAGGCAATACATGGCGTAACGAGCCCTTCTGGGGTAATTTTGCCATATTCAGAAAGAAGTGAAATTGGTTTCCCAATTCGCTTTGAACAGTCGATTCGAGAAATGGCGGTCAAAATGTTGATAGTATTAGCAAAAATACAAAAAGTTCCAAAAGGCGGAGTTAAGAAAATATTCCAATGATCGCAGCCAATCAGTAAAGAGAATACTGCACAAGGATTAATTTCATAGGCTTATTTGGACCAGTCATAATCACGTAAAGTGATACGTTAACGTGTTGTAATATCAAAAATATTAAACTGCACACACTTTATGTAAAGTGTACGGACTTTGTGATAACTTATGCTGTTAAATATTAATGAAGTTGATGAAGTAATAAATAGGATTCTGACCACTACAAAAAGAATGATCGGCCATTTACAAAACAACTTATCGTGTATGTTTGGAAAAAAACAAATCAATCAATATCAAACTGCGTGGCGTAACCAATGTAAGTTGACCAGTCATATGATGTAGGTTAAACGTATATTTACAAACTTCACAAGTTGCGGTTGGTTTTTATATCCGATCACTTCTTCTTAGGCATTATTGGATTGCGAGTTACAATCAGTCCTTACATGCCTCCGAAGAGCTTTACATCGTGCGGAACTACGTAACTCTGAAAATGAAGACTTTAAAAACGGAACTGATGCAATAAATTTGGACAATTTTTTGCTTGCCAAAAGCACATATTAACACACTTATTTTAAAGGATTGTGTTTAGGACTAGTTTGAAAATTACTTCCAAGAGATGTATTAGAGTATATTCAATAACTCATGAAAATTAACAAAGTAATGGGGTCATGCGTTTGGAACTAATGTGTTGTTCTTAACACACAGACATGACCTCATAGATGGTCGGCGTAGGGATAATATCCAAAAGAGTCGCTTATATGGCGACTAATGCACAAAGTGCGTATTTTCATATTTTTACAGCTACTGGGCACTGCACGGCCCTTCACAAAAATATGGTTTGGTTCAACCAAAGCCATAAAATCTTAGATGCATGTAAAAAGTTTCAATTAAAGGTTACTATCATCGAGTAAGAATTTGTTCCAGATGACTTCAAAGTTATGTATTGATTATGCGAGTTGTTTTCGTGACGTAATATTAAGAAAAACTTATTACGTGTTGTCTCCCTTGTCTGATTTGATGCGGTGAGTGACTCGGTCTTTATCCATATACTCATCACGATTATGACCAAGAATAAATTGAACTATACGTAATTAATGGTCACAAACTTGTTGAACTTTAACGTTCATTAACAATTTCACGATATTATTTATGCGTGTAAAACGCTGTCAGTAGCACAAAGAAAGTTCGTAACCTTCATGACTGCATGTACAATCAAGCTCGAATTCGCATCTCCGCCGAATGAGGGGTCATTTTAATACCGGGATGTAATAATTCCCCCCCCCCCACACCATCCTATGTCCATTCCTTAAGGGGAAAGGAGTTGTTGAAAATTTGGTATTATTGTTTTGTTGGTTGCGGTATATCTATCTAGTCAAGCCTCGTTAATTGAAATAATATCGAACTTATTCAGCTCTACGTCAATGCATTGGTCTGTTGTATGACAGAGACGTGGAATACAAATGCAAAAGTTAAGGTCCTTCGTAGACACAAAGGTTTGTGGATCCAGAATGGTTTCAGTATCGTTCGAATGCACAAGCAACAGGTGAACGAAAGGAGCTGATCCAAATAGTTCTTTTAATCTGTAACTTCTGTGAGGAAATATATACAGGAATACTCATGCCTGACGAAAGTGGTACATTAATGAAGCACTAATAATATGACAAGACTTTATCACGTTTTCACTTGTTGGTTTAGTAGACCTAGTGTGGTACACGTAAAACCGAATCATAGCTCTTGATCCTCTAGATCGATCTTTCTAAGTACTATATGTAATACCTGGGTGTTTCGTTTGTTGACATACATAAATCAGCCAGATAGATGGAAATGTATATAGCTAGAGGGAGATAGATAGATAGATAGATATTTAAAACTGGAGCATTACGTGTATAGTCGTAAATCGGGTATTTGGAATGCCTACTTACGTACCACTCAGGATCAGGCCTACCATATGGCAATTATTAATGTGCATGTGCCCGTTTGAGTCATTAAAAAATGTATCGTGGCCACGTGACTTCAAAATGAGCGCAGCAGGAACTACACTTAACAACTAATTGTACTTACAGGAGTACCTATTGCTTGGATTATATTATTGTAATTTCAGAAAGGTATACATATTTCATTCAGTGCCACTATAACAGATAATTAGTGTGTGTGTGTGTGTGTGTGTGTGTGTGATTTGGATTTGTAACGTAGCTTTAACAATTTTTCACTCATATCGCTACGATATCTGCAGTGTGGCAGTTTATAGTGATGTCTAGCACTGGGGCATCATGCCGCAGACACGTAGCATGATGTCCCACTCAGTTACATTATCCTGACACCAGGTCGAAGGCAGCTGTTTGTACCATTTTTATAAGTCTTTGGTATAACTCGGCCGGGTATCGAACCCACGACCTCCGCATCCGAGGCGGACGCTATAACCACTAGGTCACAGGAGCGGTCGATAATTATTGTAATTACCTAAAGGTATAACTATCTCATTAGGTTCCACTATAACATGCAATTATTGTAATTACAAATAGGTATAAATATTTCATTCAGTGCCGCTATAACAGATAATTGTTGTAATTACCTAAAGATATCAATATTTAATTCAGTGCCACTAGAACAAGCAATTGTTGCAATTACATAAAGGTATAAAGAGTTATTAAATACCAATAAAAACAAGCAATTTATTATCTTAGTTTTATTCTTTTTAAGCCTACCCTAAAAAACGACACCAAATTTACAAACGATTCTAAAGTAACCCAAATAAATGTACATGAGAGCACACGTGACTTCACTGTATGACGGTTATGTATTCAGACTATAGTAGACACTGACGTCACGGGTGAATAATCTCATCTTTACACCTACCGTTTATACTCGCTTCAAATTCAAGCCAAATTGTCAACAACAGAGACCTGACATAGACCCTAATCTTCCGTCGTATAATGTGCCAAATGATCATGATCAAGGTTATTTGTCCTACTGTTTGCTCCTAACAAACGGCACAGACTCCGATATGTATGTGCATTATTTGACGGTAGATCTGGGTCTATGCAACTTGCAGATGGACTCGACTTATAAGCTAGAAGAAATGTGAACCTCTTGGACTCCGTCTGGGGGTGGTGTTTAGAAAACAAAAATTAAAATTGCGCTGGTGGCAACTAAATAGTTTTGCGTATCTGCAATTATAAGAATTTTAATTTATGCTGGGTACATCAATTTGAAGGCTAAACTTTGTATGAATAATAAAAAAAAAGTGAATGAAATAAAATCTGCCTTCTGGGTGAGCCATGGCACACTCCGTGACCGGTGGCATAGCTATATTTGAACACCCAGTAATGTCTAGGTACACATCCAACAATCAATAAATGCCTCTCAGTGTCAGATTAATTCGGTCATAGGGTTCAAGAAGTACAGTGTACTACAAAAATCCATATCCCACTAATATGCAGTAGGTCTTTAGAGGAAATTTTTTCTCCCTGCCGTGACAAAATTTTACAAAGAGAAATTTTATCATAACTTTATATACATCCAGGTTGAGAGATATCTCTACGGTCGACAATATAGTTCCTCTTGTAATGTCCCCCTCCCCCAAATAGTGAGCGCGAAACTTCCGGGACAATTTGTAGAGTAAATTTTCGACACAGTAACTCTTTGTGTACTCTCCTACTAACACTGAACGATACTTCTGGATCCGCCCCTGCCCGAAAATACTGTATGAGGAGATGTTGCTGGTTTAGCTTTCCGTTGATTCTATTCAATCACGATTGTTTAATACCAACTGCCAGTCTCTTGCAAATATTTTTGTATAGTGATTGTTGATGATTAATCTATATAGAAATTTATATCTTCTTGCAGCAAAGGTTAAATTCAATACGCCCCCTCCCCACCCACCTAAAATCAAGCTGGAAATGGTATAACAGAAGACGAACGGTGTAAAGAAATTGTCGTTTCAAGTTGTCAGATGCACGTTTCTTTGTGTGTACATTTGTAGCGTCAGTGACAAGCATGGGTGTGTTGTTGACCAGAAATATGTTTCAACCCAAAACTACTACCAGGTATTTTCGTTAACTAGTCGAATTTCAAGTAATGAATCAGTTTCTTGGCATGATAGCTAAAGTCAAGATCAAAAAAGAATTGAAGGCGTGATAAAAATCTGGTCATGTGGCTACACTCAAGAAGAGAGCTGTACTAACGAATATTTATGTCAACGTACTGTAATATGTAGGACTACAAAGTGTAACCGAACGGTTGACGTACTTTGCAGTTCGAAACAAAAGTAAAAGACTGTGAAAGTGAAAATAACTGGTCGTTTGGAACTAATAGTGTTGTAGATACAGGTATAACATGACAACAAATCCTCGACCCAGACTTCAAGAAAGCCTGCTGGTACACACAGATATATATATATATATATATATATATATATATATATATATATATATATATATATATATATATATATATATATGCGCAATTGGTTTCTCCATCAGCGTTATGGAAGACTAGCAAAGAAAGAATAGAGTTGGCTTCTTTTTTCCAAGTTGAATTTTAATTTCTTATCTTAATGTATTGCAACAGAAAAATCATTTGACAGCGTAAAACGTAAATGCATGATACAAAATGGTTGCTCCACATTAATTGATGTCGTTGTTCTAACCCTATTGTTCAGCATATGACAGGCTCTATATGCGGCTAGTCATGTCAATGGGACGGACAAGAACCCCCACCACCA
Organism: Sinohyriopsis cumingii; assembly: GCA_028554795.2. NCBI lineage: Eukaryota > Metazoa > Mollusca > Bivalvia > Unionida > Unionidae > Sinohyriopsis > Sinohyriopsis cumingii. The sequence goes on along the minus strand of CM068840.1, from coordinate 107,987,785 downwards.
CCACCATCCCTACTACAGCATTCATCAAAAGCCGCCATATCATAAAAGAAAGAAGTCTGTATTGTTGTTGGTGTTTGGTCTTTTGTTTTGTTTTTCATCCTTGTATATCACGTGAAGAAAAATACCAACAAGCCTATACAAATTACATTCAAGACTTAGTACGGTTCATCTCCAATGTATATAAACACATTAGTGACATAGCCTGATAAATACAACCAATTAGATTCTTGGTTTTTGTAACACGTGACACTGATTTCATGAAACAAAGCAATAACAAGTTTATACAGGTTATGATACGAAGGCAGTGAAACGGATTAAAATGCAAATCAGGTTGTAAAATTGGAAAAGACAAAAAGAAAATAAAATGGGGGTTTACTTAAAGTTCTGTGGTATAATGGAATCATCTGAAAACGAACTCGCTTCGAGTAAAACAAGAAAAAAAGACTGAGAAGATGCGGCAACAAGTTAAAGTGCATAGAGCCTTGGTGTCTTTTGTTCAGTCAACAACGTTTTACAGAAATTTTTTATCCTTCCATAAGACTAATCCATAAGCCAGTGCAATTAATTGTAGACTCAATCTTTATTTAAGATACCCGTGTTCATCCCATATGCTGCAATATGAGAAACAGGGATTGACGCGAATGGTATCCAATCTATTAGCTTTTTGTCAGAGTAAAAAATAAGTGGGTTGTGACATTTGCATTAATATTTGAAGTACAGTAGTATGGTAATTCCATCCGCTGCACCCTATGGACTTGCAGGCAAGTCGTAAGTTATTGAATAATACATGAGACTCATGTATGCTGGCGAGCAATGCAGACGTTTCTACCACCTTGCTCGACCACAACACTTTTAGAACCACTCAAATCTATTCTAATCTTCATTTTGGTTTTCATTATAATATACCGTCTAAAACCTTCCAAGTTGCAATCATTTAGGGACAGACCATTTAAATTACAGGGGAGTAGTGGAAGGCGCGAATTTTATTTCCAAGCACTACCTTTTTTTTTTTTTTTCTTCTTTTTTTTGTTTTCTTCTTCTTCTTCTTCTTCTTCTTCTTTTTATGATATGTTTTAAACTAATATGATGGATAGAATATGATATTGTTTACTATAAATATGATTAAGAAAATATAGTTGCAACTACCACCTACACCCCCACCCCCAAAATGATCAGTCCTTTAATATGCGCTCGGATCGCAGGTCTACGGATATGTTAAGCTTACTGTCAAATCTATTTCAATGGGCAGTTTTGATACACATTGAATTTCTGACAAAAAATTATATCGGTCCTGTATGAGACTGCATATGTTGATAAATAGTCAGCTTAAAAAATAAAAAAGAAAAATAAAAAAAAACAAGCATACAATGCACGGAGTCCTTGTAAATGGTGCATTGGGTTTGCCGTTTTGATATCACTTGTGATATCCGACTTCATGAATTTGTTGGTTGGAAAAGATGAACTCTGAAGCCGTCAGTTTTGTTTTCAAGCCCAACACGGCTGGGATAGGAGGGGAGGGGGACTTTTCACAGACTTTATTTTAGACATTGAGTTCCAAGATCAGAAGCAGTAGAACAACAACAGCAATACTTGGTTATCATTTTGCTGAGTGGCCACATATATAATAATAGATTAGGTGTCGCTTAACAACGCAGATCAAAATAACCGATCCTGCTTTAATTGTTTTGCTGTAATTATAGTTATAATTATAGCAAGGACGGATAATTTCATTTTTTCGGGAGTCAAAAGATTTTTTGGGCAAAGAATTTAGTATACTAATTTGAAATTTAGTATATTAGTTTAAAAAATTAATTATCTTGCGGTAAAAGCAAAATTCTGCATGAAAGCAAATACCAACGTTTCCCGTCTCTGCTGCAGAATTAAATGGTCAGTAACATAGTACTACTTGTAAAAAAATCTCTTGTTAAGAAATAAACTTGTTCTTCATTTTAATGTATTTGAACATACCGAACTAGAAATAACCACAAGCGATAAAATTGCGGTTTATAGCTATCATTTACATGATCATGGGACATAGAATAGTACCAGATACGAAAAAGTCTAGACAAACTATTTTGCCGACATAAAAATTAATGTTTACATTACATCGAGTTCAAGGTCAGTCTTGTTTATAATTAAGCTCGGTTTTTCCGTTGGTGTGCCTCACATTTTATTCCGTTATAAAATGGAATATATATAGGTCATGTGAAAATGTGTATAAATAGGGATTTGATGAAAAAATAATTCCTATTTTACATCAGTCTGTGGGGGTCCAATTTAATTAGTTTAGACTCGTGTTGTTAAAATTAGCTATTATTTAAGAAGAATTATTTATTAGACTATTCATTACAATTAATAGAATGCTCATTAACTTTGGGAGTATTACATTACGTTGTAATTTTGTGAAATCACTCAAAGACATTCTGGACGGCATCGTTGTGTTACATCAGGACATTCAAGATTATTATAATTTATTCCCAACACGGCATTTTTTTGGACTTGTGATAGGACCTTTTGGAATACAATTCACAGTTTTTAAGTGTCGTTTGATTTTCACTTTCTTGTTTCTTCCTGGACTAAAATTTTACCTTTCACCCTGAAGTCTTACTTTGATACATTTTATCTAAAATTATCAACTGTTTGTTTTTAAACTGTGACCTAGAACCAAATTTGAAAGCGTTTCATCAAATTTACAAAGTTTTAATGTTTTTAAATCGTAATACTATTTTATCGTTAGTTCCACCGTTGTTTTTATTAAACTTTTACTGGTACAAAACTCACGAGATACATTTAAAAAAACAAAAACCGTAACCGAACTATAATATATGCATCTTACAAAAATAAATATTTTGTTGTAAAAAATAGAATAATAATAAAGGTATGTACCTATATGGTATTTGACGTGGTACACATGTATAAAGCAACAGCATAAGGCATATAGATAAGGAAATGAAATTTTTTTAGGAAATTATATGCAATGACGTCTGCAATTTTTTTTTTTTGGCGGGGGGTGGGGTTTGTCCCCGTAATAGGGAGACCATTAGGTCGGGGAACCATCCCAAGGTCACCTTACAATATCAAATTATCTAGGAACATTAAATCTAGTGTAGGAATAAAATCATATACACACATGTAACACACGTGCACACATTCGGGTAGCACACAGTCTCCTTTTAGATAGACAAATGCAAATATACAGCGTCTAGGTGACATAGTCTTTGTGATATTTAGTTCTTTGTTCCTGTTTACCATTAAATCAGGCTCAATGGACTATTTTGTGGCTAGCTGTTAGCTTATAATACATAACAAATATACAGCAGCTGGGTGACACAGACTTTGTGATACTTTAGCTTATAATACAAACACAATAACACATTGTACACTATAACATGATGCTATAAAACATGCATTCGAATTATAACACACCATTCTTAGTTACTGGTGGAATAAAGGCTCCCACTGTTCCCAAATCAACATAAATGCTTCTTTCTTTTCAGATTTGATTGCAATATATATATTTCCAGACTATAGTGGTCTGTAAGAAAAACTTTCAAATCATCTAATCTAGATATATCTTCTTTCATTATACGTATAAAGATGTAATGTTTGGCGGTGAGAAAGCAAGAATAAAAAGGTTCTTCATATATTCCAAATCTGTCTGTATCTCCCAGTGTAACAGATTTTGCACTTGGCACAATATCTATGTTCAATTTATTCCGAATCCAGTGGGATACATCATTCCACAGCCTGATTATCATATTACATTCACAAAACAAATGAAGTATTGTTTCTGCGACATTTTTACCAAAAGTTCAAAAGTGCATTCATTGATACAATTCTATGAGTGTTACGAAACTGAAACTATTGTAATTTTGAGTTTCTTGTTATTGTAACAATTTTAGCATATATATGTCAGGCCAGATATTCATATTCAGATTGAAAATTTCATTCTATTTATTTTCACTAGTTCATTTAACATCCTTTTGTAAAAGTGATTTGTAATAGTCTTTACATCCGTTATTGTTACAAAATACAATTTCTAAATGGAAAGGGAGAAATGGTCTGACCATTGTCGCTATATCTAACTGTAATTTTTCACGTAAGACCATTACACGTTTAATTATACCTTGAAGTACAGGAAAATTCGTATTGAGACGATATTTATCTCTACAGCTTTCAAAGTCAATACTAGTTTCCTGATCTGTAATCATATCACCAATATAGATTACATTATGAACAAACCATTTCCTGTAGAAGATAGGTACCTTGTTCACCCTTATAAACATGTTCATTTATAGACTTATTTTCATAACATCTTCTCCAGTCCGGTGTATATTTTTCTGTTAACAGTTTCCAAGTCAGAAACAAATCACGCTAAAAAGTATTTCTTTTTAATGTTGTTGTTTTAGATAAGGTCATCACATCTTCATCTCCTAATAAGAACAGGTATTTAATCTCGCACATTTCATATTCAAATAAATTAGCAAATTTTCTTTGAGTTCAAAGAACTATTCCAATCCATATAATTTTCAAAGCAAATATAAATTTATCAGTATTTGTCATCGTCAAGCCACCTTAGAAAAAAGTTTGAAACGAGACCTCTCTTTTAACTTTGTCCACTTTTGATTCCTCTGTCAAGGTGAAAATTTAATTCATTTAATTCTCTGATAAAATCTTGTGGAGGATTTTTAATGAGATAAACAAATGATTAAGCTTTGGAATAATTAAGGTTTTCAAAACTGTTATTTTACTAATTGGTGTTAAGGATCGCTTTCTATGTGTTTTAAACAAGTTTAATCATTTCTGTTTTGTTTTCAAAATTCATTTTTACCATTTTATCCAAATCCACTGAAAACTGTATCCCCAGTGATGAAAATTCAGTTACCCACTGTTCAGTTACCCACTGTAGCTTTAACCTGTGTTTTGCACTGTACTGCTTGCTTCTTATCCAGACTGCTTATCCAAACTGCTTCCATTTTGGCAATGTTAAGTTTCAGTTCGGAATTCCTTGCAAAGAATTGAATACTTCAATAGAGGATTCCAAGGATTCAAAAGAGCCATCAAGAATAAAGTTAATGACATCTGCAAACTGTGTACAGTAAAAATTCTGCTTCATTTAGCTTGCTACCTTTTATATTTTGATTACTCTTTAATAGTATAGACAATATTTCTGCACATAAGGAGAAGAAGTATGGGATATTAGATCACCCTGTCGACAACCTCTGGAAATTTTGAAGGTGCAGGATAAATAAGAACTTGGAACAAAAACACAAGCAGGCATTTTGCTTAGCTTAATGAATGAGACAATGAGAAAAATATTTTAAAAAAATGAGTAAAAAATAAGCCTGAAACCCGAATACTGAATGATACATACTTAATAATGCGCATTTTGTTTTAATAAGTTGTTACTATTGTTTGAATATACCTCACCGTTTGTTCGTACCCCTCTATCGATTTAAAAGACGAAAAGCACAAATGAGAAAAAAGATGCACGGAACTTAGCCACTTTATTTGTTGATTTATAATTTCAAATCTGATTATGCTTAGGTGGGATCCTAAAACCGGTATCGTCTGTGCACTTCATTCCAAACGGAAGTTTTCATTGTACAAGACGCCACATTCAGGTTAGAAATTATAAATCAATGAATGAATTGGCTAAGTTCTGTGCACCTTTTATCACATTAAAGGTTTCCGTTATTGAAATCAGTTCGGGGGTGGGCGTACAAACAAACAGGTTGGTGTAATTACTGATGTATTTGTTTGATTCAGAACAACAGCTTTTACATTTTTATTTTAATACCTTGATATATAATGATATAAGGATTATGAAAAGTTGTTTGGATAATGTATAAAAAAAGATATATCCAAACCTCGGCACAATCATCACAAGATATGGAATAATTCACAAAGATCACAGTTCTTTGATCATTTTGATAAGTGGAGAACAGACAAACGCCTAATGATACATTTTAATCATGCATTTGATCTATGATTTGGAATTAATCACTGCATCAGTGTCATCAAAAGGTCAAATCTGAGCCTTCTTCCTGATTTTGTCTTGGTATAAACCCGACAATTAATGTACCAGGCAGATTGTATCTTTGAATGCTTAGAGAGCCTGTTAATGAGACACATGTTTGGTTGGGTTATATCTTCGGTCATTCATATGGAATGTTCCATGTGGGTTGGGGAACTGTATGGATAAGGAGTGTCTCTTTTATCCATGTCTTTACCTGTAGCTTCCTTGACTAACAGAGCCATTTTGGACTTTAATTTTCAATTTGTGTCTCTGGCATGTAAAATATTTTCATATTTTCTCTCAAGTATTGTTCATTTTGTTTCGATTTCTGCATTGCCTCATTTGACCAATGTGCTGTGGTTTATGGTTCTTCTCTCCAATTCACGATCTCTGTTTTCTCATTTTCTATTTTTTCATTCAGTTGTTCATTTTCAAACACAAAAGATTCATGCAAGACATTTAATTGTGGTGCTGCCATTTCATAGATATTAGATATGTGGTTATTTAAACTTAGTAGATTAGTAAACATGTTTATGCCTGTAAATGCGTTTCATTATGTAATCAAATTATAGCGGTTTGCGCATTACACTGCGCTCCATTGTGTGATCGAAAGCATGTAAAGGTTTCGAGGAAAATCTAGTTTCATTACCATTAGTCATCGTTCACATACGACAGTGTGCGCACGATTGTTTATAAGCACTATATATTTAATAAGATTATAATCACAAACTGTTGTAAATATAACACGGCCTTCACGGTATACTGCAATTTATACAACATTTTAATTATAAATCTTCCATTTATTGTATTATGGTTTTATTTATCATTTACTTGGGGAAAGGAAATCTAGGACTCTCTCTCTCTCTCTCTCTCTCTCTCTCTCTCTCATCCCGGCTCAAAAGATTAATTGTCAGTTCCTTATTAAAGTTTAAACTGTAACACGCATGTAACTGTGCTAAAAATAACTGTGTCCCCGGGTAGCCGAGTGGTCTAAAACACTTGCTTTATCGATCACTGCCATCTCACCTTTGTCAGCATGAATTTGAGTCTCGGTCTTCGACAATCTGGGTGTGTGAGAAAGTCTGCCAGTAGCTTCCGGTGGGCCAATGGTTCTCGACGGGGTTTTCCAGGATTCTTCTTCCGACAAATATTGGCTACCATGTAGAGCCTATCATTTTCTAAAAATGGTGTTGAACCAAAACAACAACAGCTATGAATAGCAATAGATAAATGTAGTGATTATTTACAGGGTATAATGCGCTCACGCTATCTATGCGCGGTGTTTTTGTTTAGGTTTTATAGCAGGTCTGGTAATATCTCACGGATCTACATAACTTAGCTTCTTAATTATTCATATCGTCCAACTGAAATACATTGTCTAAAACCAGTCAGGCCGCGCGATAGACCAACAAAGTATGTTATGTTCGCATTTATCGTGTTGATTTACGTCCATCATAGTACGCGAAAAGGTTAGTAGTATAATAATAGTATTTTAGATTTGTTTGTTCTGATCTAGGTCAAAGTTTTCTACTCTGATGATATTTTCCTCAGAAAAGATGAAAGTTACTAACAGGTGTCCCTGCAGCAAAATATATCTGCCTCTCATATGCGAAGAATACTTTCTCGGGCACACCACACACCATCCAGTTTCTGCAGCCATACAGAAGCAATAATGAAAGAACCAACGACGAAGAGATACAGGCGTATGGTTTCTACTCTCTCGAGCTCGAGTTGGAACGATTGGGCGATCTTGGTGTATCTTTGGCAATTATTCCATGCAAACTGGCTGCTTAACACACTTCTCACACAGAGAAGTAATGCACACAAAGAAGAAAGATCGAACGACAGCGTTAGTGGCGTTGAAATAGTCGCCGAATGCAAGTATATAGCCGAAAATGGAAGGGCGTTTCTTTGGTGTCTGCGTAGTGCTACCACTGTTTAAGCCCGAAGACTTTTGCCGTGGAAAGTGGCACACACCTATCGTTGCGTTACTGACATCTGTGTCCACGATGTGTTTTGTATGGTGACCTCATATTTTGGAGCTACTTTATTTTCCATGTATTAAACAGAGGCTAAATCATTCCTCCAGTTGTTTATTTATTGTATAGATGGGCGAAGTTTTTTTTTTTTTTTCATTACCAAAGAAGTATTCGTGGTACCTGTTGTGCGGGGCATTGGTAGATACCGAACGAATACGAAACACACCACAGTCGAAACGAAAGAGATGTTGTAGGCCAATATTATGGTAGCTTTGGCATTTTTCGTTGTGCTCTCACAGCATTCCTCTTTTAGAAGCGCCTGTTTGTAATTTTCACGCGTGGGCATGCACTTCTGATATGTGAACAAAGTCATGGGGAGGGAGGTACAAGTCTCTGACCGTCAGTAAAAAAAATCCTAAACTCCTATGTATATACTACTAGGGTCAATACTACAGTACCGTTATAACGTTATACATTAACTCAACCCATCCCGTTCTCTCCTTTCCCCCGGAAATTAAAACCATGGATCTGTTTTTCGTGTCATAAATCAGTCGAATTAATGTATCCCCAGCTTATCCTTTTTACGTCGTTGTCATTTCGTGATCGGGTAGAGAAATTGTTGCCATTGTTACGAATCCCTAAAACAAAAACAAAAAAAGCATTCAAAAGAATTTTTTTAAAATTTATCAGTTCAAAATGGACTTCGCTTTTTTACAGAAAAAAATTATATTCATTGTGTCCCAGGTGCAAGTGTAAACAGCATAACAAAGACGCTTTATAATTTTCGCTTACATCATTTAAAGTTAAATTATGTTGTTATTTGAGTATACATACATACATATCTACATACATACATACGTACACACACACACATACATACATACATACATACATACATACATACATACATACATACATACATACATACATACATACATATATACATACATACACACACATACACACATACATACATATATACTGTTCAGTTTTCTAGATAGCAAATATTCTATTGAAATAATCTAGAAACCGGATTTTGTAAATGCTGTCTGTAAAAATAAATAATTAAAAATTTTGTCAAAATATCTTCCTTATTAAAAAGTCTTTTTTTCCCTAAAAGAAAAGTCAAACGACATAATTCATTTTTTAATTTTGACCAAAGTAAACTGAATTTAAAGGAGTGTTCAGATTCGTGATTGAGCAAAATGTGTGAGAAGTAAATGTCTGAATTACACTTTAATGTGAGGCTAGGCTTTCAGCATTAAGAGATTAGTGTTAGGACTAGTCGGCCTCTTGCCAGGATAATTTTTTTTTTTTGGGGGGGGGGGTAGGGATATCATGACACATGTCTTCCGCATGGTGCTACAGTGCTGGACATCACTGTAAACTCTCACACTGCAGACATCGTAGCGATACAACTGAATTATTTTAAAAGCTACGTTAAAAATCTAAATCACACACACATACACACACAAACACACACACACATACACACACAAACACACACACACACACACAAACACACACACACACACACACACACACAAACACACACTTTAATGTGAGTCCACGTGCACAGTGTAGCAATAGTACAATAATATGACCAACACTTGATGAATATGTGTTTCTCCATTTACGATATTTTCGTAAGAACAACCAGTACTTATATATTTCGAAGAGAATACACATTACATTTTTGTTTGTATTCTACAGCATGGATACAAAAGAAATGGAAACTATCTTTAGTGAAAATGTTTTTATCATAGATGATATGTAACGATAGATGGTAGATATAATGGAACAGTATAAAATAAGTTTTTCGGGAGACTTGAATGCTATTTTCAATAAAATGTGTATGTGTATCACCAAGGAAATGTGCTTACATTGTCAATCAAAAATCTTGACATCATACACAGACAAATACTACATTTTTTTCATTTTCATTGTACATTATTGTACGGTGTACGTAAATTCATTAGCTGCTAATTATCCATACGATTAATAAACCAATCCTTGTACATCTCGAAGGTTTTTAATATTCTTTTATCACACACACTTAAAACAAATTTTGTTACAAATGTTCGTCCATTGTAGGCAAACAGAGATTTGACCCTAATCCCCTAAAAAGACAACAACACACCCTCCCCCTCCAAAAAAAAGTTTCACGGGAACACCATTTAACTATCCTTGAAAAGTCCAAGAATTGTTAAAAACATTTGTGTTAAACGCGTTACCGGGATAGCCACTATAAAACCAGATGATATATTTCATGTCGTGGTTGAAATTTTCTTTTTCATCATGAATATATAAAGAATCTGAATCAGTCCCTGGCAGTCTCATTTTATCACCTTATTATTTTTTTTCAACTTGTAATAAAACTAATACATCACAAAGTTGGATAGCTTTACAAATGTAAATACAAAGTAAATTAATTTAATTTTATTGTTTTTTTTGTGCTTGATGTTAGACTTACCAGTTTCAATTGACCGTTGATAATTGTTGTCCATACAAATGATAAATCTTTCTTCAATTTGAAATACATATTTTCATCTGCACCTATTTTCACTGCTGTTATTTCACGTAGATTCTCCATCAGTTTTCAGAACATGCAGTTATTCAACTGTTTAAGAAAAACCTTCCTCGGAATTATTGGTTGATTTTTGCATTAAATTCGTATTCAGTTTCAATTAAACGTTTAAGCCACGGTTGTTTTTTAAATAATAAATAAACTCTGTATGCGTCCTTTTGCTTTTGTTTCAACTGTATTTATTCCTTCTCATTTGCTGTCAATCAATATAACAGTTTAGATACTGCTCGTCTTTGGACCGCTTTAGTAAGCAAACACTTCATACGCAAGGGAGATACACCATTTTCATTTGGAATCAATTTCTCGAGAGCTAATGGGTAGTCCTGGATATAATCATAAAAGTATAACAGATAGTCCAAATCCTGTTGTTGTGTCAAGACCCACACTAGGATTTGTTAGCATATAGTTACTTAATAAATGACATTGATACTTTTTATCTTCATTACCATTGTGTATAAGGTCATCTTTGTCCCGACAGCATTCGTGATTTTATTTCGGTTTATCTCCGTGATATCATGCTACTTCCACCGCTAAGTCCACTCTCAATCATTAGCAACATGTAATAGCTTGTAACAGTTGGAACGCTACATGCGATATCTTCAAAGGTATATATTGTATTATTATTGGCAGTTATCTTGTTGTTCAATTCAGTGCTTTTCTTCCACATATTTCTTTATTTTGTCCTTGTAGGTTCCTGATATTTCTTTATTTTGTCCTTGTAGGTTCCTGATATTTCTTTATTTTGTCCTTGTAGGTTCCTGATATTTCTTTAATTTGTCCTTGTAGGTTCCTGAAGCATCTATCTCACTGTGTATCCTTTGCTCGATTGTTTGTCTCTATGTAAATCTATATGATCGAATATTAGGTCCTTATCCTTGTAAATCTATATGATCGAATATTAGGTCCTTATCCTTGTAAATCTATATGATCGAATATTAGGTCCTTACCCTTGTAAATCTATATTATCGAATATTAGGTCCTTATCCTTGTAAATCTATATGATCGAATATTAGGTCCTTATCCTTGTAAATCTATATGATCGAATATTAGGTCCTTACCCTTGTAAATCTATATGATCGAATTGTAGGTCCTTATCCTTGTAAATCTATATTATCGAATATTAGGTCCTTATCCTTGTAAATCTATATGATCGAATATTAGGTCCTTACCCTTGTAAATCTATATTATCGAATATTAGGTCCTTATCCTTGTAAATCTATATTAACGAATATTAGGTCCTTATCCTTGTAAATCTATATTATCGAATATTAGGTCCTTACCCTTGTAAATCTATATTATCGAATATTAGGTCCTTACCCTTGTAAATCTATATTATCGAATATTAGGTCCTTACCCTTGTAAATCTATATTAACGAATATTAGTTCCTTACCCTTGTAAATCTATATTATCGAATATTAGGTCCTTATCCTTGTAAATCTATATTAACGAATATTAGGTCCTTACCCTTGTAAATCTATATTATCGAATATTAGGTCCTTACCCTTGTAAATCTATATTATCGAATATTAGGTCCTTACCCTTGTAAATCTATATTAACGAATATTAGGTCCTTATCCTTGTAAATCTATATGATCGAATATTAGGTCCTTATCCTTGTAAATCTATATGATCGAATATTAGGTCCTTACCCTTGTAAATCTATATGATCGAATATTAGGTCCTTACCCTTGTAAATCTATATTAACGAATATTAGGTCCTTACCCTTGTAAATCTATATTATCGAATATTAGGTCCTTACCCTTGTAAATCTATATTATCGAATATTAGGTCCTTACCCTTGTAAATCTATATGATCGAATATTAGGTCCTTATCCTTGTAAATCTATATGATCGAATATTAGGTCCTTACCCTTGTAAATCTATATGATCGAATATTAGGTCCTTATCCTTGTAAATCTATATGATCGAATATTAGGTCCTTATCCTTGTAAATCTATATGATCGAATATCCTTACCCTTGTAAATCTATATGATCGAATATTAGGTCCTTACCCTTGTAAATCTATATTATCGAATATTAGGTCCTTACCCTTGTAAATCTATATGATCGAATATTAGGACCTTATCCTTGTAAATCTATATGATCGAATATTAGGTCCTTATCCTTGTAAATCTATATGATCGAATATTAGGTCCTTATCCTTGTAAATCTATATGATCGAATATTAGGTCCTTATCCTTGTAAATCTATATTAACGAATATTATCCTTGTAAATCTATATTAACGAATATTAGGTCCTTACCCTTGTAAATCTATATGATCGAATATTAGGTCCTTACCCTTGTAAATCTATATTATCGAATATTAGGTACGGATCCTTGCACATTTTCTCTTCTTTTTACAGTGTTTGTACTGCACGAGATCGAAACGTATCGGAACATTTCTTGTGCATCTAAAACAGTTATGTTTTCATCTGTATTTTGGTAGCTCTTTCTGTAACTGTCTTCTCAACGTCAGTTAATGTGTTCCTAGATGTCTTAATATATTTCACATTTGTTCTTAAATTTCTTACATGTTTGAGTATCAGCTCCTTTTTGAAGAAAAAAAAGTTTTATTCTTAGCAATGGATTTTAGTATCTGATGTAATAAATTTGTTAATATGATCATTGTTGGTGTTTAAACCGATGTTAATGTTATCACATATTCATGCAATCACTATTGCTGATTTTGTCTCAGTTTTAATGTCAAACTAAAATTTCGTACCATATCTAAATGAGACTCACTTGGTGTTCTTAAAAATGTATCTGTCCTCATAATATGAATAAAATACATGACATGGAGCATATGTGTTAAAGGCATATCGTAAAAATGTATCACCTTTCAATCTTCATCTCTTATGCTAACATTCAATCTGTTTTTGGAGTTTATGTAATTGTTTGTAATGGCCATTAGTACTGTATTAAATTTAGGCACCGCGAGAGACATATCTTTGAAAAGTAGAGACTCTAGCAAATACGATTAATTTCCATTAGAGTAATTTCTGAGTTAACGATCGAGGAAGATGCATGCTTAAGTTTGTTTTAAAAAAAAAACTTAATCTCCAGCAGATTCTGAATATAACATTGTATACCTTGTACTATTGAAGCACAAGCATTTATCATTATATCTTAATTAATGTATATATGTTATGTCATTTACATGGCGGTAAAGGTTTGCTGTTGCAAAACACTGATTAACAATTTAATAATATAAACTGGAATGACTAGTTTTACGATTTCTTTAAGACATTATTCATGGATGAATGCTTTTCAGTTTGTACATCTCAATATATTGTTTCAAAGGTATGCTCTATGCAACAGTAAGAGAAAACTTAATGTTAAACGCTAAATGGTGCTGAAGATGCTTTTAGTTTCAGTCGACATGGTGTCTAGATATATGCTATTTATTAGATAGAATACATTAAAACATTTCAGGGATATATATATATATATATATATATATATATATATATATATATATATATATATATATATATATATATATATATATATATATATATATATATACACACACACACACACACACACACACACACAATCTTGTTATGTTGTACTCCATGCAGACTGTGCTTGCCCTCTGCACACATGCATCCTGCATGCTCCGCACGTGTGCGTGTTCTTTGGTTGTAAACCTCTAACATGCCAAGACATTTCATCGGTTGTAAAAATAGAAACAACTCATCTTTTTTTGACCAAATTAACAACATTCTCAAAATAGCTTTATCATCAGCTATCATATACTATACTGTATCTGTCCTATGTGAATTTTTGTTTATTTCATGAGGTTTTATTTCAGCATTTGGGGATTTTATAGACACTCCTATTTTTGGAAACCTTTTAAAAACTCCCGTGAACGTTTTTCAAGCTGTTAACCAAGTTATATATATGGTTCTTTGGGGTCTTGTATAAGTTACTTTTTCTTCCGATATTTTTTTTGCTAACCTTGTATTTTTTTCTTCTTCATATTAGTATTCTCCATCTTTGATTTATTTACAATACATTTGTTCAAATTAATAGTATTTCCAAAAGTTTAAAATATTATATGTAAGCTAATTGACGAAACTACTGTAAGTAGTAAACACTAATTTAAAATCTAATTAAAGACATAAAAGAGATGGATTTAAATACAGGTCCATAATGTGCAGAAGAGAATGGCAAAGCTCGTTTTGTTTCAGTTAAATCATTCGGCAAGAAAGCAGTGGTGTAACTAACGATCACATGGACAATAATACAAATGAATATTCATTTTTAGGTGTTTTTTACTCATATTGTTCTTTTAACTTGGCTGATGGTATTTTCAGGCATTATTCTCTATATCATGTCGATGAAATAGTATCTAAGTGTCCTTCCCCAGGGCACAACTGAGGCAGCCGACTGAACGGTTATCGTACCCACGACCCATACATTATGAGTCCGACACTCTACCAACTAAGGTAACGCAGCACTCGCTATAGCTTCGAAATGAGTGAATTATGTCTATTAAATTTGTTAGGGAACACGAATTTCACGATAATGTGCCAGCCAAAGGGCGGATAGGTAATATGCATACCCACTACACCAGGTAGATCTTCACTTGTCCATTTAGGTTTAACCTCTCCATTGTTCTGGGTCTACAGGAGGTTCAATTTTAAAGACAGCAGATCACTCTAAGTTTTGTTATCTCTTGGGATGGTTATATATTATCGTTTGTTTTCATCTGTATTCATCTGTTGGGTTATATCTATCAGTCGTCGATTTGTTTCGACGAATTAATATTGCAGAAAAAAGGTCGTTGAATAATTGAGTTGACTTGTCTTTCTATATCACTATGTTCTACTTAAAATGCCACTTGTAATTGCATAAGTACATGTTTATATCAAATGAGATGAATCAGATTTATAACTCCAACATTTTACTGCGCCCTTTTCAAGATGTTATGACTAAAAATCATATGACAGCGTCCATGAGCAAATTGAATTAGAGTTAATGCGAAAATGGGATGCATACAATTGCGGATAAATGTATTCTCTCTCTCTCTCTCACACACACACACACACACACACACACATGGACTCACCTTGCATGTTCATAAAAATGAAGTTTTCTTGATATGTTTGAAGTACTTAAAATAAATTTCTACAAATAAATAATTAGTCCATTTGTAAAAGCAATATTTACTAAGTTTTGTTTTGTTTCGAAAATATTTAATGTTTATAATATTTCCCCAAAATCTCCACCCAGGTTGTTTCCTTGGGAGTAGTATGCCTCAAAGGGTTTCAAATGATAATTCTTGAATAAATTTATCAGAGAGAAGCATATAGTCTTGTCTTGTCTTGTCTTGTCATACTGCTTGCGCCGTAAAGCGTCGCAGGGAGAGTTTCTAGTTAAAGTCTTGTCTTGTCTTGTCATTTTGCTTGTGTCGTAAACCGGCAAGGAGAATTTCCGGTCAAGAGCTAGGTGTGAGGCTTAGTGTGTAGTCATATTATATATATTTTTTTTAGTGTCTCCGCTACTCCATCTATCCATCTTTTCCTTGGTCTTCTTTTTCTTTCAAAGCCTGCGTTTTGATGTTGTAAGCTTGAACCGAGGGTTGTTGGGGGATTCATTCTGCTGAGGTGTTTAAACCATCTAAATGTTTTGTGTCTCAGTGTAGTCTTTGATAGGACAACACGTTCCAGCTATTTTTCTAATAATCTCGTTCCGATCTTTTTTTGGTCTTGTTTGCCGTTTCTCTCAAACATCTCATTTCATATGGTAAAGGAGGTGCTCTATAGTTTCGTATTTTGCATAGGGTTAGAATTTTAAAGAAAAAGAATTTCTCCGGGTTTCCTCACTGGTTATACTGGCTATTTCAAAAAAGACATTGTATATGTTAGGCATTGTTCAAAGAACCTTGAATTCTATTTATTTTGGTATATGATTAATGGGTGTAATATGGGTTATAGAGTATACAGCTTGGCCTTATTCCAGATATGCAACTTTCAAAAAAGTGCAAGCTCCACTTGGTAATTTTCACTTCCTGAACTTCAGAGTTAAATTGTAAAAAAAAACCGATAACCTTTTTACACTTTATATATACCACTCCGGTGGCCTAGTAGTTAGAGCGTCCGCCCCGGATGCGGAAGGGCGTGGGTTCGAACCCCGGCCGAGTCATACCAAAAACTTACAAAATGGTACTAATAGATGCCTCACTTGGCGCTCAGCATTAAGAGGTTAGTGTTAGGACTCGTCGACCTGGTGTCAGGATAATGTGACTGGGTGGGACATCATGCTACACGTCTGCGGCATGTTGCCCCAGTGCTAGACATCACTTTAAAACTGTCACACTGCATATATCGTAGAGATATCACCAGACAATTGTTAAAGCTACGTTAACAATCTAAATCACACACACACACATTTTATATATTTGGTAATCCATTCATTGCACTTTCAGAAGCTGGTATTGTCTAGTTTGGCAAAATTCGTTTTCACTATTTGAATAGCTGCTAAGGATAGTGTGCTTTACACAAATTTAGGCTGAATTTTGGAGCACATGGGAGCAGTCATTTTAGTCAGCAGTGTGCTTAGATCATTTACAATTTTCAAAAGTACAATATCCAAAGAAATATCAGCCACATTACATTAAAGCAGCATAGAGCTATTCCAACATTCTCGCTACTGTGCATGTTTCAAATGCAAACAATTTCACCTTACATACGTCACTCTCTCAAAAGTACATAATAACTGGTGAGCGCCCCCAAAATATAGTCAGTTTTGAGTTTCCTATGCCGAAAAAGAAAATATAGTACATTTTAGTTGACTAAGCTGACATAAAAAAACAGTGTCGGAAACTCATTTCATTTGTCTTAAGGTATTTAAACTGTTGAAAATGGTGAATTTAGAATTTGATGCCATGAGTATTTTTGTTATAATTGACCAAACTTGGAGCCCTTTATAAAAAGCCTTATCATAGTTCTCTGTGTCATCTTGAACGGACAAATCAAACTCGTTTATATAAAAAATATGTTAAAGAAATGTCGGCGTTCACATAATTATTGTCAAGACAGACTAAGCATTACATGAGTTATGTTGCCAGAGCAGGACCAAAAATTATATGGTCTCATAAATTTTATAAAATGAAAGCCACCTTCAGTGTGTCCAGTTCAAACAGCAGTAACGTAGGGGTAAGGGAAACACATTAAAATAAAGAGTATGCAATTAAGTTTTATGTACACCCAACTTACATATATTATATATAATATACGTATAGTATGTACGCTGTATCAATTATATACCTCGAGATGTATACATGTTTCATTAAAAAGGAAACTAGGCTTGCCGAGTTTCCATTTAATGAAACTTTTGAACAACGAGTGGTATATCATTGATACAGCGTACTTATTATACATATATATTACTTATATCACATAAATATACACATATATGCACTTTGAATGGAGTTACGATATGCTCCGGGTAACTGTGTATTGACCGAGTGAATGAACTCCTCACATCCCTGCGAGTGTGTCCGCTACAAAATGCAGTTCTACGATTTTTCTTGCTGTTCACAATCACATATGCAAATTGATAAGTTGATTGTGTTCTTTTGAGTTTCTATTTTTATTTAGATTTATTAAATCAATGTTAGACACACTCATGATTTAAAGATAAAATATGGTTTTTATGAAGAATGTCATCCTTATCATCAGTCCCGTAGTCTGGAAGACTTTTGGGGCACCGCACAAGATCTAACAACCAACTTCCTCCATTCCTCTCGATTTTCCGTCTTTCTCAGTGAGTCGCTCAGTATCATGCCTGTCCACTCTCGAATGTTAACTTCCCACCTCTTTCTTTGCCTGCCTCTCTTTCTTCTTCTTTGTACAGTGCCTTGTAGGATTGTCTTGGCAAGTCCTGATGATCGCGAGACGTGCCCATACCACTGCAGTTTCCGTTTTATCACTATGATCAGGAGGTCATCATGAGGCCCAATGGCTTGTCTTATCCTTTGCCGTATTGCTTCATTGGTGATATGGTCTTTGTGTGTGACACCGATGATCTTTCGGAAACATCTCATATCTGTAGCCTGTGTCCTTTTCTCCAAGTCCGCTGTTATGGTCCATGATTCGCAGACACATAGAAATATGAAGATCACCAGTGAGTGCATCAGTCTGACTTTTGAGCTGAGTGCGATGCCCTTGTCCTTCCAGATCGGCTTTAGTTTTTTCAGCGCTGCTATTGTCTTCGCAATCCTGGAGAGTATTGCAGGCTTCGATCCTTCATCTGTTACAGTTGCCCCCAAATACTTGAAGCTGTGGACTGTTTCTAGCTTTGTACCTTGGACCCTGATGTCAGTGCTGATGCCCTTGATGTTGTTGGTCATCATTTTGATCTTTTCTGCACTAATTTCCATGCCATAGGCTGCAGCAGTTTTGTCAAGGCTCTCTACTAAGCTAGCTAATTCTTGTTGATTTCCTGCTAGTTCATCAATGTCATTAGCAAAACTTAGGTTGGTGATTGTTCTGCCTCCGATGCTGACTGTCCCTGTATGCTTATCAAGCGCGTCTGCCATGATTCTCTCCAGAAAGATGTTGAATAGTGTGGGAGAGAGCAGACAGCCTTGTCTGATTCCGACTGTCGTTCTGAACCAGTCCCCTATGCTGCCGTTGAAGTATACTGCACTGGTGGCCTTTTCGTAGAGGTGCTCTATTACTGTGATGAGGTTGGCATTGATGTTGTACAGTCTCATAGTCGCCCACAAGGCTGCATGCCCTACCCTGTCAAATGCCTTCTTTAAATCCACAAAGACGTGGTACAGATCTTGCTGTTGTTGGAGGTACTTCTCACACAATATCTTGAGGTTGAAGATCTGCTCTGTTGTGCTGCTCCCTGCTCTGCACTCCGCTTGCTCCTTGGCAATGATCTTTTCAGCCTGTGGTTTTTGTCTGTTCAGCAGTATCCTTAACAAGACTTTGCTTGGATGGCTTATAAGACTGATTGTACGGTGGTTTTGACACTGTTACAAGTTGCCTTTCTTGGGGAGGGTGATGATCAGTGATTGGGTCCATGGCGATGGCCATACTCCTGTTTGCCAGATCTTGTTGCAGATGTATGTGAGGGCGCTAATCATTGCTTCTCCTCCAGCTTGGATTAGTCCTGCTAGGATGTTGTCCACTCCTGCTGACGTACACTTTTTCAGTGATCTCACTGCGGCTTCTACTTCATCGCGTATGATAGGGTGGTTGTCGTTGTTAGTTGCTGGAGGGACGTTCAGTACATCTTTATCTATTGTGGCTCGGTGGTTGTTAAGTTCTGCGTAGTACTCTGTCCATCTTTTCAGAATATATTTTTCTTCTGAGAGGCAGTTTCCGGCTTTGTCCTGTAAGGAGGTAACCCGCCGTTGTTATGTGCTTGTTAGAACATGGACCAGTTGGCATGCATTCCTGCTGTTGTTCCTTTTCAAGTTTCCCTCAATGTCTTTGTACATTTCTTCTATCCAGTTCTCTTTTGCTTTTTTTTTTTCAAGCTTTTCTTGACTTCTCGGTTGACTGCCTTGTACTGCTCTGCCCCTTTTGTATCGTTCTTTTTCGTCTTCAGTTCCCTCCTCTTGTAACACAGATTCAGAACCTCAACTATGACCCAGGCTTTATTGTCGGGGCGATGTTTACGAGGATATCGCTGGCTGTTATGGTCTTTGCTGTATTGAATGTCGTGATCAACGTGTCTATGTCGGTACTGTCAGCATCGAGGATGGTGAGCGGTGCACATTTCCCACCAATCATTGTCTGGAAGGCTTTTGCTACTCGGGATCCTTCAATTTCTCGAGATCAAATTTTATTCATGTGTGGCACTCTTTCTTGACCTTCTTTAGATGTAGCCTGAAGGTCATCATCACCAGATCAAAGGTCGCTTCCTTTGTCCGCTCCGATAAAGCGTCTAGTTTTGGCGATGTTTATACTTGACTGTAGGCGAATCTTTACCAAGATGTAGTTGATCTAACTGTGATGGTCTCTGCTTGCGCTGTGCCATGTCCATATTCTGGATACTTTGTGATGGCCGAAGGTGTTTGCCAACATAAGGTCGTTGTAACTAGCAAATTCCAGGAGCCTCAGTCCTCTCTCATTTGTCTGTGCATTCCAGCAGCGCCCACATGGTCCTTTCCAGATCATGCAGATCATGCAAGCGTCCTCGCCTATCTTGGCATTCCAATCACTTGCACAACCAGAATGTCTTTTTTCGGTGTTTTATCCACAATTTCTTGTAGCTGGTCATATAAGTCTTTCACATGCGCGTCATCATAGTCTGATGTTGGGGCGTATGCCTGTATTATGGTGATGTTGAATGAAGTTGCCCTGTGGCGGATGGTGATGAGCCGGCTGGATACTGGCCGACATCCCATGACAGTACTCACACTATTCTTGTGTACAAGGAGCACAACTCCCTGCTCATGTTTGTCTTCTCTGCCACTGAAGTACAGTTTGTGTCCTTCCAAGGTAGTTGTTTCTCCAATGTTCTTCTATCAGTGTTCTCACATTCCATGTGCCAATGGTGATGTTGTTCGTGACACGAATCTTGCTGCTCCGAGCACCAGTCATATACTTTCCACCTCCGCCCTGGTGCACGACGGAAGGCGCGGCCCTTGTTGAACAGGACGACGACCGAGCCGGTATGAGATGGGTAATGGTTGCCAATTTTCATGTGGTGTGTCTAAGGCAGCTGTGGCCTGACGTAGCCCATCCCTCTCCAGGCCTTACCACAGCCGATTTCCTCAAATTAGTGGCTCGCCTTGGTCACGAACACGTAGCCGTTGAGCTGTTTGTCAGCCTTTCCGCTTGGCCTTTGACTTCGTCTCGGAAGTTCTTCCGCCCAGTGATGCCGTGTTAACATCGCATT